>CM031372.1:2714805-3302507 GCA_018208015.1 Medicago ruthenica | reverse complement strand
TGGCTAAATACAGAAAACATCAAAGGACATTACAAAATAGTATTCGTTACAAAAACTAAAACCGAGTGGTTGACAAATAAAAGAAAAACAATCTAAGGTTACTCCTCGTCCACAATGAAATTCTGGCCCAGTAAAATCCTGATGCTGAACGTAATGTGAAGTACACAGTTTCAACGTTGAGCTACTGATCAATACAAATAACAAGGAAAGAAATAACAGACATAAAGTAAAAGACACAAGATGTTTATTAACCCAGTTCGGTGACAAACACACCTACATCTAGAGACTACCAAGCCAGGAAGGAAATCCACTATAATAGTATCAATTCAAAGTCCTATGTGAACAACCTCCGGTTCACCGCCTTCTCACTTAATCACTACCCGTGGTATTTCTACCTAGGAACTCCTAGATATGAGACCCCTCTCACTTCCCCTCAAACAATCACTGCCCCAGTGATTTTAGACTCAAATAACAATCAAAGATGGAGACACACTCCAAACACACAAAAGTCACTCTTGCTTAAAAGCTTCAAGTGATCTACAATTACAACTCAATAAACACAGTCCTAAGCTTGCATCAAGGTGACACAAGAAAGGCTCACAATTAACAGACTAGAAACCTAAGAATACTCTTTCAATGATGTCTTTGGTTTCAGTTGATTTCTTCCATAGTGGCGTCTTCTATTTATAGCCTTCAACATCAACATATATTTGAATCAAATATTCTTTTCAGAAATATATTGACCCAAATATTCTTCAGAAATATATTTTCCAAAGATCTCTTTGAAAATATATTTACACAAATAAAAATATCCAATCTTCAAAATATATCTCACGAAAATATCTTCCTTCTGGAAACACACGCAGCTTGGAGAACAAGTAACATGAATGAATTCTTCAATCAAATCTTCAAAAGATCAGGTGAGATAATAAACAGCTCCAAGGCGCGAAAACAAGACTGCTTCTGAAGTAAGTGCTTCTGAAGGTTCAGCGTCTGAAGTTCTGCTTCTGAAGATTCAGCTCTTGAAGGTTCAGCTTCTGAAGTTCTGCTTCTGAAGGTTCAGCTTCTGAAGGTTCATCTTCTGAAAAGTTCTGCTTCTGAAGGTTCAGCTTCTGAGGTTCTGCGTCTGAAGACTCAGCTTCTGAGGTTCTGCGTCTTAAGACTCAGCTTCTGAGGTTTTGCTTCTGAAGACGTACATCTTACTTGTATATTTGATTTTAGCAAAAATGAAGCCAACAACCAAATATCCAACAATCTCCCCCTTTGGCAATTTTTTGGCTAAAAACAATCTGAGATCAGAGAGATATCACAAGGCAAATTCTTCACTCATAAGTGTGCAACCATGAATAACTTAAACGTAGCAACCAAATAGCAACAGAGTCAGCAGCGGCACATACACAACGTTTCCACACATACACTCCCCCTGAAACATGTCATTCAGGAACAAACGAAGCACTCCCCCTGAAACAGAGACTCCCCCTGAAACACTTCAGCTCCTGAAAAACTGTATTAATTCTGAACTACTGTAGTGCTTCTAAACTATTGTATTGCTTCTTAAATACTTATCTCCCCCTTTTTAGCCAAACAATTTCAAAGCAAACCACTCAGACACACATAGGAATAATAACCACATCTGAACATAATACTTCTGAGCATTAACATATTTGAACCTCAAAATTTCAACCATATCAGGTTGATCTTCAATCACATCAGGTTGAGGATTCTCGGGAAACTCAACCATATCAGAATCAGTTTGGGGAATCTCAGAACTGGTTTCAACACATTCACAAAAGTAATAAAAGCTTTAGTAACATCAGGATTTATATCCACAGAATCAAAAGGGCTTGTGGTAACAGCAACTGGTACAGGTGAAACAACAGGAGAACTCACATTTATAGCAGTCTTCAAAATGAGAATGATTTCCCTTATTTCTCGTGCAACTCTAGTTATAGTAAATAGAAAGAATTTGTTTGCACGTTTCAACACCTGTAGTTGCTATAGATTTTCATATAAGCAACTACTTGCCCAATCTGCATCACAACACCATTGATCAATATCAACACCGTTATCCTTTTTGATTATCTTCACATGTGCTGCATCAGATGTTCTCTTATGTCTTGCATTCATAAGAGCAAAATTCTTCACCCTAGTCTTGTCAATTTCACCTTTGCTGTATGATAAGTGCTTAAATGTTGTTATATTTTGGTACAAATTAAGGCACTTATGCTTACTTGTTGTACAAGTTACCTTAGGATTAGGGCATAAATGTGTTAGAAATGCAATAAATGTGATCCTAAGCCTTACCCCATTTGATTATGCAGGAAATACATGCTTGAACCTGATTGATGCAAAAGATTGAAGGTTTTCTTGATGCCATCGCTACAAGCGCAAGACTCATCGCT
Source organism: Medicago ruthenica (assembly GCA_018208015.1). Lineage (NCBI taxonomy): Eukaryota > Viridiplantae > Streptophyta > Magnoliopsida > Fabales > Fabaceae > Medicago > Medicago ruthenica. Next base: position 3,300,105 of record CM031372.1, on the reverse strand, counting down.
AGTAGCGAGGATAGGCAGAGATTTTCAGTGATCCATCGCTTGAAGCGCAGCATCCATCGCTAGTAGCGAGCCTAGGCAGGGATTATCAGGAGTTCATCGCTTGTAGCGATGAACTGGACGCTTGAAGCGAGCCTAGGCAGGGAATTTCAAAGGCTGGTCGCTAGTAGCGACAGACCTGGTCGCTATAGCGACCAAAGGGGCGGTTTAATGCTGATGGTGACGTGGAGCTCTATGATTGGCCAACTGAAGTCCTCGCTACAAGCGACAGACTGGTCGCTTGTAGCGAGCGTACATTTTCTCAGCATATTTAAGGATTTTAAGCTCATTTTTTAGAGATATAGTTTTTTTTATCAGAATTCTTATTTTCCAGAGCTTAGAAAACTAGTTATCTTTGAGAGAGAATAGGCATAGAGGGAGAAAAACTTCAAATAGCAATTAGATTTGGATTGAAGAAGATCTTAAGAAGCTTTGAGACATCAAGCTCTCACATATCTTCATCTTCCTTTCTTATTTTGCAAGAGTTGTCATGACAATGATCAACCAATCTCTTTGTTGGGATTAATAGGTAATCTATCATTACATGTTGTAAACTTTTGATTATTCAATATATGATTCTAGCAATTTTTATATACCATTGAATTTCTTCTTGCTTTTCAATCTTATGTTTGATTTAAATGTTGTTGAAAAAGGCTTTTGAATCTAGGTTTAGAATGATTTTCTATCAAGATAAGAAATTCTAGAAATGGGATTTGGTTTTGATAATTACATTATAGTATTGGATCGTAAAGCTTTTGGATCGTTGAATAGATTGAGAAATCATCGATTAAACGATACAATCGATCTCACGACGTCATTTGGGAAATCAATGATGTTGTTGAGCAATACGTAATAATGCAATATGTAAGAAAACGCTAGAATTCGTATTTGTAATCAATCGGATATAAACGATGTTTGATTGATGAAAGTTAATCCTAACACCTTCTATGTCCTATTACTCTACTATTTATTTATTATGTTTTTAAAATGTTTGAGTAGTGTAGTATAAAAACAAAGTAAACCCTAACTTAAAACGATGATCGAAGTTGAATGGTTTATGATATCACATTAATCCCTGTGGAACGATATAAAAACTAATACTTACTTTTGTTCATTCAACAAAATGGCGCCGTTGCCGGGGATTAAAGTTTTGATGTTATAAGCATTGCAACTTTAATTATGGTTTTAAGCAATTTTGCACAAAATTCTTTTATGTATATAACTAATACTCTTATCCATCTTGTTTGCTAATCCTTTGTGGTCAGATTGTTGATATCGTTTATGCGAGGTCAAGTACCAGAGGACCAACTTCTTTTTGATTCCGAGATTGAAAGAACCGCTAGAAGAAACAATAGTAAGAATCGGAGAAAGAAGCAACAAGCAAGGAGGAGGCAACAAGAGGAGAGTTCTGTTTCTAGTCAATCATCTAGTTCTATTCCAAGCCAAGAGTTACCAATGGCTGCAGCAGGAGATGGTTCAGGAGGTTCTGCAGTTCCATGCACTAACAGTCCACGTCGTTTTGCACAATTGGGGAAAACGCCGCGGACTGCCAAGCAAACGGAAATGAAGACGGGGATCTTACAAATCTTGTATGCTAATCCATTCTCAGGATTAGACCACGAAGACCCGTTCCAACATCTCACTAAATTCTATGAGATTGCGGGAACCCTTGGTGAGACGGAAAGTAATGAGGAGGCAATGTGGATGAGAATGTTTCCACATTCATTGATAGGCAAAGCTAAGGAGTGGTACTTGGACCAACCTCCGACGGTGATGACGAACTGGAATACACTTGAGGAGAAATTCCTTGAGAGGTTCTTCCCTCAGAACCGGTTTATGGAGGCGAAGACTACCATTGCGGTGTTTTCACAAGGTACAAGTGAAACACTATGTGAAGCCTGGGAGCGTTTCAAGTCAATGCTCAGACGATGTCCGAACCATGGATTTGATGAATTAACACAAATTCATCTCTTCCGGAACGGAATGCAACAACAATCCAAGCTATTGCTTGACGCTGCAGCTGGTGGTTCTTTAATGGCCAAGAGCGCGGAGGATGCTGTTGCTATTATAGAAAGAATGGCGTTGAACGATCACCAAGCTCATCACAACCGGAGCCAAAGCCAAAGGAAGACGGGAATCTTAGAGTTGGGAACTAATGATGCGATCCTTGCACAAAACAAGTTGCTCACGCAACAAGTGGAAGAGTTGACAAAGAAAATGGCCAACCTTCCTCAACAAATGAAGGACATCCAGAACGAGCAAAGAAGACAACACCAAGTCGCATCTTGCGAGCTTTGTTCGGGAGACCACCCAACCGGATTCTGTCCACCCCCCACAGAAGAGGTAAGCTATGTTGGTAATCAACCAAGGCCTCAACAGTTTCAAAACCAATTCCAAAGCCATCCAAATAACTTCCCAAGAGGGAATAACCCAAATTATGGCCAAGGTTGGAGAGGAGAAGCTGGGCAGTACAACCGACAACCTTACCAGAACTATAACCAATATCAACCTCCACAACAAAACCGCAACCAAACCACCGATGAAACCCTCAATCTATTCATGCAACAGTCAATGGCCAACCAGAAGAACACTGATGCGTCCATTAAAAATCTGGAGACGCAAGTGGGTCAATTGGCACAACAACTTTCTCAGGCTACTCAACAAGGCGGAACCTTTACCGCCAACACACAAACCAACCCGAAGGATCATGCATCATCATCGAAATGACAATTAAGTCATTTTGATGAGGAAGTCCTTGCAACAAGAGACAACGAAAATTGCAAGGCAATAGCTACAAGGAGCGGGAAGGTAATTGACCAAGGTATAGGGGACAATCTTGAAGTAGAAAGAAGGGTTGTTGAGAATGAGGTGAAGGAGAAGGATGATGATGAAGGACGTGAGGAAGAGACGGAAGATGTACATATAGAGGATGTAGAAGTAGAAAAAAATAATAAGGATGTAGTTGAAAATGAGAACATTGTATGGAAGAAGGATGTGGTGAAGGAGAAAGGCAAGAAGCAAGAAATAGTGAAGAATGCACCAACACCGCACCTACCTTACCCAACTACACCAGCCAAAAAAGAGAAGGAGAGGCAGTTTGCTAGGTTCCTTGAAGTTTTCAAGAGGTTACAAATCAACATACCATTCTCGGAAGCCCTAGAGCAAATGCCTACCTATGCCAAATTCATGAAGGAAATCCTTTCCAAGAAGAGGAGGTTCAATGAAGAAGAAACAATTTTGCTAGATGCAAATTGTAGTGAGATCATCCAGAACACATTGTCAAGAAAGAAAAAAGATCCGGGCAAAGTTACATTGCTCGTATCCATTGGCAATGTAGATGTCGGCAAGGCACTCATTGATTTGGGTTCAAGCATCAACCTAATTCCACTATCCGTTGTCAAAAGGATAGGTGATATAGTTGTGAAGAGAACCAACTTAACCTTGCAATTGGCCGACAAATCCTACACTCGTCCATTGGGAATTGCTGAAGACGTGTTGGTGAAAGTCGACAAGTTCTTGTTCCCCGTCGACTTTGTAGTGATGGACATTCCGGAGGATGATGATGTGCCACTACTTCTTGGAAGAACTTTCATGCAAACGGCACGGATGATGATTGATCTTGACGGAGGCTTAATGAAAGTCCGTGTGGACGATGAAGAAGTCAATTTCAACATCCATGAAGCCATGAGGTTCCCTAGTGATAAAGCTGCGTGCTTCAAGATGGATGCAACGGAAGAATTGATAGTGGATACGAGAAACCAGTTGCATGATTTGACGCATCTTGAGAGAGTTTTGACAAACGCACTAAGTATCCTAGGAGAAGAAGATGAGCTAGAGCTTGAAGAGTGTTTGAAGGAGCTCGATTCGTTGAAGGAAATTCCTCCTCACAAAGCCATAATCGAGGAATTGACGAATGATGCTAAAGTAGAAGAAGTGAAGCCGGAGATGAAGGTATTGCCCTCACATTTGAAGTATGTGTTTCTTGATCAAGAGGGTACCAAACCGGTAATCATTAGTAGCTCCTTATCAAACCATGAAGAAACAAGATTGGTCGAAGTTTTGAAGTCCAACAAGGAAGCAATAGGTTGGACACTATCCGACTTAAAAGGGATAAGTCCTTCCTATTGTATGCATAAGATCATGATGGAAGAGGATTATAAGCCGGTAGCACAACCTCAAAGACGGCTAAACCCAAACATGAAAGAAGTAGTCCGGAAAGAAGTAGTGAAGCTACTTGAAGCCGGCATGATATATCCGATCTCGGATAGTACTTGGGTTAGTCCGGTTCAAGTTGTCCCTAAGAAGGGAGGTATGACGGTTATCACGAATGAGAAGAATGAGCTCATACCGACTAGAACCGTGACCGGTTGGAGGATGTGTATTGACTACCGGAGGTTGAACAAAGCAACTCGAAAGGATCATTTTCCTCTACCATTTATGGATCAAATGCTAGAGAGGCTGTCAGGACAAGCTTTTTACTGTTTCCTTGACGGGTATTCAGGTTACAATCAGATTTTGGTGAATCCAGACGATCACGAGAAGACTGCATTCACATGTCCTTTTGGGGTATTCGCATATCGACGCATGCCGTTCGGTTTATGTAACGCTCCAGCAACATTTCAACGATGCATGCAAGCTATATTTGCAGACTTGATAGAGAAAAGCATTGAAGTGTTCATGGACGACTTCTCAGTTTTCGGGTCATCATTTGAATTATGCTTGAAGAATCTGGACACGGTACTGAAAAGGTGCAAGGAAACCAACTTGGTGCTCAATTGGGAGAAGTGTCACTTCATGGTAACCGAGGGTATTGTCCTTGGTCACAAGATCTCCTCCAAGGGTATCGAAGTTGATAAAGCTAAGGTCGACGTGATAGGAAAACTTCCACCACCAGTCAATGTCAAGGGAATCCGAAGTTTCCTAGGCCATGCCGGGTTCTATCGGAGATTCATCAAAGACTTCTCAAAAATCGCAAAGCCATTGAGCAACCTGCTCAACAAAGATAAGTCTTTTGATTTTGATATTGACTGTTTAAATGCATTTAATAGTTTAAAGGATAGCTTAACATCCGCACCCATAATCACCGCACCAAACTGGATATATGATTTTGAACTTATGTGCGATGCAAGTGATTATGCGGTAGGCGCGGTGTTAGGTCAACGCAAAAACAAAATTTTTCATGCTATACACTACGCAAGTAAAGTTTTAAATGACGCACAAGTCAATTATGCTACCACTGAAAAAGAATTACTTGCTATAGTGTTTGCATTAGAAAAATTTCGTTCGTATCTCATAGGTTCGAAAATTGTTATTTGGACTGACCATGCAGCTATCAAGTACTTGATTACCAAACCCGACTCAAAGCCTAGACTCATCCGTTGGATGTTGCTACTCCAAGAGTTTGATTTGGAGATTAAGGACAAGAAGGGGACTGAGAACCTAGTAGCTGATCATCTGTCCAGATTGGTGAACAAAGAGATAACGAAGAATGAAAGGGACATCCTTGAAGAGTTCCCGGATGAACAGTTGCTTATGGTGCAAGAAAGACCATGGTTCGCGGACATGGCCAACTACAAAGCAACGGGGTTCATTCCGGAGGATTACACTTGGCAAATGAAGAAGAGGTTGTTGAGAGACGCCACTCAATTCATTTGGGATGACCCGTACTTATTCAAGATTGGAGTAGACCACTTAATCAGAAGATGTGTTGCTAGAGAAGAAGTCAAGGACATCATGTGGCATTGTCACAACTCGCCATATGGTGGTCACTACAGTGGAGAAAGAACTGGAGCAAAAGTTCTTCAAGCTGGCTTTTATTGGCCCTCGTTGTTCAAAGACTGTTATGAACATGTGAAAGAATGCGAGAGTTGCCAGAAGACCGGAGGGATTTCAAAGAGGAATGAAATGCCTCTACAAAGTATCCTTGAAGTCGAAGTCTTCGACTGTTGGGGTATTGACTTTGTAGGGCCATTTCCATCTTCTTTGAACAACGAGTATATTCTGGTGGCTGTCGACTATGTCTCAAAGTGGGTTGAAGCAATAGCATCTCAAAAAGCCGATAGCAAGACGGTGGTCAAGTTTCTGAAAAGGAACATCTTCTCCCGATTTGGAACTCCAAGAGTGCTAATAAGTGATGGAGGTTCACACTTCTGCAATCAGCAGTTAGCAAAAGCACTTGAGCACTATGGAGTAAAGCACAAGGTAGCTTCACCATACCATCCACAGACGAACGGTCAAGCCGAGGTATCCAACCGTGAAATCAAACGGATACTTGAGAAGACCGTGTCATCTTCAAGGAAGGATTGGGCGATGAAACTGGACGAAGCGTTGTGGGCCTATAGGACCGCATACAAAGCTCCTACGGGTTTCACACCATTCCAGTTGGTGTATGGGAAAGCGTGCCACTTGCCGGTCGAGTTGGAGCACAAAGCGTTCTGGGCGCTCAAGTTTTTGAACTTTGATCAAGAGCAAGCTGGGGAGAAGAGAAAGCTTCAAATGCATGAATTAGAGGAAATGCGTGACCAAGCCTATCAGTCAAGCAAGCTCTATAAGGAAAAGGTTAAACGGTATCATGACAAGAAGATCATGAAGAGGGATTTCAAGCCTGGTCAGATGGTCCTGCTGTTCAATGCAAGGCTACGATTATTTCCGGGCAAATTGAAGTCCAAGTGGTCCGGTCCGTTCATGATAAAGGAAGTAAAACCTTATGGAGCTGTGGAACTTGAGGATCCTATCACCAAGTCGACATGGACAGTGAATGGACAAAGGCTCAAGCCATATTTTGGAGGTGAAGTTGTTCGGCACACGACAACGATTTCCCTCATCGATTCTTATGCGTAAGCGAAACAGGCGTCGATCTAATGACGTTAAACAAGAGCTTGTTGGGAGGCACCCCAATTTTGTAAGTATGTTGTGTTTTTAGTGTTAGTTTACTTCTGTACAAGTATTTATGCATGTTGGGATAGTGGCAAGAACTCCAAAATTTATTTTTCTGTTTTCTGTCATGGTCGCTACAGCGACCAACTCATCGCTGTAGCGATGGAATTTACACTACGTCGCAGTAGCGACGCACTTGTCGCTTGTAGCGACAGTTTTTGTACTTGCGCTTGTAGCGCCAAGCCACGCTTGTAGCGATGGGCTTTTTGCCTGTCGCTGTAGCGACAGATCGCGCGCTTGTAGCGAGCGTATCAGAAAACAGTTTTATATTACCCAGGCCAGTCCTGTCGCTTCAGCTACCACCCAACCACTTTCATTTATTGTCTTAGCCCTTTTAACTTGTATTTTCGCATCTGAACATATTCCTTTCCATTATCTATCATTTCTGCATTCCTGTTCATTTTCATTTCTGCAAATCTGCACAATCACTCCTTACTTCTGTTTAATCTCAACCAGCAACACTCAAGGTATGTTTTTCGGCCATCTCTGTTCCTATTTTTCAGCTTTTTACTTGCTAATGGTGCTTGCATGCTGATTTCACTTTTTAGGGTTTAGGGTTTTGCGAAATTTTGAACTTAAGAACACCCTGTTGATTACCCATTGTTTTACATAGCTTAAGTTGTTATAAATGAACGAAAATCACTTGATAAACTTCCCTGTAATCCTTTTGTTCATAGGATTTCTATTTTGGAAAAACCCTTTGTAAAAATTTCAAATAAATTAGGGTTTTTAAGGATTTAGGAAGTTTAAGTGATTGTTTCTCATTTATTCTAGCTTTAATGTTATTTTCGCATGCTACAAGTTAGTCAAAATCAAGAAAAACATGAAAATCTGAAAAGGGTCTCCTCGCTAGAACAGCGCTTGTAGCGCAGGAACCAGACTTTTTCTGGGTTTCGTCGCTACAGCGACCAAGCTGTCGCTTGTAGCGAGCGAACCCAGAATTTGTTTTATTTTTGTTTTAATTAAGATTTGACTTGTATCCTACCTGACTTTCATCTGTTTTGATCAATTTTGTAGGAATGGCACCTAAAACCACTTCTAAACGTCAAAGGAATGTGGAAAGTTCCTCGTCAAGACCACGAGTCAACATTCCACCACACGATGCAGCTCGTTTCCTAAGCTGGAGGAACCAGGAACGTTATGAGGAGCTGAGGACAAGACGCATCTGGTCCGAGAAGAGGTTTGAAATATCTGAAGAAGGGGAATATGGAGGCTTAGCAGCCATGATAAAAGAGAGGAAGTGGGGTATTCTTTGTACACCACCCAGGAGGATCAACTATGAAATCGTGCGGGAGTTTTACGCGAACGCGATCCCCTCCGATCCGTCAGATGAGTTTACGTGGACGACCTACGTGCGTGGGCGCACCGTCACATTCGATCGCATGTCCATTAACGCATATCTGGGCAAGCCTTTGGAGCTAGTTGATGATGAAGAAGATAATCCGCTTGCACCCACTGCACTTTGTGATTTCGGTGAACGTCAGAGGAGTGGTGACTGGGACCATGAGAGCATAGCACAGGATATCTTCCAGGCGGGGAAGAGTTATGACGTGAGTAGGGCTTCGGGTAAGCCTTTCCGAGCATTCAGGGAGGATATGACCACTGAGGCTCAGGTAATCCTTACCCTTATTCTTTATAATATCCGCCCCAAATCTCACACCTCCTCCACCACCTTAGATGTGACCCCCCTTGTCCACTATATCCTCACTCAGCGTCAGGTTGACGTTGCTAGATTGATAGCAAATGAGATAAGGATAGTTGCTGAGAGTGGAATATTACCCCCGGGCAAACCTAAATGCCCACTCACTTTTCCCGGGTTGATCATGGGTCTATGTAGGAGAGCTAGAGTTCATATGCCGTCACAGGTTGATGAGGAAATTAAAAATCCTATTGATGATAGATACATCAATAGGTACTGCTCTACACCTGCACCTGTTGCCCCACCACCACCACCACCCTCAGCTGGACCATCATCTTCAGCCGGACCTTCTCATGTATCACCACCACCACCACCACCTCAGACTACTAGCCACCCTAGCCACCCGACCATTCCACCTTTGGACTTATCGAGTTGGGACTTTGCTACTGTGAGCTCATTCCTGTTGGCGCAGAATGCGTCAAATCACCGGGCACTTACTACGATTCAGAGCCATCTGCACGACAGTGGCCAAAGCCCGTGGACACCTGCTTTCTTCTCCGAGCACATCGCTTGGCCTGGGGACAGGCCATTCTTTCCAGGAGGGGCAGCTGCACAGGATGCTGGTGATCAGGATGCTGGTGATCAGGGTGATGACGACGCTGATGTCGATGATGATCTGGATGATGACTCCTCAGCTGCTACAAATTCTATTGATCGCATGGCAGCTGACTTGATAGACTCTGAGGACGACATGGCCACAGATTCAGATTGATGATGCAGAGCTGCAGATCTTGATTTGTTTTCCCTTTCGTTTTATTTATTCAGCTTTGTACTTTAACATTTTGATTTATGCTTTGTACTTTGAGTATTTCTTTTGTACCATGGATGATGTACCCTTTTTGCTATTATGTTATTTATATTTTGGGTATAACATGTTAATATAGTTATATTTTATTTATGCTTTAGTATTTATGTTAAATTTTTTTGAAATGATCCCAACAAATTTTGAAAGAAAGATGAATGATTCAAAAGCAATGCTTGAACTGTGAATCATCTGAGTGATAATGATAGAATGAGTGTTAAAGCGCGCAGCTAAGGTACTCGTTTTCTTGTTTTTCTAGGTATATTCGTAAATGTGAATAAGTTCTTTACACACACAAGTTAATTTATTCAGTTTTTAAGCAAGCATGTGTTTAGTTTTGAACCAATGTAGAACTAGCCAAAAATGTGAGGAATCCTCAACCTTTGTATATATATGCAGGAGACCAATACCATGTTTAACTCAGTTATATTATGTTAAATCTGTTGTTGTTTTAATTTGTATAAGAGCATTGAAATGATCAAGGCAATTTTTTTGAAATTGAGAGAAATACTTGACCAAATGAACCTACCCTGTGAGATGTGTGAGTATCTGTTAACCCATCTGAGCCTAATGGAATCAGAATTGTTAACTGTGACTGTCAATTTAATAAGCTCATCTGCTTATTTAAATTGCCGGAGTTTGTAAAAAAATTCAGTTCACAGTTAACTCTTTAATGAATTCTGATAGTTGTTTTCTTTTGAACCCTTATCCATCGTTTTTATTGACCTTTGCCATAATAACAAAGGAACATTCGATTAGGGTATCATTGGAATAAGTTGGGGAGAAAGGAAGGTTTTATTTAAGTCAATGTATGGTGAATGTGATATTTGATCTTGACAACAAGAAAAGAAAAAAAGAAAGAAAAGCAAACCAAGAAAAAGAAAAGAGAAAAATGAAATGGTTTGCAAGAATTCAAAGAAAAGTTGTCAAGAATCAATCAAGAATAGAAAAGAATGAAATTCACCAAGTGTTATATTGGAGAAAGAAGGAAGTTGTAATTAGTTTGAATGTTTCCTTTTGCTTGGCCATTTGAATTCAAATATCCCACATATGACAATTCTTTTGTAGCCTAGCCCAATTACAACCCTTAAAGACCTTTTGATCAATGCCTTTTATGCTTTTGGAAATGATAATTAGATAGACACATAATTTGATTGTATGTTATCATGTTTATTGGATGAGTGTTCATAACCCTCACAAATGATTTCAATTGTTCATATACTTTATATAGAAGTGTGTTAGGTTTGGTTCAAATTTAAACATGTTGCTTGTTTAGGATTGTATGATTTAATTCCTTGTGTTTAGAACTAGTTCACATTTGTAGAATGTATCTTGTTTAATGAGAAAAGGAACTTAAGCTTGTGCAATCACATTTGAATCACTCATTTGATTTTTAATTCTTCGCACTTTTGAATCCTTTGCTAAATTGCTCAATACTGTGGTTTTAAAGCTATGAAAATTTCCTTTTGTTCTTTGGTTTGAGGACAAACCAAAATGTAAGTTGGGGAGAGTTTGATAAGTGCTTAAATGTTGTTATATTTTGGTACAAATTAAGGCACTTATGCTTACTTGTTGTACAAGTTACCTTAGGATTAGGGCATAAATGTGTTAGAAATGCAATAAATGTGATCCTAAGCCTTACCCCATTTGATTATGCAGGAAATACATGCTTGAACCTGATTGATGCAAAAGATTGAAGGTTTTCTTGATGCCATCGCTACAAGCGCAAGACTCATCGCTAGTAGCGAGGATAGGCAGAGATTTTCAGTGATCCATCGCTTGAAGCGCAGCATCCATCGCTAGTAGCGAGCTTAGGCAGGGATTATCAGGAGTTCATCGCTTGTAGCGATGAACTGGACGCTTGAAGCGAGCCTAGGCAGGGAATTTCAAAGGCTGGTCGCTAGTAGCGACAGACCTGGTCGCTATAGCGACCAAAGGGGCGGTTTAATGCTGATGGTGACGTGGAGCTTTATGATTGGCCAACTGAAGTCCTCGCTACAAGCGACAGACTGGTCGCTTGTAGCGAGCGTACATTTTCTCAGCATATTTAAGGATTTTAAGCTCATTTTTTAGAGATATAGTTTTTTTTATCAGAATTCTTATTTTCCAGAGCTTAGAAAACTAGTTATCTTTGAGAGAGAATAGGCATAGAGGGAGAAAAACTTCAAATAGCAATTAGATTTGGATTGAAGAAGATCTTAAGAAGCTTTGAGACATCAAGCTCTCACATATCTTCATCTTCCTTTCTTATTTTGCAAGAGTTGTCATGACAATGATCAACCAATCTCTTTGTTGGGATTAATAGGTAATCTATCATTACATGTTGTAAACTTTTGATTATTCAATATATGATTCTAGCAATTTTTATATACCATTGAATTTCTTCTTGCTTTTCAATCTTATGTTTGATTTAAATGTTGTTGAAAAAGGCTTTTGAATCTAGGTTTAGAATGATTTTCTATCAAGATAAGAAATTCTAGAAATGGGATTTGGTTTTGATAATTACATTATAGTATTGGATCGTAAAGCTTTTGGATCGTTGAATAGATTGAGAAATCATCGATTAAACGATACAATCGATCTCACTGTAGTACCCTAATTTTGTCCTACGCATTTTAAAACCAAAAAATCAAAAAAAATCAAAGAGGGGAAAAAAGTCAAAAGTCAACAAAAGTCAACAGAAAAGTCAACTTTTCAAAATTGAGGACTTCGCAATGCGAAGCTCACTTCGCACTGCGAAGTCTGCGATTTTTCTGCAGATTTTTGGTTTCTTGGATTTAATTCCAGAATTTGTTGCATATCATTTCCATAATTATTTTAGGTAGCATTCATGGCTAATTGGGCCAAGCAAAGCCAGAGTTGAAGGACTTGCCATTAATGCCAAGGTTGGAAGCTTTTTCTTCCAACCTAGCATGTGACAAGCAAGTGGGCTTGCCCTTGGGCAGCTCTAGTACCTCCCAGGTGACCAGCTAACCACCACAAGGTTGCCAGCCACCTGCTTGAGGACTTTCCTCCTGCTTGCTGCCCCAAAAACCAGTCAAACCAGCTGGATTTCTCACTTGAAAAGCCATGAGTGCCTACTCTGTTTTGCAGCAGCTTTCCACCCTCTCACACCAGCCAATTTTAGCCTTTTCATCCCTCAATCTCTGCACATCACAGTGCACGTTTTTATTGACCAACCATTGAGATTGCAAGGATTGATCCCCAAGCATTAGCCAATTGCAAATCAGCTTTGTTCTTCATCATTACCTTCTAGAAATAGTTGAATTTGTGGCTGAAATCAAGCTGGATCTTGCCCCTTGGTACAAGGCAGGGTTGCCTCTATCCATTAGCATTTAATGCAAAGGGATTCAGCTTGATCTTGGCCACAAATCAGCTGAATTTTGGGATTGTGTAATGATGACAAAGATTTGATTTTGGCCTATAAATAGAAGGCAATGCCCAAAGGAAAAAACACAGTTAACACAGCATTCAAAGAGCAGAAACTCTACTCATTTCAACCTACAAATCTCCACAAACAACCAGAAAAAAACCAATCCACACAAAGCATTACAAAGTTCCAAAACCATCACAAATACTCAAACCTTTTGCACAAGCCTTCAACCAAATCAAACCAAGTGCAGCTGGAGCTTTGCTAAGGAGTTCTGTAAGTTACTAAGCTCTTTATCTTGCATTTTTAATTGTGTTTGCATAGCTATTTTGGCTCAAAACTCTTTGTCCTAAAAAACCCCTTTTGAATTCCAAAGAAATCCCAAGGTTTTCAAAACATCAAAACTGGTTTGTCCAACCTTTTTCACCCCAAAAACTCAAAGTTTTTCACCCATCTATAAGGTCTTGAGTGTGTTCAGAAGTTGTTTCTGAACAAAAGTTCAGAAACAGCTTCTGAACCCAAAATTTCGCATGCTTCGCAGTGCGAAGTCATGGTCGCAGTGCGACCATGACAGAACTCAGAACCTGAGTTTTTGTATCAAACCAACCAATTTTTGAGGTTCTAGCCCCAGAGCTCAGAACCTAAGAGTTTTTAAACCTCTGTTCTTCAAACCATAACAAGGTTTTTTGCATAATTTTGGCAAAATCACAAGTTCGTATAACCATTTCGTGGGTAACTTGCAAAGCAAGTTATGTTCCCAAACTTTCCAAAACCACATGAACAAACAAGCTATGTTCAGCTTTTTCAATCTAAACTTGAACAATAAATATTGTTCATGATGTTCAAAACTCAAAGATGAACATACACCGTTTACGTTCGCATTTTCGCAAAATGAGACGAACTTGCGCGCTTTCTAGCAAATTTGCTAAACCTTCCCATTTTGGGTTTTCAAACCAAATGTTTTGACATACCTTGGGATTTCTAAAGAATTCAATCCAAAAACATGAATGAAAAAGGGATGGTGTGACGTATGTCTCTCCATCGCCCCGATTGTACGAATGCGTGACGTATGTCTCGTCGCTCGGACAATCGTCATTCCCTTTTTATAATATGTACAACCCTAACCAAACCAAATCTTGGCCCCTTGTGGTCAATCTAAGCCTTTTGGTCCCCCGTTGGCCATTAGACTCAACCCCTCGACTCGTTAGAGTCCACTCGGTCAATGTTCGACTCGTCCGAGTCCATTGTACCCGTTCTTGATCTCAGTGGATCAATCGAACAATCGCCCGACTCTTCGGAGTCCACTCGGTCAATGTTTGACTTATATGAGTCCATTGCACCTCCCTTGGTCCCATAGCGACCAATTCAACCCTCTACCCTAACGGACGTACCTTTTAACAATTCTAATGCGATTCGCGAACGAACGCTTAATAAGTCTCCAAGTGCGAGCATACAAGCTACGTTTAATCGCAAGAATTCGGTTAAAACATCGTCCAATTAAAATCAACCAACACACATACGTTTTTCTACCAAAGAACTACGTATGCTTTGAATTCTCCGACTACCGGGAGATACGTAGGAGCAAGATCGACATCTTGTCAAGCACAACAATAATAAAAACTTTTTTTTCTTTTTCGTTTGTTTTTATCTCTTTCCCCCCCTTTATTATATTAACATAAATGAACATGCACGCAAAGTATTAAAAAACAATTCAAGCTTTAACCAAATAGAAGGTTCCCGTTGAGTACAACGGACGTAAGGGGTGCTAATACCTTCCCCTCACGTAACCGACTCCCGAACCCGACAATGGTTGCGATGACCTAATCCTTATCCTCATCGTCAAAAGGGTTTTATTATCGTTTCCCTTTACAAACAAAAAAAACTTAAGGGTTTATCAACGTTCCCTTTACACAAAAACTTTGGTGGCGGCTTCACAAAGGCACCTCCGAGCGTTCGAGGACGACCTCGGAGGATTTGCGCGTCTTTTTCCCGAGGAAAAAAACGAGGTGCGCACAGCTGGCGACTTCACTGGGGACCCTGTTCCCACTAGTGAGTCAAGCCTAACCTATTTGGCTTTTAAGCCAATTGTTTTATTTTCTTTGCGTGCCATGCTTATTATTTTATTCATACATGTCATATTTATGCTTTATGTTTATATTTGCTTTATTTTGCTTTATATTCATATCATATATATATCAAATGCGGGGGTTACTTGAGTGATGTTACTCCACATTGTTCGGGTTAATGCCGGACGTGTGAGGCTCTCTACCCGAGCTTGAGAGAAAAACTAAGTTAGAAGGAGGTTGTGTGCGGAAGCCCGCGTTGACGTATGTCAGTGAGGTAGGATGTCCAACCCCGCTTAGAGGAGATTTTCACGTGGAATTAATTGAAGTCATGTCGACGTATGTCCATAGACAACCCTAATTCCATGTGAGATCTATGACTCTAGGGACCTCTTCTTAGGAAGTTTCACCTTTTAGAGCCTACATGTGAGGATGGGGGGAAGTTCCGAACCTTCATATACCAAACCCCTGCATGTCATAACATTTGCATTCATAAAACTTTTTGCATAAACAAAAAAAAGAGGGGCATATTTTTGCATACTCATTGCATTCATACATTCACATGCATTTTCTGTATTTCAAAGAGGAACCCTCACATCATTCCCTCGCCAAAAAAAAAAAGAAATACCCGACCCGGTGTACAGTAGCGTTTCGGATGAGATCCGAGCAACCGGAAGGCCATCGAAATTCTGGAAATCATTTCTTTGTCCAAGTAATTTATCTTGTTTTTCAAAAAAAAATAAAAAAATCATCATTTTGCTCTTCCCAAGGTAAATGATTAATTTTTATGGGACCCCCATATTTCAAATCATTTTCGTCATTAATAAATTTGCGGTTTATGTTCAAAAGAGTTCGTTTTTCTTTCGTTCTCAAAGAAATTTTCATAAACCCTAAAAAAAAAATCGTCATAAATACACCACCAAAAAAAATAACACTGCTACGATCCTTTTGACTTCAATCTCCAAATTAACCAAACGGAAGATGATAATAAGGACGATTTTGAACCTCCTGAAGGATTGTCCAGACTTGGGGATTAAGAGGATAGGGTAATGCAACCTCACCAAGAGAACCCTCAAAAAAATAATAGCACCGCAGTTCTCCCTCTGCCGGGGCACACTCTATAAGAGAAATCATAGTCTCACTCGGACGTGTGGATAAACTTGAAGCAGTCATGCTCACCGAAGAAATCCATGAGGAGTCCTTCCAAACCCATGCCAAGACATGTCACAAGTGACAAAATTATGCCAACAAGGGGCATAGACCACAAACACCTCTGAATGTCATGACATCACCCTAACCTTTCTCTATGTGGGGCATAGACATGTTTGGAATAATTGAGCCAAAGGCTTCAAAAGGGCGCCAGTTCATACTAGTTGCCATCAACTGTTTCACCAAATGGGTCGAAGCAGCTTCCTATGCAAACATGACCAAACAAGTGGTCGCCCAACTCATCAAAAAAAAGAAACCATTTGCCGTTACGGCAATCCCCACAATTTCCCACAAAAAGCCAAGTCGTCATTGGCATTCCTCACATTCCCAAACAAACGAAGCCCAATTTTCATTGGCATCCCCAAACACAAAAAGCCAAGTCGTCATTGGCATTCCTCACATCTCCAACAAAAGACCAATTTCCATTGGCGCACACAATTTCCAAACAAAAAGCCCAATTTTCAATGGCGCTCACAAACCCCATTTCCAATAAAAGCCCAATTTTCATTGGCATTCCCATCCAAAAAAAAAGCCCGACCTTGCTCGGAAGCCAAAAAAACAAAAACCGACCTTGCTCGGAAGCCAATCACAAAAGCCCGACCTTGCTCGGAAGCCAATCACAAAAGCCCGACCTTGCTCGGAAGCCAATCACAAAAGCCCGACCTTGCTCGGAAGACAATCAAAAAACCGACCTTGCTCGGAAGACAATCAAAAAACCGACCTTGCTCGGAAGCCAATCACAAAAGCCCGACCTTGCTCGGAAGACAATCAAAAGCCCGACCTTGCTCGGAAGCCAATCACAAAAGCCCGACCTTGCTCGGAAGCCATTCCCAACCAAAAAGCAAAAGCCCGACCTTGCTCGGCAACCAAAAAAAAAAAACACAAAAGTCCGACCTCGCTCGGCATCCCATCATAAAAGCCCGACCTCGTTCGGCACCCCATCACAAAAAGTTCGACCTTATTCGGCATCCAAACACCCAAAGCCCAATTTCCATTGGCATTCAAACACAAACAAGGTTTGACCAACTGAACCCCATAAAAGAGAAACACCTCACAACATTGGGGCATGGACAGTTCAACAAGAAAGTTCATTCTCGAGAATTTAGAGAAGGAGACTTAATGCTTGGAAAAAAGGTATTACCCGTCCACAAGGATCTCCCTATCAATAAACTCCGGCGCAGTCAAAAAAAATATATATGCCAAAAAGAAGAAAGAGCTCGCTAAATCGAAAACCCGAAAGGGCGGTTTAGGCAATAGAGAGCGTCCTGGTAGATCGAAAACCTGAAAAGGCGGTCTAGGCAAAAATTAAGGACATCAAAAAAGGAAATATACCCCAGTGGACTGAAAACTCGAAAGAGCGGTCCAGGTAAAAATTAGGGGTTTCTAAAAAAAAAAGAAAGGCAAAAGACTGCGGCACGTGAGGTCCGGACAGAATTCAAGAGGAAAAGAATCAACCTCATTATCATCTTTCAAAAACAGGTTATTTCAAAGTCATAGGGAAAGTAGCACGTGAAACCCAAGCAAATTTCCATTTGTCTTTTTGTTTCTTCTTTTCTCCCTATCTCAGTAATCACCTCTTATAGGGATTACAATTTCACGAATAGTTACCCATACAAGGGACTAAGTTTCGTTGAATCAAAGTCATTTTAAAACCTTTTCATTGTTATGCGTCCTTACTTGCTCATAAAATGTGTTTTTATTCATGATAGATAATGCATTGAAATATGGGAATAACATAAAAAACAAAAAAAATGTGTGTTTTTTTTACTTGGACGTTAAATGTCGAAAGAATTTCGTTGGTCCCCGTTATTGCATCAGAGGACTCAAAACTTGAAGCTCTGCATCAGTCATTTTAAGACTCATGCTCTTCAGCAGAAACTAGTGCGTAGCTCACGACGCGTAAAACGCAAAGATCCCGGGTGTCGGAGGAAACAAATTTCCCAAATAAAGCTCACCCCCCCATACATCTTTTTTATCCACTAAGGCCGGATATCGATCATGCTTCCAAAATGATCCTTATATCCCCAGTGAGGTCACCAAAATCAAAAAGCCCGACCTCGCTCGGCAACCAAAACCAAAAAGCCCGACCTCGCTCGGCAACCAAAACCAAAAAGCCCGACCTCGCTCGGCAACCAAACAAAAAGTCCAATAATCATTGGCAAACATAAAGCCCAATATTCATTGGCAGACCAAAGAACTACGTAAGCTTTGAATTCTCCATCCCACCAGGAGATACGTAGGAGCAAGATCATCATCTTGTCAAGCACAACAAACCAAAGCCCAATTTTCATTGGCCCACAATAAAGCCCAAATTTTATTGATATTCCCCAGGGAGTCTCAACCCAAAACAAAAAGTCCAATCATCATTGGCAAACACACACAAATCTTCGGGCATAGGCTCGAACTACACCGGTTTTGATCCCATTCGGGTATGTAGGCAAAGGACCTTGTCCTTCCAAACCGACCAACCAAAAAAACACAAAAAGAAAGCCCAACTGTCATGAACACAACCACAAACAAAGACCGACTCTGCTCGGCACCCAATCAACATCATTTTATTCATGCATGCATATTTAAAACCATTCATACATATGCATTTCATTCCATAAAGCATGCATCCTTAACAAGGATTCTCCAGCAAGTATCACATATTCACCAGCATCCATCAACATTCAACCAGGGGCACCTATCTAGGGTAAGACCGCAGCTCGTTAGGAATCGATATTCAGAAGCAGTACCTGAATAAGATCACCTAGCTTAGGTATCGACCTCTAGAAGCAATACCTAGAGTAGATCACCTCCCCCAGTGTATCGACCTTCAGTGTTAGCGGCTGAATAAGATCACAGCTCGTTAGGAATCGACATTCAGAAGCAGTACCTGAATAAGATCACCTAGCTTAGGTATCGACCTCTAGAAGCAATACCTAGAGTAGATCACCTCCCCCAGTGTATCGACCTTCAGTGTTAGCGGCTGAATAAGATCACAGCTCGTTAGGAATCGACATTCAGAAGCAGTACCTGAATAAGATCACCTAGCTTAGGTATCGACCTCTAGAAGCAATACCTAGATAAGATCACCTACCTCATTGTTCCACCTCTAGAAGCAATACCTAGATAAGATCACCTACCTCAATGTTCCACCTCTAGTGACATCCTAGAGTAAATCACCACCCTCAGGAATCGACCTCTAGAAGCAGTGCCTAGATAAGATTACCTTCATCCCCCAGTGGATCTACCTCCAGTGTTAGCGGCTGGATACGATCAACCCCTACCAACCATTGCTTTTGCATTTCGCGAAGGACAAAATTCGGGTCCTTCTTTTTCTTTTTACTTAATTGATCTCCGCAAAGAGTTCATGAGATGCCCTCGGCACTCACGCACTCTATGCGAAGACACAATTAAGTAGGGGCAGCTGTAGTACCCTAATTTTGTCCTACGCATTTTAAAACCAAAAAATCAAAAAAAATCAAAGAGGGGAAAAAAGTCAAAAGTCAACAAAAGTCAACAGAAAAGTCAACTTTTCAAAATTGAGGACTTCGCAATGCGAAGCTCACTTCGCACTGCGAAGTCTGCGATTTTTCTGCAGATTTTTGGTTTCTTGGATTTAATTCCAGAATTTGTTGCATATCATTTCCATAATTATTTTAGGTAGCATTCATGGCTAATTGGGCCAAGCAAAGCCAGAGTTGAAGGACTTGCCATTAATGCCAAGGTTGGAAGCTTTTTCTTCCAACCTAGCATGTGACAAGCAAGTGGGCTTGCCCTTGGGCAGCTCTAGTACCTCCCAGGTGACCAGCTAACCACCACAAGGTTGCCAGCCACCTGCTTGAGGACTTTCCTCCTGCTTGCTGCCCCAAAAACCAGTCAAACCAGCTGGATTTCTCACTTGAAAAGCCATGAGTGCCTACTCTGTTTTGCAGCAGCTTTTCACCCTCTCACACCAGCCAATTTTAGCCTTTTCATCCCTCAATCTCTGCACATCACAGTGCACGTTTTTATTGACCAACCATTGAGATTGCAAGGATTGATCCCCAAGCATTAGCCAATTGCAAATCAGCTTTGTTCTTCATCATTACCTTCTAGAAATAGTTGAATTTGTGGCTGAAATCAAGCTGGATCTTGCCCCTTGGTACAAGGCAGGGTTGCCTCTATCCATTAGCATTTAATGCAAAGGGATTCAGCTTGATCTTGGCCACAAATCAGCTGAATTTTGGGATTGTGTAATGATGACAAAGATTTGATTTTGGCCTATAAATAGAAGGCAATGCCCAAAGGAAAAAACACAGTTAACACAGCATTCAAAGAGCAGAAACTCTACTCATTTCAACCTACAAATCTCCACAAACAACCAGAAAAAAACCAATCCACACAAAGCATTACAAAGTTCCAAAACCATCACAAATACTCAAACCTTTTGCACAAGCCTTCAACCAAATCAAACCAAGTGCAGCTGGAGCTTTGCTAAGGAGTTCTGTAAGTTACTAAGCTCTTTATCTTGCATTTTTAATTGTGTTTGCATAGCTATTTTGGCTCAAAACTCTTTGTCCTAAAAAACCCCTTTTGAATTCCAAAGAAATCCCAAGGTTTTCAAAACATCAAAACTGGTTTGTCCAACCTTTTTCACCCCAAAAACTCAAAGTTTTTCACCCATCTATAAGGTCTTGAGTGTGTTCAGAAGTTGTTTCTGAACAAAAGTTCAGAAACAGCTTCTGAACCCAAAATTTCGCATGCTTCGCAGTGCGAAGTCATGGTCGCAGTGCGACCATGACAGAACTCAGAACCTGAGTTTTTGTATCAAACCAACCAATTTTTGAGGTTCTAGCCCCAGAGCTCAGAACCTAAGAGTTTTTAAACCTCTGTTCTTCAAACCATAACAAGGTTTTTTGCATAATTTTGGCAAAATCACAAGTTCGTATAACCATTTCGTGGGTAACTTGCAAAGCAAGTTATGTTCCCAAACTTTCCAAAACCACATGAACAAACAAGCTATGTTCAGCTTTTTCAATCTAAACTTGAACAATAAATATTGTTCATGATGTTCAAAACTCAAAGATGAACATACACCGTTTACGTTCGCATTTTCGCAAAATGAGACGAACTTGCGCGCTTTCTAGCAAATTTGCTAAACCTTCCCATTTTGGGTTTTCAAACCAAATGTTTTGACATACCTTGGGATTTCTAAAGAATTCAATCCAAAAACATGAATGAAAAAGGGATGGTGTGACGTATGTCTCTCCATCGCCCCGATTGTACGAATGCGTGACGTATGTCTCGTCGCTCGGACAATCGTCATTCCCTTTTTATAATATGTACAACCCTAACCAAACCAAATCTTGGCCCCTTGTGGTCAATCTAAGCCTTTTGGTCCCCCGTTGGCCATTAGACTCAACCCCTCGACTCGTTAGAGTCCACTCGGTCAATGTTCGACTCGTCCGAGTCCATTGTACCCGTTCTTGATCTCAGTGGATCAATCGAACAATCGCCCGACTCTTCGGAGTCCACTCGGTCAATGTTTGACTTATATGAGTCCATTGCACCTCCCTTGGTCCCATAGCGACCAATTCAACCCTCTACCCTAACGGACGTACCTTTTAACAATTCTAATGCGATTCGCGAACGAACGCTTAATAAGTCTCCAAGTGCGAGCATACAAGCTACGTTTAATCGCAAGAATTCGGTTAAAACATCGTCCAATTAAAATCAACCAACACACATACGTTTTTCTACCAAAGAACTACGTATGCTTTGAATTCTCCGACTACCGGGAGATACGTAGGAGCAAGATCGACATCTTGTCAAGCACAACAATAATAAAAACTTTTTTTTCTTTTTCGTTTGTTTTTATCTCTTTCCCCCCCTTTATTATATTAACATAAATGAACATGCACGCAAAGTATTAAAAAACAATTCAAGCTTTAACCAAATAGAAGGTTCCCGTTGAGTACAACGGACGTAAGGGGTGCTAATACCTTCCCCTCACGTAACCGACTCCCGAACCCGACAATGGTTGCGATGACCTAATCCTTATCCTCATCGTCAAAAGGGTTTTATTATCGTTTCCCTTTACAAACAAAAAAAACTTAAGGGTTTATCAACGTTCCCTTTACACAAAAACTTTGGTGGCGGCTTCACAAAGGCACCTCCGAGCGTTCGAGGACGACCTCGGAGGATTTGCGCGTCTTTTTCCCGAGGAAAAAAACGAGGTGCGCACACTCACGACGTCATTTGGGAAATCAATGATGTTGTTGAGCAATACGTAATAATGCAATATGTAAGAAAACGCTAGAATTCGTATTTGTAATCAATCGGATATAAACGATGTTTGATTGATGAAAGTTAATCCTAACACCTTCTATGTCCTATTACTCTACTATTTATTTATTATGTTTTTAAAATGTTTGAGTAGTGTAGTATAAAAACAAAGTAAACCCTAACTTAAAACGATGATCGAAGTTGAATGGTTTATGATATCACATTAATCCCTGTGGAACGATATAAAAACTAATACTTACTTTTGTTCATTCAACACTGTACCCATGAGATACTAAGAGGGCCTTGTTCCTAGTTACATTACCACCTTCAACAAACTTATTCTTATAGATCCATCTAGTACCAAAGCCATTCACACCTTCAGGTCTAGAAACCAATTTCCAACCTCATACTTCTTCAACTGACCAAGTTCCTCTTGCATAGAATTTGTCAAAAACTCATCAGTCAAGGCTTCTTTAATGTTCTTTGGTTTGAATTTAGAATCAAAACAAGAATTGGAACTCACATCTCTGGATCTGCTGGTAATTTCTTCATTCAGATTCCCTACGATCAGATCCTTAGGATGATCCTTTTGGAATCTAATATTTGGACCTTTGTTGTCTTCAACAATCTTGAGTTTTGGTAATCCTCTGATCGCTTCCACAGAAATGGCTTTCTTCACTCCTCTTAGGTTTAAATGACCATGCTTCTGGTGCCATAGTTTAACCTCTTCTTCTTTACTCACAAGGCATGTACTCAAGTGTGCTTCTTCTTGAGATACCCACAAGTAACAGTTATCCTTAGATCTATTACCTCTCATTAGCACTTCACTTTTCCCATCAGTTACCTGACATTCAGTCTTGTTGAAGTTCACTTTCATCCCTTGATCACACAGCTGGCTTATGCTAATCAAATTTGCAGTTAACCCTTTTACTATCAACACATTGTCTAACCTTCGCAATCCATTACTGATCAAGTCTCCAATACCAAGAATTTCTCCTCTAGCTCCATCACCAAAAGTCACATAGCTACTGGTGTGAGACTGTATATTTTCAAGGAATTTACTAACTCCAGTCATGTGTCTAGAACATCCACTGTCAAAGTACCAGTCTTCCCTAGAGGAGGCTCTCAAAGATGTATGAGCTATGAGGCCAAGACTTTCATATTTTGGTCTTCATTCCCTTGTGATTTTGTTTACACTGGGTTCTACTTTTTTTTGTTGAAAGTGCTTGGGATATCCATACCACTTGAAACAAAATGGCTTTATGTGCCCCTTTCTACCACATTAATGACATATCAAAGGACGAGATGCCCTCCTGCTCTTAGATCCCTGAGGTTCGTTCTGATGTTCCAATTTAGGTTTGCCCATCATTGTATCATATGTTCCAACAGCTGCAATGAACCTTTTAGCTGGATTTTGCTGTTTGTTGTTCAAGGTCCCATAATCAAACCATATTCCTTTTGGTTTCCCTTGGTTCTGACTCTCCAATATCTCTTCTAGCATATCAGTACCAGTGTTCATCATTCTGACTTGTTTCTTCATATGTTCAAGTTGAGAGTTCAATTGGGTTACCTCGTCATTGAGATCAGAAATTTGTCCTAAGTGTTCACTTCTTTCAGCCTGAAGTTGACTTATAGTCTTCTTCTGATTCTCCAGCTGCTTGCACACTTCCTCACTCCTAGTATACAGATCTTTGTAAGAGTTAGCCAGTTCTTCATAAGACAATTCTTCATCACTGAATTCAGTATCAGATGGTGCTTCAGAACCTGATGGTGCTTCTGAAGCCTTAACTTTATCATCAGACATGCATCTACCAGTTAAGGCAACAACATGCTTAGCAGAATCATTCCCCACTTCTCCTTCTGAGTCATCTTCATCTGACCAAGAAACAACCAAACTTTTCTTCTGTCTCTTGAGGTATGTGGCACATTCTGTTCTAATGTGACCATATCCTTCTCACTCATGACACTGAACTCCTTTTGATTGATTTCTCTTCTCATCAGTTCTTGTCTTCTTCAAATCATTTTGTTGCTTACTGATGTTGAACCTCATGTACTGACCATTTGGCTTGGGTCTCCTGTCAGCACGATTCAAAATCTTGTTAAACTGTCTTCCAAGTAACACAAGAGCTTCTGATATGTTTTCATCATCCTCATTATTTCCTTGTTGTTCCTCAGCATCAGCACTTGCTACAAAAGCAACATCTTTCCCCTTCTTATCAGTTCGGTTATTGAAGGCTATTTCAAAATTCTGAAGAGATCCTATTAGTTCATCAACCTTCATACAGGAGATGTCTTGTGCTTCCTCAAGGGCAGTCACCTTCATGTCAAATCTCTTAGGTAGAGACCTGAGTATTTTTCTCACAAGTTTCTCATCAGACATTTTTTCTCCAAGAGATCAAATGAGTTAGCCATGTCCAGAATGTTCATATAGAAGTCTTGTATGTTCTCATCCTCCAACATTTTGAGATTTTCAAACTTGGTGGTGAGAAGTTGAAGCATGGACATTTTTACCTTGGATGTGCCTTCATGTGTAGTTTTGAGAATCTCCCAAGCATCCTTAGCTACAGTACACTGCTTGATCAGTCTGAACATATTCTTGTCCACTCCATTGAATAAAGCATTCAAGGCCTTGGAGTTTCCAAGAGCTAATTCATCTTCTTCCTTGGACCACTTTCTTCTGGTTTCAGATCAGCTGTCTACTTTCCATCTTTGTCAAGCACAACAAGATGTTCCCAACCCTTCAGAACTGCTTTCCAGGTCTTACTATCTATCGATTTAAGGAAAGCACTCATGTGAGATTTCCAATAGTCATAGTTGGAACCATCCAACAGAGGTGGTCTGTTCACAAGTCCTCCTTCCTTATCCATTATGCCAGAAGATAACTTCCCTGGAGCTCACCCTAAAACAGGCAGGGTGCCTGCGCTGATGCCAATTGAAATTCTGGCGCAGTAAAATCCTGATGTTGAACGTAATGCAAAGTACACAGTTTCAACATTGAGCTATTGATCAATATAAATAACAAGGAAAGAAATAACAGACAGAAAGTAAAAGACACAAGATGTTTGTTAACCCAGTTCGGTGACAAACACACCTACATCTGGAGGCTACCAAGCCAGGAAGGAAATCCACTATAATAGTATCAATTCAAAGTCCTATGTGAACAACCTCCGGTTCACCGCCTTCTCACTTAATCACTACCCGTGGTATTTCTACCTAGGAACTCCTAGATATGAGACCCCTCTCACTTCCCCTCAAACAATCACTGCCCCAATGATTTTAGACTCAAATAACAATCAAAGATGGAGACACACTCCAAACACACAAAAGTCACTCTTGCTTAAAAGCTTCAAGTGATCTACAATTACAACTCAATAAACACGGTCCTAAGCTTGCATCAAGGTGACACAAGAAAAGCTCACAATTAACAGACTAGAAACCTAAGAATACTCTTTCAATGATGGCTTTGGTTTCAGTTGATTTCTTCCATAGTGACGTCTTCTATTTATAGCCTTCAGCAGCAACATATATTTGAATCAAATATTCTTTTCAGAAATATATTGACACAAATATTCTTCAAAAATATATTTTCCAAAGATCTCTTTGAAAATATATTTACACAAATAAAAATATCCAATCTTCAAAATATATCTCACGAAAATATCTTCCTTCTGGAAACACACGCAGCTTGGAGAACAAGTAACATGAATGAATTCTTCAATCAAATCTTCAAAAGATCAAGTGAGATAATAAACAAGTCCAAGGCGCGAAAACAAGACTCCTTCTGAAAGTACTTCTGAAGGTTCAGCGTCTGAAGTTCTGCTTCTGAAGATTCAGCTTCTGAAGGTTCAACTTTTGAAGTTCAGCTTCTGAAAAGTTCAGCTTCTGAAGGTTCGACTTCTGAAGGTTCAGCTTCTGAGGTTCTGCATCTGAAGACTCAACTTCTGAGGTTCTGCGTCTGAAGACTCAACTTCTGAGGTTCTGCTTCTGAAGACGTACATCTTGCTTGTATATTTGATTTTAGCAAAAATGAAGCCAACAACCAAATATCCAACACACAATCTTCCCATCCACTACAGTCCGGAAGAGACTGATCTCCTCGAGGGAGGCGTCGGGATGAAGGCAGGCGACCTGGGCTTTCGCCCGCTCAAAACCTTTCTCCTCTGCAAGGAGGCTCTCTTCTTCCGATGCCTCCAGCTTCGCCTTCAGGTCCGCCACCACCGCTTGATGTGCCTCAATCAGTGCGGCTTTCTACTCTGCCAAAGCCTTGGCCACGTCTTCGGCTTTGGTCTTGGCGGCCTCATCCGTCTCCAGATCCTGGTGCATAGAGATGAGCTTCTCTTTTGCCAGTTTCCTTTTCTCCTCGGACGCATTGAGGGTGGCTTGTATCTGTGTCTGTACCTTCTTGTCCTCCGCCCTCTGCATTTTCTCCCTGTGCTAGAGGGTGGAAAACTCCTCAGCCATCACCTGACCCAGCAGAGCGCCCTTTAGAAGGTGGACGCCCATCATCTTCTGCACCCGGGGGAATTCCATGGTCTTTAGTCTCTTCTTGTCATGCTCGAAGTTGAAATTCACCCGCATAAACCCGTCGTAGTCAAAATCAGTGTTCCATAGCGAATGGGGGCATCTATAACGGGTCGGAATAGCGCAGGTTAGGTCACAATGGACTACGAGTAAAAATGAGTATTTAGATTGGCAAGATAGCCAAGGCTTACCAGTGTCCGACTTCCGAGAAGTCCGGGCTTGGTTAGGAGGATCTTCCTCAGCCCGAGTCCTCTTCCTTAGTGGCGAGCCTGTGGCGTCCGAGGCAGCCACAACTCGGATAGGCTCGGCCTTGAGGACGTGTGCCACCCCTGTTGACACGGTGTAGCCAGATTCCCCAGCTTTGCGCTTATCCCGCGTCATCAGGCCGGCGTGGTCGCTCTTCCCACGCACGTCGCCCTCGTCAGCCCTTTTCTTTTTCGCCCGCTCCAGGGCCAGTTTCTTCTCCGCAGCTGATTTTGGCGCCATTGAGTCTGCAAAAAGAAAAAAAATCATAAATGTTGTATTAGTGAAACATAAACTTGAATGGAAAAGGTGTCGCCTGTTGTGGACACGATTGTTACCTATGTATTCCCCAAGAGTTATGGGGTCGTGCTCTTTATTGATGAGTTCCTTTACGCTTAGAACCTCCATGTGTTCCAGGAAGTCCACCATATCCTTCTAAGCGTCGATCAGCTTGTCGTAGTCATATCCCGACACCGACAAGAGCTCGTCGGACCAGTACAAAGGAAACCCCTCGTTGCCGCCTTGGTCCATTAAGACGGGGATAGAGGCATCCACTCCCCTCACCTTGAAAAACTTCCTCTTCCAATTCTTGTAGTTGTTGGCGAAGAGGGCAAAAAGGCCTCGCCCTTGCTGGGAGTTAATGGACACCCACGTACCTTTCCCCACTCCCTTGGTGCAGTAGAAAGAGAGAAAAACACCTACAGTGGGCGCCAGACCCAAACCCTGGCACAATACTTCGAAGTCCCTCACGTAAGCCCAATCGTTGGGATGGAGTTGAGAAGGCGCCACATTTATCGCTCTCAGAAGCCCAGCCTCGAAGGGTGTGAAGGGAATCCTCACCCCCAGGTCCGTAATTGCGCAGACGTACATATAGAACGCCTCGTTTGGCACCCCACGCGGTCGCCTCATATAAACTTTTTCCCCTTGGACGCAAGGCTCCGTAACAATATTTGTCTTGTCACACGTGGAGGACACCGCCTGCGCCTCCCGGAACTCAGCCACCCTCTTCGCAGTATTGAACAGAGAGGATTGGGCGGCCACAGTCTCATCCACCCATACGGCGCTCGTTTCTGACTCCGCCATGATTCCCTCTCGCTCACCGAGGCCTGAAGAAAAGAGAACAACTACAACACTATCATGGCTACTGCTACTTGAAGCACTCACTCTGAAAAGAGATGGGCGGTATCATCGCTGTCAGAGCTAATCTCAGCAGCGACGAGGGGATGTCCAAAGTAGTGTTGGTCCATAAGCACCCAGTCTATTTTCCCATCCGCCCTAGTGGCGGTCCAGATGGCAGCGTTCCACACCTTACGTCGTTCCTCCAAGGTGGGGAAACCCACCGAGTTACCCTCACTGTCGCATTCCCTTATCACTACCATTTCTTTAAAAACGTAAACGCAAATGAGAAGAGGGCGATGAAGTTACCTGTTTTTAAGTAGGAAGTAGGTTGCGAAATGTGCCGGCGTGTTAGCAAAGGCAGTTGAAGCGAAGAGTAGTGATAGTCCCAGACGAGACAAGCAACCCCTGTTTATAGGTGTGGGAGCCTCGAGCTACGCGCATGGTTTGAAGAGGTGCAAAATCAAACGGTTCAAGGGCCCTCTTTTCAGTTCTGAATGGCTGAGATTACATTGAAGTAGGGAAAAGCATAGGGATCCTTAGCCGTTTAGATTGCAGTCCGAACAGTCACTACTGACCAATTGTTGGATTCAGCTTAAGTATTGATGCACTGATAAGGTACATGCATCCCCAGGACGTTATGCTAGGGACAACCACAGAAGCGGCCAGCAGGCCGCCAATTCTCGTTGCGGGCTAATATTTCACCTCACCTTGAGACGGACAATCGTTCAGTCCGGCAGGGGGAATCAGGTGGTCGCCCACAATGCCAGGGCCGAACACCTCATTCATCACTTCGCCTCTTCGAGCCTCGTGCTTGGGGGGCTGTGTACCATCATCTTAATCCACTCAGGACACGCGGCAGCCTTCCCTGACAAGATGGATCTCAATCCCCACGTGGGCGAGGTCAGGGCCCTGCTGCAACAATTTGGGAAAGGTAGGGGACCCCACGACGCATCCAAAGTGGGTTTCCCGCGTCGAAACCCGAGCTAACGGCCCCATTTTGACACGTCTACCAAGTTTTCCCCCACGTTTCCATTATGGACCGAGATCCTCGGGGAGGAGGACCAAGTCACCGCTCCAGGTGGCTTGAGAACCCTGAAAAGGCCACCCCTACCCGCCTAGGTCAGGGGGTGTATAAAAGAGGCCGGAACGTCTCATAAAGAGGACATTCATTCAACAAAGAAAAAATAGCCAAGCTCTTGAGTACTAGCACCGCTCAGGGGATTGGTACTGTGATCCTCACAGCAGGAACACGATAAAATAAAAATAAATAAGTCACATTTTATTTCACTCTGCTCTTATCAAAATATGATTTTTGATGAAAGCAAAAAATTGTAACAAACTCTTTATTTTTTACAAGAGAAATCGTAACAAACCTTTTTTTGAAAGAAGAAATTGTAACAAACTTGAAAAGTAAAAAAATAAAAATAAATAAAATACATTTAATTCTCTCCGCTCTTTATCAAATTGGTATTGGGGGTAAGTCATGGTTGATTTCTTTTGGGGTTACATAAAAAAAGGTTTGGCCGGTTATTTTAAACTTATTTTGTGATCGCTAATATAGTACATTGGAATGTTTGGTCAACTAGCCTTTTTCCTAGCTCAATTGATTTCCTCACTACCGATGTTCATGATTAGTTTCTACTTCTTACTACCTGCTCGACTGGCCCCTTTTTGTCACCACTTACTGGAAAATCTAGAAAGATAGAAATGAAGAGATTTTAAATCTAATAGAAAATTCCCTTAGTTGATTATTAATAATATTTTCAACTCTCGTAATTTTCTTTTACAAGTCATTGATGTCCCCCCCCTAAGACACACCTAATTCGGTAGGTTACATGGATCACCCCGCTGCTCATAGACTTAAGATCAATGTAGATGACAACTCTTTCGACAATCCAGTTCGCACTTGTTTTGGTGGGTTTATCTATAATGTTGCTGGTGTTTGGATTCATGACTTCTCTGAATCGCGTGGACGTGCATCCATCCTTCTACATGAGCTCTATGCTGTTTGCAATGGCCTTTAACTTGCTTGGGATTTATGTCGCAAATTCATTAATTTGGAGTTAGATTCCCAGTATGATATTGATCTTATCATGGATGAAGAAAATACCTATCGACCTTCTATTGTTTTTAGTCATATTTGTACCTTTCACACGTGAGATTGCTCCTTGCTTTTCATTCATACTCTGAGAGAAGAAAATGAATGTGTTGATTGATTGATCGAGCATGGAGTTGATGTAGATGTTAGTCTTAATTGTGGGTTACCCCTCCCCAAATAGCACATGCACTGCTTGCAGATGATATGAGTGTTTTGAAGTAGCGGTCTCACTAGTTTTTGTATTGTCAACTAAAACCATCCATCATTGACCGAACCCACTTGAGTTAAATTTTCACATGTGATGGTGACAATACTGCATCCAGACACACAACAAGTAGACTTTGTTTTTATTGAAAATAATAAAATAATAATGAATTAGCTTGAAAAGTGAAACTTGAAACCACTAATTGAAGAAAACCTCTCTCACTCTCTCTTAAAAATCAGTTGCTTTATCTCTCACAAAAACTCAGCCGAGCAACCCGCACATGATGAAACCAAAGACAAAAAACGGGCAAATTTGGGCCTCCATATATTACCCGCGGTTTGGGTCGGTTGAGAGTTTTGGGCCCGAACCCGCCCAAACCGGTATGTTGTCAACCCTTACCTTCGCTAATATAGATTTTTATTTATAAAAAAAAAAAAAAAACTTTCTTCCCTCTAAAAACAATGAAGATTCTATTATGGGAAAGGTCCATAATATGAGAAAACCCAAACATAATTTCTAGCAACATAAATTTTGCAGCTTATTTGTATCCGGGATGATCAAGGACGTTTTGTAATTATTAGAAAAGAATGGTTTTCGCCTTGCATTGATTTGGACATAGGTGAGGCAATACGGGTTTTGCATGCTTTGCAATGGGTTCAACAGGTAGCGCTAAACAACGATGGTGTCCAAATTTAAATGGTTTAGTGGATTGAATTTAGTCAAGCACCCATTACGACTATAATTTCAAATTAAAAAGGATCCATGACGGTGAATAAAAATTCATTTTGATTTTTTGATGTTGTGTGTGTAACAATTCATTAAAGAAAAAAATATTGTTCGATGGCCGACAAAGTTAAAAATAAAATTAAATATTTTTGTAGAAATTGAAAGAAGAGGAAAACAACAATGTCCCTTGTACGTGAGTGGAGAGAGAATGGGAGAAAAAAGAGAGAGGAGGGAGATATAAATTCATAAAAGAAATAAGAAAAATGGATATATAAGAACATAAAAAAGATGGAGAAATAAGAGAAAAATGAAGGAGAGAAGAGAAGGAGATGTAAGAACGTTAAAGAAATAAAAAAAAAAAAAAAAGAGAAAAAGAGAAATCCATAAAAATCTCAAGATGTGAGGAAAGACTTTAAAGCTAAAAACTAACTAAAAAGTCTATCGAAATCTCAATTTTTTCAAACATT
This sequence comes from Medicago ruthenica, assembly GCA_018208015.1. NCBI lineage: Eukaryota > Viridiplantae > Streptophyta > Magnoliopsida > Fabales > Fabaceae > Medicago > Medicago ruthenica. Next base: position 3,268,359 of record CM031372.1, on the reverse strand, counting down.
CCATCAAAATTTGAATGTCTTTGAATATCACAAGACTTTTTATAAGTTATGACAGTTTGAGAAGTCTAAAAAATTTTAATTGAATACCACTAAACTTTTTTAAATTAAACAAAAATCTGAATCAAATATTACATAACTTTTTCATCATTAAAAAATCTTTTAAATTCCTAATTAAATACACCCCCTAGATAGTGGTTGAGGCAAAACTCAAAAGTTCCTTTTAGTATAGGGAAAAATCGGCTGCATAGCATCCTTCTTAGTTCTTTCCAGCAACATAAATTTTGTAGCTTATTTGGACAATTATGGTTGGCTATAGCACCAATATACAAGCTTTACAGGTGACCCCAACATGGATCAATTCCATCACACAAGAAAAGAATAAACATAATCAGAATCGAGTGATTAAAAATGTGTGTATTGAAAAGTAATTAATATTGTATTGAAAAGTGAAATGAGTCAATTATTTTGGTACAATTTTTTTTTATAAATAACTCAGTTATTTTGAGATGGAGTAAATACTTTTCTCTGAATAAGATTTAAGTGGTAAAAAAATTGTATCACCATCACTTTCATAAAAAATAAGATTATTCCGTAAGTTCTCTTTTATCAAAAATGTATTAGTTTCTTTAATTAAATAAAAAACATACAATTTTTTTCAGGGAAAAAAAACATACATACATTTATCAAAATGCCCATTATAATTTTACTTAATGAAAACATAGTACTTTGTGTGTGCATCCTTTTCTTTTATTATTCCTTGCCAACTAATCAACTAAGTCAATGATTCCCTAAAAAAAAATCAACTCAGTCAATGATGTTTGGTGCGAGTTGATATTTCACAACAAATAACAAAGTCAAAATTATTCAATATAAAACGATAATCATTGTGGATATTATTTTAATATCAAATTATAAATTCCTAAGATCCTCTTTAAATTTTCGAATTGTATATAAATTTTTTTAAAAGAAATTGTATATACTTCTAAATGCAAGAGAATTTCATATTTATGGACAGATATCTATTTATTCAATCTTGCGGTTATTAAATGCACACTACTAATCAAATGAGGGTTTTAGGTACCAGAGAGAGAGAGAGAGTGGGTGCTTACAAGCTAGTATTTGAAAGAATTAATGTCCACCATGATCACACAATTGAGATTATATTCAGACAACTACCTATCTACTCAGAAACATGGACAAATTAACTAAGCTACAAAAGCAAAACACTTTTGCTGATTACCCTCCATATGAAATCATTCTCACCGGTTCTATGCACAACTTCTTAATCATAAAACAATGTAATGATATAGTGATACAATGTAAAAAAAAATCTCAAGAATATGGTTTCTGAATTCAATGGCTTTCAACTATATAATAAAAATAAAATTATATTTCTAACCATTTGAAATCCAAGTATATAATAAAAATTGTAGCCAAAGCTAAAAACTATTGGAACTAGTCAAAATGGGGAACAATACTTTGGTGATGATAGCCCTCATCAACCCTCACTTTCAACTTTCAAATTAAACTCAGGCAAAATTTACCACTTCTCTGCATGTTTTCACATGTTAACGGGACTTAAACACCGTTTAATATTAACAGCTTTCTTCTTGAGAATGGCTTAAAGCATACTTGTTCATGAGCTGAGTTAGTTCATTTTCCAATTCCTTCTCAAGTTCAACCTGCTCTTGCCACTGCTTCTTCTTCAGAGCCAACTGTTTCTCTCCATGCATTTTTAAGATATTATCTCTCACTGCCTCAAATTGCCTCATATCCTTGTCTTGAGACTTCATGAAACTAGAATTTTTCTCCTTTCTGTTTAAAGAAGATTGAGTTTTACATCAGAAAAGATCAAGAATTGAATCTTACATACTGGCCACTTAGTTATGTATTCCGAAAGTGACAAAAAAGAAAGCTAATATGCAATTAGTGAACTATAAGGGAATATAAGAATATTACATATGATTGTCGTCCTCTTTCACAGAAGAATCTCCATTAGCACACATCACTTCTCGTTTTGCTTGCTGTGATTTCGTAAACTCGTTTTCCTTTGCAGCTATTGATTGATGAATGATTTGCATTTGATCAAGGAAAAACTTTTCTTGTGCGTCCATCTAAAAACGAATATATACAATGATCAGTCATAGAAGTTTTTTTTTGCATCATCATTCGGAAAACTACTACCAGAATCAAGAAAGACAACCAACCTGTAAATTCATAACATTCATACCAATTAGGAACCCAATAATTGAATTGAAAAGAAAGAACAATTTTATTTATAACATAGGACAGAGTCTCTCTTCCAGGGGTTTCCTTTCTACAATAGAGTCACTACTCTATTCACAAATGTTTACTATATATTCAGTAATTCAGAGATACGCCCTTCTACCAATTGAGGGCTATTCAATGACTTACTAATAGGCTGAACAACCACATAACAAACTAACCAACTGAACAGCCACATAACAAACTAACCAACTAACTAATTGATTGCTTTGACACCCTTGATTACTCTAATCCCCCTTAAATCTATATTCTAACAATACCAAGGAAAGATCACACTCAAACAAGCAATAAATGCTCGAGCAGCTACCACAAAACGGGACTTCGGATGACATGTACAAATAAACTAAGCTGTAAAAGCAAAACACCTTTTGCTGATTACCCTCAAAATGGAAAGCATCATCACCAAATCTGTGCACAACTTCTTAATAATAAAACAGTCAAGAATCTTCTTGGACAAACCAATGGGCATTACAAGAATAATATTAATCTAGTTTTAGTCTCATAACATTACCTCCTCCTTGTTTTGTTGATGATGTTCTTTAGTACGTTCTTGCACAACATGGCTTTCTTCAGTTGTTTTGCGTAACTTCTCACTTACGTTACATAAAGTGTATTCAAAGATTTTCGATTTGAGTTGTTCTTTAGCTATCATGTCCTTACAAATGTCAAGCTGTTGATTGTCATCGTTGATGTGCTTAATCTTGCTCTCTACCATCTCTTGATACGATCTCATTTCAAACTTCAATTTTGATTTTCCTAGACAAGTATAGATAGATCATATATCAGTAAGACAGCAGCATTCTTTCTATTTCCAAAAATTATGCAGAAAATAAGAAGGAAAAACAATTGCCAAAAACCAAAAAAGAACATCTAACACCATCCCTTATTGAAATAGAGAGAACTATGCCATCTACGAATTCTTAAGCTACCGAAGCAGTTGTCATCTTCAAATTGATCATAAACTATTTCAATCCCCAATCTTTCCACACAAAATGAAAAATTGGACATAGAATATATAAAAAGGCTAATTAAGAGAGAGAGGAAAAATGACCTCCAGAGTGCTTGTTGAAAACATCTAAATCTTCTCTAGAAGCCATGTAACCATAAAGTTGGCGCTTTCCCCCTGGGACAAATGGATTCTTACAACGATCCCAAGCTTCCCTATCTCTTCCTTGCTCTTTGAAATGCTTGTAGAGCCGCACAGACTCTAAATAACCTGCTACAGATGGTTCAAAAATCAAAACACTCATCCCTCGGTGCCCATGCGGACCATACGAGTGTCGAGCCTTCAATGCAGCGTAATCACTGAAGCAATCAAGGAGTTCTTGGTTTCCCATTCCTGTCCACTACAATTCCACTCAGTGAGGTTAAATTACAGAGGAACTTCACATTCGAAAAATTAAAAGAAAATAACAAAAGGACTAAAATACTCTTATAGGAGATACCGAATTTTGTTTAATAATTTATGAAGTAAAAATTCAACAACTAGCAGCAAATGCAATGTGTAGCGATTTAAAGACAAAAAAAGAGGAAATAGACTAAGACAACATATATGTTTCATCAAATTAGAAAACAAGAAAATATATTGTACCTTGTTGTTTTCATCCAGCACATATTTTGTATTCATAATGACAACCATTGGAGGCCAAACAATTTCATGATCCTTAACTTTCTTATCGAGACCCTCCCACAGTCCATTGGCTTCACCGCCCCTTATCAATGGAGCTCCTCTCCTCGAGCACTCTTCCTCCAAAGTTTTGGAAAACGCTCGATGCAATCTTGCCCTCCTTACTTTTATTGTCCTGGAATGATTCAAAAGGGGCTGCAATCCATGATACCAATCAATTGCCCCAGGACCGTCTTGGCATGCTGGGCAGTGCCACCGAGTTGCTGGTGAACTGATCTCCTCAACTGTCAGTTTATTTAAATCATTAAAGAATTTCCTGAACCACTTACTCTTCTTGCTCCCTTCGTGGTTTTTCTCTCCGGTGTCTGAGTCAGTGTCATCTAAAGAAAGATCATCATCACTATCAAACACAATATCAGATTCACTATCAACAGTTTCATCATCGTCGTTTTCACATTGAGGTTTTGGGATTCCTTCATCATCAATGTTTTCACAATTGGGTTTCGGGATTCCTTCATCATCGTTGTTTTCACAATCCTTGCAATCCTTAGATGGAGCTGTATCAACTTCAACACAATGAGGTAACTTGTTGTCATCCAAAACTCCGTTTTCACATCCATTAAGAGTCTTTGGAGAATTGATTTTCTCCTGTAGGTTAACCAGTCCTGATCCATTATAACCACTCCTCTTTTTCAGGTTCTGGATCAAATTTGGTTGGCTCCATGCATTCGGAGTTGGGATCACCTTGGACTCACCAGTTTGTTCTGAATTCAATTTGGTGCGGCTCAGCTGATTGAATTTGTAGCCGGTCACTCTATACACAGTTTCCAGCTTTGGAAAACCATCAACGCTATCATCGCCCATAATTCAGTTTTCACGATTTCTGTCAGTTCAAAAGAAAGCTATTAATCATTTGCAATGTTCATAAGAAAAAAAAAAACACAACTTCTATAGGTTTCAAATTTCAATAATGAACCACAATTCTATTAAAAAAAACACACATGCAAAATCTAGCATCAGAAGTTGTTAAGCTAGTAATCGGTTTCATAAACATCTTCTCTCATAGAAAAAAGCTAATCGAAAATCTAAATTCAAAATAATTAAGAATTAAAATCAGTACAAAAAGTATAATTTAGATATCAATGAAACTGATTTATTTACAAAATCTTTTCTGCAATTCTAATATGGTGGAACTCAAAAGACCACCAGAACCGATAAAGAATCTTCAAAGGTAAACACACAATGTACCGGAGATTTTCAAAGCAAAAAATAATTTTGTAGATTCATTAAACGTAACACAGGTTCGAATCTAACTAATGAAACAACAATGAATATGGATTATTATTATTATTATTATTAAAAAGAAGAAAGAAAAAAAACTTGGAATGGAAAAAGAGGGAGAGAAAGAGAGTTACATGCAGAGGCAGCACCTGGTGGATTCGAGAGTGATGATGGTGATATGGTTATGCTGATGTTGATGCTCGCTCGTTTGTTATTTATATTTGGATTGAGTGAGAGGATATAGGAACCACTTTATCTTGGGATTGTGCGGGTCCAACAAAACAAAAGATACTCACAAATTTATTTTGTTTTTTTTGGTCTTGTTAACGTTGCCTACTAACAATATATAAAAATCAAAGTACAACAAAATTTTATAATCGTTCTTATTAAAATTTATAATCTCCTTAATTTTATGTGTATAACAGTTATTTCACAAAATTTAATTTATTAGTTTTTTAAATAATTAATTACGGATAATGGTTTGTAACAAATTTTTGGATAACTATGAAGTAAATAATAAGTAATCACAAGTTGTAACCAAATTTTTCGATAAAAAAAAGGTGTAACCGAATTCCTCAATAATTTAGCACGGTATGAAAAAAAGTGTAACCACAATTCCTCAAAATAAATTTCCACGGATAATGCACCACATCATAAATTGTAACAATTTTTTTCTATAATAAATAAAAAAATGTAATCAAAATACTCAAAATAAATTTCCACGGTATCAAAAAAAAAGTGTAATCAAGTTCCACAAAATAAATTTCCACGGATAATGCACCACATTACAAGTTGTAACTAGTTATTTCTATAAAAAAAAAGTGTAACCAAAATTAATTTCCACGGTATAAAAAAAAAGGTGTAACCAAATTCCTCAATAATTTTTCACGGTAATGCTCATCACAAAATTTTCTCGGATAAAGTGTAAGAAATTACTCTCATCTCTTTAACTAATCCTTTCTATTCAACTCACAAAAATTATATGTTTTTTTGTCCAACCCATCAATCAACTTCATGAGTATGATGACCAATTAATAGTTAATCTTATTCTTCCAATTTTTTTGATTTTTTTAGGATTGGTCTATCTATTGATGCAATCATTGATATCAATGACTCTAAAGAAACATGGAGGCTTGCTGTTAGTGTTCTCAATGTCTAGAGTGGTGTTAACAATTACGGAAATGAGCCCCTTAAAATGATCGTTATCGATTCAAAGGTAAATTTTTTGAAAAAAAACTTAAAATTTTTTAGGCTTGGTTTGTTTTAGGCATTCTATTTGTTATTTATAATTGACCACTTGATCATAGTGAAAAGTAAGTAGCAAGCAAGCAATAGTAATGAGTCACACATTGGAAAGTATACCATAAGAAGCATGCATAGACAAATCCAGTAAGGAAATTGGTAATACACGGTCTTTTAACAACCGAATCTACCACTTATAGCTCTGGACCGTAGTTTATGGAAGTTTCAAGTATATTCAATCATGTGGAGTCTTTGAGAATGTTGGGGAGGGACTTTTCTACTGTATTATTGTTATTGTTATATTATTTTTATCTTAAAAACCAATTTGATTTGAGATTCTTCCTCTTTCTGACTATCAATAAACAATTGTATGTTTAGCAAAATTAAATAAATAATTGTATCATGAAAATGAAAGATGGATAAATAACTATGATTTTTAAATTTCAATGATCATGTCTTATAAATTATGTGCTTACATTACCCTTTATTAATTTATAGTATAGTACTCTTAGCGCCATTATAATCCGTATTGCGAAGCATATCACATATGGCCAAGTAGCATAATAAAATTTAAGTAAACACTCTATATCCTAAAGTTTTGTTGTATATGTAACATCATCAATCATTTAATGCCATGTAATTATATGATCGTTAAATATTTAAAAATTCAGTTTCCATTGATTTTTGAATTTTCGCAGGCTTTTTAGTCCTACCATTCATCATTTCCTTAATATGAAAGGTAATATTTAAACAATAACTATGTCACAAATTTCCAAGACTTACATTCTTTTAATTTCATTATATATCATTGAATATAGTTTATAATCAGGTGCAAATTTTCGTTGCTTCAGGGTGATAGGATCCAAGTGTTAATTTGTACTGATCACACACCAAAATGGAAGGAAAGGATCAAAGAAAATATGACATGCATCATCAACAATGGTTCCGTGTATGATAATGATTTTCATTGGAAGCTGTGTGATCACCCGAAGAAATTTGTGTTTGTTGGAGCTATAATTGTCAAGCCAAGAGATATTAATGAAATACCTCCAAAACAATATTATTTCAAAGATTTTGCTGAAATCCTTGAAGGGAATTGTAAACTTGGGAGGATTGAAGGTTATCATTCAAATCTATAATAGCGGTTTTATGAATTCCAATTTTACTTAACACATATTTGAATTCAAGTAATCTCATGTACGTGTGTTTCTGCGGCAGATATCATTGGTGCTGTACAAGAATTAGTTAACGTTTCTTCAAACTCTGGCGAGAAAAAAGTGGTTGTAGATGTCAATCTCAAAGATTTGAAGTATGGTTCATACATTTTTTCATAGTTTGTTTTTTCATACTATCGTATTCATACATTTTTTCATAATTTGTTTTTTGATACTATTGTATTAAAAAATAACATGACTAAATTTTTATATTTTCAACAGGGGTAATGTTATTTCCTGCAGTCTTTGGGAAAGCTATGCAACCAAGTTCTTAAATTACTACAACCAAAACAAAAATTGTGGAGCAATAGTACTTATTCTCACACATGCAATGATCAAGGATAAACAAGGTTTCTTCCTAATTTTGTTTTGAAATGTTAGATAGAAGACTCAAAGACATAATGTCTGGAACCCGTTTTTAATTAAAAAAAAATTGGAGGGAAAGTTATTGTGTTTGGTGGTGATTTTAGACAGATCCTACCAGTTGTACCAAGAGGAGGTCGCTCTGATATAGTTCATGCAACCATCAATTCATCATATATATTGGATCATTGTCAGGTGTTGAGACTTACAAAGAACTTGCAGCTGTAACCAAATATCCAAACATCCAATGATTCAGAATTGGAGGAATTTTCCAAATGGATATTAAATGTTGGAGATGGGAAGTTCTCTTAACCTAATTGTCATACCCCGTTTTTGACCCATTTTCATTTCGTTTTTTTTTCTTTTCCTTTTAAGCCGAGGTTTTTCGGAAACTGAACCTTCATAAGCACCTACTTCAGAAGTACTTTCAAAAGCATTGGAGCTGTTTATTTTCTCACCTGGTCTTTTGAAGATTTAATTATATATTTTTCAGATTGGATATTTTCATTTGCAGAGATCTTTGGAAAATACATTTCTGAAAAAATATTTGCTTCAATATATTTCTGAAAAGAATAATTGATGCAAATATGTGTTTTATTTCTAAAGAAAAATTTTGGAAATATATTTTCAAAAGAGATCTTTGGGAAATATATTTCTGAAAAATATTTGCTTCAATATGAAAAATATTTGCTACAATATATTTCTGAAAAGAATAATTGATGCAAATATGTGTTTTATTTCTAAAGAAAATTTTGGAAATATATTTTCAAAAGAGATCTTTGGGAAATACATTTCTGAAAAATATTTGCTTCAATATATTTCGTAAAAAATATTTGCTTCAATATATTTCTGAAAAGAATAATTGATGCAAATATGTGTTTTATTTCTAAAGAAAAATTTTGGAAATATATTTTCAAAAGAGATCTTTGGGAAATATATTTCTGAAAAATATTTGCTTCAATATGAAAAATATTTGCTTCAATATATTTCTGAAAAGAATAATTGATGCAAATATGTGTTTTATTTCTAAAGAAAATTTTGGAAATATATTTTCAAAAGAGATCTTTGGGAAATATATTTCTGAAAATTATTTGCTTCAATATATTTCGTAAAAAATATTTGCTTCAATATATTTCTGAAAAGAATAATTGATGCAAATATGTGTTTTATTTCTAAAGAAAAATTTTGGAAATATATTTTCAAAAGAGATCTTTGGGAAATATATTTCTGAAAAATATTTGCTTCAATATATTTCTGAAAAGAATAATTGATGCAAATATGTGTTTTATTTCTAAAGAAAAATTTTGGAAATATATTTTCAAAAGAGATCTTTGGGAAATATATTTCTGAAAAATATTTGCTTCAATATATTTCTGAAAAGAATAATTGATGCAAATATGTGTTTTAGTCTAAAGAAAAATTTTGGAAATATATTTTCAAAAGAGATCTTTGGGAAATATATTTCTGAAAAATATTTGTTTCAATATATTTCTGAAAAAATATTTGCTTTAATATATTTCTGAAAAGAATAATTGTTGCAAATATGTGTTTTTAGTCTGAAGAAAGATTTTATGGTGAAATATATTTCTAAAGAAAAATTTTGGAAATATATCTTTGAAGAATATTTGGTTCAAATATTTGTTGCTGCTAAAGGCTATATAAAGAAGGCACCTCTCTTGAAGAGAATCATCAGTCAGAAACTCCAATTGACACTACCAAGCCGCGGCGGCCACATACCAAAATCCACCTCTTTTCTTCCTTTTTTTCCTTCGATTCTAACAAAACCGAAACCCCACTCACACACTGCTTCACTAACCACCACAAACCCAGCAAATCAAAACCATAAACCACCACCTCAAATCCACTGACAAGAACAATCCGAACCAGAACACCCATAACCAAAAACAGAAATCAAAATCAAAGGTACGTTGTTTTTTTCTTTTGAAACTTCATCTAGTGTTGTTCACAAGGATTTTCAGAAAAAATAATTTTATTTCCTTTCTTTTTTATCATTCCTCATTTTTCTTATTTTAATTTCTATTCATTCCCATGCATTTTATTTTTACAGCCTTTATATTTCAGTACTTCATGCATTTTTATTATTATTCCCATTTTCTTTATTTATCTCATGCATTTTTATTTATTTCTTGTATGCAACATATTTACTTATTGTTTTTGCATTTCATGCATTTTTATCCTTTTATCTATTGTTATCATATTTATTTTATCGCATTTGCAATTTTTTATATTTATTTATTATTCCCTTTTTATTCTATTAGAATGTATTTAGGACCAATGTAAAATATAAATGAGAATATGCACTGACACCTTATTTTGCATTATGTCTTATATTTTTTTTTTATTTCGCTCTACAAAAAAATACAAAAAATATTAGGCTAGTTTATTTTCAAAAGGATTTCGTGGTGATCCAACGTCATCACGGAAGTTGCTCGCGTTTAGCTTTTAGTTACCTTTTTTAGTCTTAGTTAATTATAAAAAAAAAAAACAAAAAACATGCAAATAAGTCAAAATTCAAAAAAATCTTTTCTTAAATAAACCTTGATTTTCAATCAAGTGCCCTTTTCTTTCTTTTATTTTTCTTTAAAAAAATCATTAATCCATTTTAATAACATTTAAATCATTTTCAAAAAATAAAAAAAACACAAATCAATCTCAATTTTGCCACTTGGCTTTATTTTTTAAACCTTTTTTAAAAACCACTAAAAAATACAAAAATCAATCAATCGGTATTTTTACCCGAACTACATGATTTTGATCCCATTCGGGTATGTAGGCAAAAGACTTTGTCTTTCCAAATCAATAAAAATAACAAAAAAACATTTTCTTTCTTTTACTCTCATTAAAGATAAGTAAAAACAAGAGGTTCCTATAGAGTACTATAGACGTTTAGGGTGCTAATACCTTCCCTTTGCGTAACCAACCCCCGGACCTTTGATCTCAAAAAAAATAGGGTTTTTTTTTCGAGCTTTCTCCCTTTTCTTCGGAAAAATAAAAGATCGGTGGTGAATCTTAGAATTGCGAGTCAACGCTAATTAATAGCTTGATATCCAAAAATCACCGCGACACTAATGATGGGTATGCAGATATTGATATTCCATCAGATTTGTTGATCACTAATTTTGATGATCCAATTCAGGCGATTGTTCAAAGCACGTATCCAGACTTAGTCAAGAATTACAAGGATCCAAAATTTTTACAATCCATAGCTATTTTGGCTGGAACACTCGAGATTGTTAATGCTATCAACAAATATATTTTGGGCTTGATTCCAGGTAATACATTGTTTCAACATGTGTTCAGAATTATATGTTATAATTTGATCATTAATTGTAGTTTTTTATGTTTTATAGGTGATGAAAAAGAGTATTTAAGTGCGGATTATGTTGATAGATCTGAAGCCGATGGCAATGAAGCTTTTGATGTGTTGACCCCTGAATTTTTAAAATAAAACTCAAGACCGTACACATATAATGCTACTCAGAAATATTGATCAATCAGAGGGTTTGTGTAATGGAAAAAGACTCAGTAACAAGACTAGCAAACCATGTTATTGAAGCAAATGTTATTTCAGGTAAGAACATTGGAGGAATTGTATATATCCTCCGAATGGAGATATCTCCTACACAGTCTCCATGGCCATTCAAGCTCTCTAGAAGGCAATTTCCAATTACCGTTTGTTATGCTATGACAATCAACAAATCTCAAGGACAATCACTGGATTATGTTGGATTATATCTTCCTCGGAGTGTGTTTAGTCATGGTCAATTGTATGTGGCAATATCAAGCGTAAAGACCAAAATAGGTCTTAAGATAGTAATTCATGACAAAGAAAATCAAGCATTGAAGTGTACCACTAATGTCATTTTCAAAGAAGTTTTTGAAAACTTATAGTTTGTAGTATATTTTCACCTATATTATATGCTTATAGTTATATATTAAACAATTGTCGTAATAAGAGTGGTGTTGAAACTTTGTTCAACAAGCTCTACTTTTGTCCAGGTTTCAGCATTTACAAGTTGTTCCAACTTTTGGAAGTTGACTATGGATAGTTTGTTGACTAAAAGTTTTTTCTATTTAAATTATCTTTGACCAAATTATTGTATTACTTTGACCCTTTCAATTTATTCTCTTATATATGTTGATTCCGACAATAATTATCGTAATAACTCGTGACCCGTGCAAATGCACGGGTCTATTACTAGTTCACCTATAAAAAAAACGTGTTTTGTTATCGCGTTGTTATGCCTTTATTTTTTTTGTGAAAATATTATTCTTTCTTCTTAAACACCTACATGAATTTTGGATTTTATCTTTTTGCACATTCATATATACTGTAACAAACTATCTTTATCTTTTTGAATGACATCAATTATATAACAAATATAATATAAATTCTTATCTTTTTCTATAACAACAACAATTTAGCATTATTATAGGCAGATTTGTTTAAGGGTGTAATATAAATCTCATATTCTCTTTATATATACTAGCGAAAAGACGGGCACTCAAGTGACCGTTTTTCCGTTTTTTTATTGAGCTAACGTTTAAAAATTATAAACGGTGTTTTTTTTATGAAATTTTGATTTTGATTAAAACTAAAAATATAAATGTTAGTTGCTTTCAAGTTAAAACAAATCAAACTATCCATGATTATCTATTTCAATGACACCAACAAATATAATCCCTTACATTTTCATGTTATGAATACATTAGTCTTTCTATTATAATTGATTAGAGACTAATTTGCCATCCGTATAAAATAAACTAGTCCCTGGCATTTTTCATACTATGGAACTAGTTTTTCTGTTATAATGAGTTAAAGAATAATTTGTTATCCCGTATGAATAAACTACTCCTTGACAATTTTCATATTATGAATAAATTAGGCTTTTAAGAAAAATGTCAAATATTATTTTTAGACGGAGCGTTAAATTGAGCTAAGAGAACATAACGAAAATAATCCTTTTTTAAATTGAATTTTGGGCCCTTTTTAAGTATTATATTTGTTGCAATTTTGGTCTAAACTCTTATTTTTAATCCCAAAAATGGTGACTTTTAGCATAAAAAGGTTAATTTTGCCCCAAAAGTTATATTTTCTCTTCATATTTAAAAATAAGGCAATGATCTATTTGTTAGGGGAATAATATATTGCACTCCGGTTTCCTTGTCCAAAAAGAAATTTGCATTCCCGTTTTTGTAGCATTGAAAGTTACTTTTAATCTACCTTTTGTATAAGATCAATGTTACTTGTTAAGAATGATTTATATAAGAAAAAGAAAAATGCATAAAGATAGGAAATTTTACCAATAAGGTTATGGTTGATCATGGATTTAGATCTTTAAAGTGAGAAAAATCAAGGGTCGTTATCGGAACAAATTCATAATTTGTTATTATGTATTTACATTATCTACCTTTAATTTATTAATAACATTTTAAATAAGTTGTTCACTTTAGAGAAGTTAGAACCGTTGATCATATATGAGAGAGTGAGTTGTTATTATTTGAAAAAAATTATATGTTGCGTGATATACGATACTTTCATTTCTTGTCAACATTGTCCGATAACAATATACATTTCATTTTGCATAAGGCATACAATTCAATATTCTACCAAAACATAACGAAAAGAATAGGGAAACACACAGTCTCCATGAGCATAGCTCAGTAGACGGCAGGGACAATACACTGTTATATGCAGGGTCGTGGTTCGAACCTCAGACACCCCACTTATTCACCTTAAAAAAATAAATTTTAACTATTGTTTGTTAACCTAAACGAAACTACCAGAAAAGGAGTAAAAAATTTGATTCAAGTGTAAAATTGACAATCTTGATAGGTGGACTATCAACCTTATCGTTTAGGGCACCAAGCCCTTCAGAAAGGCTTGGCGCCCTCAAGAAAGGGTGCAGCGCCCTCCATAAAGACCCAAAGGTCCTTAGACGAACCCGCCAGGGGACGCCGCCTCAGAGCTTCTAGAAGCCTCTAGAACGCTTCAGATTACTCTAAAAGTGGCTTTGTGCCATGGGAAAGCAAGCCCAAATAAGGCTATAAATACCCACTTGAGAGGCATTCTCAAGGCATCACTTAAACAGACTAAACCCTAGTTTTCTAGATTGTACTCTCTGCAAGTACAGTTGGCGCCCACTGTGGGGTCTCGGTAAAACTAACCTAGGCCGCACTTCTGAATCGTAACCCTAATCGCGATTTGACCAAACTTCCTCGACGGCGTAACCGCCACCACCCAATACGGCGAGATCCTCACTGTCATGGCGTTGCCTCGCAGCCGTATCAGGTGAACGTGCTTAAATATTTCGTTCATTTCACTATTTTTCATAAGGCATGCAAATAGATACACCGTAAGACCATAACCCTTATTTGTGAGAAAAATTCTATTTTGGTTTGGCTTTATTTTTCCATTTGAATTCACGCTGCTATTTTTAATTCCAAGTTATAGTTTTCCAGTTTGACACATCTGTTTTGCTACGTATTTCAATTTCAATTGCTTTCTTGTTGATGCACCTATTTGTTTCAATTCTAATTGAGAATTGTCGTTGTTCGCCGATGCCGCTTTCGAATTCTTTCTTGTTGTACGGGGTTGAGGCAAGGGTCAGGCAGTGTATTAACAACATCACCACAGTCGGCAACACCAGAACTCTATGTATCACAACACTTCTGTCAAGTAGAGAAAATCAACGATCAGGTTTCATCCTTCTGATCTTTATGTGTAGAACTATTGTACATCTATGACATTTCAAAAGAAATTAGTAACAACTTAAGTCTTCATATTTTGTGGAAGAGGTTTGATTATAGAATTTAATCGATATTATTTATTTTGTGGCCGAGTGAGTAGAAAAAGGAGTAAAAAATGAATGGGCGAATTAGGTAAAATTTAAGAGGAAAAGAAAGATGAGTGCAACACAAGAGGTAGTACCAAGTTAATAGAGGAAAAACTACTCTAGGTACCCCGTGGCAGAAGTAAAGTGTACTATTAAAAGGTCACATGGGATGGATTCTGTCTAGGAAAACCTTGGTATTTAAGTGGTCCAAGTGACCCACCTCTCTTTCCTGGGAACCCCTTTCATGTACCATTTACTTTACGAATTGAACTAACTGCTTAGTAAAAATATAAATAATGGAGTCATAGCGCCAGATTAGAATGAAGAGAAAATAGGCCTACGTAGAAGAATAAATTTGAGTAGAAGAACTAGTTTCAAACTTCATAGGAGAAATAAAGACATGGGAGATAATATAACAATAGAGTTAGGAAGGGAAAAAAAGAATGAATATAAAATCAAAGAGTGAAGAGGACGAGTTAGTTCAAGTTTAAGAAGGGAAGCAGTGAATTCCAACTTAAGAGAAGTGATAGGATCGAATAGAGGATTTAATTGGATTAAAAACATAAGGTACTTAAGTAAGAAAGTTATTTCGAATCTAGTAAAATAATGAAAAAGAATAGGAAGAGAAGTAGAAAATATGGGCGAGTTAATAAGAGAAGACGAAGAGTAGTCAGTTCCTATTGAAAATGATTGCATACGATTAAAGACCACTTTATTTATGCTGGAGCTTAGAAGTAATGCTATCTTTCAGAAAAATAACAGGCAGGATACAGACAAGCTCGTCAAGGACGAAATTAAAAAAGATCTCACCAAACAAGGCGCCATAAATAAAATCGTGGAAAAAAGAATGCATATGGAAGCAACGGTCCCGCCATTAAGAACATGAAGATGAAAGACAAAATTTATTCTAACCTTTTTCAATCTTTGAGATTTGTTTTGCAGATTTTTAATGAGGCACCCTACTTTCTTAGATGATTGCTTCGTTCCCTCTCTACTTTATGTTTTGCAGTATCTACGAAAAATAAAAAAAAACAACAAGACTACTGAAACACGCGAGCGTCTACCCTCTACATATGAAAATACCTAACCCCACGAGGGCTCTAACTACTGTCTACAAATGAAAAATCCTAACCCCAAGAGGGCTCTAGGTCGCCTACAGTCTACAAAAGAAAAATCCTAACCCCAAGAGGGCTCTAGGTCGCCTACAGTCTACAAAAGAAAAATCCTAACCCCAAGAGGACTCTAGGTCGCCTACAGTCTACAGATGGAAAATCCTAACCCCAAGAGGGCTCTAGGTGGCCTACAGTCTACAAAAGAAAAATCCTAACCCCACGAGGGCTCTAGGTCGCCTACAGTCTACAAATGAAAAATCCTAACCCCACGAGGGTTCTAGGGCGTCTACAATCTACATACAAAATATCTAACCCCACGAGGGCTCTAGGGCATCTACATACAAAATACCTAACCCCATGAGGGCTCTAGGGCGTCTACAATCATTTTCTCAAACAGGACTTCGTAAAAATGACATAAATCTACTAGAGATCACGCAAACACATATACAGTCAAAAGGCACTCAGCCTCGTAGCATCACCAAAATCCGCCAAAACACAACGTCAAAGCCAAGAACAAAGAAAATTAACGTACAAGATAAATATCCTACCAAAGTACTTCTCAAAGGTAATTAACGACGTCATTAAATTAATAAACGGGACATTGTCAATTGTTACAAAATATGGTTACAGCACAAAATACAAACATAATCCACCACGCCATAATAAATTAACGCCACACTCATTCCATAGGGCTCGTCCACCAAGGCTCCATCCTGGACAATTTTGAAAGGATCCAGGCTACCAAGATCCACATCAGGAAAAAGCAAGGCGACATGTGCCTTAACACGCCCAAAACCTTGATCAAAGTTGTCAGCTGCCTCGAACTTGGCCTCCTCCACTTTAGCCTCTAGCTCGCCAACTCTTTTCAGGTCATCCTCTGAGTTCGCCCGTCCGATCCGCATCTGTAGAAATATACCAAAGGTCACGCCCTTTACGTCACCTCGCCGCCACTCTCAATGTCGCCCTCCAAAGATCACAGTTAATCACTTCGCCTCGTCCCGAAGCTCGCGCTTGTTGGGCTGCGGACTACCTGGACCAACAACCTTCACAACACAGTGACCTCATATCTTCGAGATGTTGGGCTGGCGCTCTAGAAAATGTCGGGTTGTCACCCATCATAGACCATAGGCAACCACCTCGCCTCTTCAAAGCCTGGTGCTTGTTGGGCTACGAAACGTCAAAACATCACAGTTAATCACTTCACATTGTCCCAAAGCTCGTGCTTGTTGGGCTGTGTACTATCAACCTTATCTTTTAGGGCACCAAGCCCTTCAGAAAGGCTTGGCGCCCTCAAGAAAGGGCGCAACGCCCTCCATAAAGGCCCAAAGGTCCTTAGGCGAACCCGTCAGGGGACGCCGCCTCAGAGAGCTTCTAGAAGCCTCTAGAACGCTCCAGATTACTCTAAACGTGGCTTTGTGCCCAAGCTACTTGGGGCCTAAGCCATGGGAAAGCAAACCCAAATAAGGTTATAAATACCCACTTGAGAGACATTCCCAAGGCATCATTTAAACAGACTAAACCCTAGTTTTCTAAATTGTACTCTCTGCAAGTACAATAGGAGATCAAATTACTTCAGTATACAGTAAATCCAAAGATGATACAGTAAGTTAGAGAGTTATTATGACATTAAAATCCATTAAATATCTTCAAACTTTGAGGCGCAAAAAAATTCTTTATGTTACACCACGTACAAGAAACGTAGATTATAATTTGTTGTGCCTACAAATTTGGCAGGATAACTAATATTACAACTAATATAGTCATAACAAGAAGTCAACTACATATGAAAAAAAACAAGAAATGAAAAGATTAGAAGAAATGGAAAAACATCCCAAGCAATGCTTAAAATTGTGCTGGAATATGCAATTACGGTTTAACTTTATTTGTTTGTTTGAAAAGTAGTCCTCATCATAATCAATTGTAGAATCATAACATTTTTAGAGCATAGAACATCGTGTTAACTCACTAGCCTTGTTTAGTAACTATTGGAAAGAATCCCAAAAAAGTATGAAATCGATATGAAACATGAAACAAATAGTATGCTGGTTTTTTGTTGATGAGAGAACAAGTTCAATTTGCTAAAGTATGCTGGATCAATGATAAAGAATGAAATTAAATATATATTTTTACAATAAAATAAGCTTCATTCAAATTGAAATATCGAGCGTCCAATAAAATTGTTAAGAGTTGGGACATAGAATAAAATTCGATAAGTAGATTGTAACAGGAAGATATGAATTTTTTTAAATTTAGTTACCTCATTCTTTTTTTGGTACAATTTTTAAAAAAAAATCAAATTAGTCTACCGAAATTGGCATAGAGAATAATCAAACTCAAAATCTTAGGATGAACACACTTCAATATCCAAGTCAACACCATCAACCTAATCCAAATGAGTTTTTTCGGTATAAAATTTAGTTAGCTCATTCTATCTAATCTCTTGCACTTCATACCAAAACCAAATTTTAAAACTCAAGTGTTTAAGTATACTGGCGGAGCCTCCATAAACTATGCTCATATGTCCGACTCGTAAAACCGTAATATTAAACTAACATATACATATATAGATACTTGTCAAAAAAAAATATATACATATATAGATAATGGACCCATTTGTTATAGATTTAAAAACAATATTTTCTTTTGTATTTTTAAAAATGTTTTTTTTTTCAAAATTTACTCAAAAATATTAGAAGTTATTTCCAACTCATTTGTTATAAGTTAAAAAAGAAATTTTGACATTTACTAACTTAAATATTCATTGTTCAAGATTTTACATGATAAAAATTACATTTTTTTTTTAAAAAGACTTCTTTCAAAAATGATTTCATTAGAAGCTATTTGAAATAGCTTCTTATTTTAGAGATTTTTTAAAATTTTATTATCAAAAAAATTATAACAAACTGATTAAAAATTTAGAATGACAATTTAAGAGAAGTTATTTACACGAATTTTTCAATTGACGCTTTCTTTAAAAAATATTTTTGTTAAAAAAATTATAGCAAAAAATGTTACACTATAAAAATCTTTTTTTAAAAAAAAAAATTATAACAAACGAGGCCTATATAATATCATTAAACCAACAATAATTCAACATTTCGTCTCCATGATAAGGTATGAGTATGTTTAAATAGAAACGTTTAATAGAGAATAATATTCACCAATATTTTTTATTTTAAAATCAATATACATTACAACACATGAATAACTAGATCAGTTGTCAAATAACAGTGATCAAAATTTTACATTTTAAGGCCAAATCATCATAGAAATCAAGTTTGATGATCTTAAAATTCAATTATGAATTTAAAATCAACATTAATGTTGCATTGATATTTTAAAATGACATATAATTAAACATAATTTTTTTTTCTAAAGTGACATATAATAAAAGAGTAATGTTTTTTTTTAAAGAAAATATGCTTATAGCATTTCATTAATAATATTAGTAATACAACTAGGGATATGAAAATAAATAGTGGGACTAGCTGATAACACGACTTCTTCAGCTAAAACATGAGCTACCGTATTTATTTGTCGCCTGTTGAACTCCACCCGAGAGTTTGTGAACTGTGAATGAAATAGTCTCTAACACCCTTATATGATATGACCAAATTCTTAAACATCATGGATGTTGGAGTGAAAAGTGTCATTGGTTGTTTTAGAATCCACCACAAAATCGACATTGTCCATATGCATATCACTTAACCATTCTATGGCTTTAAACAAACCAAAGCTTCACCAATAGGAACATAACATAAAGGAGAGAAACTCATGGTTTGGGCTAGAACAAAAGCTTCATCATTGTCATGCACACATATACCAATACATATATGTTTCATAGTCTGCAAAAAAGAAGTATCAATATTGCACTTGAGACGACCAGGGGCCGGCCTCTGCCAATGCACATCACGGCCTGCAGTTGACAAGGAAATCGACAACATGGGAAGCCTCGCGTGCGAAGCCGGAGTTGTTTGCTGATTGTCACTCGTACTATGAGTAATATTAGCATCATGTCAGTCTTTAATGAGGTAACGCGCTCTGTCAACTATGTTCACACAAAGTTCATTCATGTTGAATATAGCGAAAATGTGGATTGCAAATTTGTCGCAAACAATCCAGAAACCATACACTTGCATTATTTAATTATTAATTGAGTTTATTCTTTAAAAAAAATATTAATTGAGCTTCAAAATGATAAGTTTCTCTATCCAATCCAATATTAATTCACGCCTCTCAATCTCTCATGCATTTTGAAGTTGCTATGAGTACTATGAAACTGTATCTTGTTGGGTTAAACTAATTATATAGCTCTATATGCTTGCAATTGGATTAAGCAAGCTTCACGGTGGTTTAAAAGGTGAACCTGGAAATGGAATGACGGTGGATCCTTTTTCTTTTTAATAAAACACATGGCCTGTTTTGTTTTAGTTTACACGTGGTCTCCTTTGTTCTAGTTTATTTAACAAAAAGGGTTTTCGTGATAAGTTCGTGAACAATCTCTTCTCGGAATATAACATCACTCGTAATAGAATACGGAGTATTAATGAGACTCATCTTTTGCAATATTTAAAAGAAGTAGGCCACACCAATATTCCAATTATTTTTATCTCTTTTTATAAATTGAACTCTCAATTTCTTTTGAGAAATAAAGAAATCTCAATTCTTAGTTATATCCTTAATTATAAAGAGCTTAAAGTATTAAGGTGTTTATCTAAAGGAACATAAAATGTCAACCTCGCGTGGTTGAGGCCAAGAAGATAACTGAGTAGACATGCAAGTCATTATCGTACCAAACCCCCAAAAATGGGAAGAAGTATCTTGTACGAATTTGTTAAGGCCTTCAGAAGCGTGAATTCTGAAGGAGCAAAAATTTTAACGCTAAACAAATCCATTAACATTCCTCTCCAAAAAAAATCCATTAACATTGTAATTATACTATCAGGATTCCCAAATTACAATATCATTCTAAAAGTCGTACTGAACATGCAAGCAACATGAAACACAGACCATCCTCTTGTCTATTTTTGAGTAAATGACCATCCTCTTATTATGAATAACATGAAGTTCGATATGTACTTAGCGTGTGTCTCATTTGAATGAATAGATTTGTTAAGCTTGTTTTTTATTTGGAAAGGGGATTTGTAAGCATGTTGATTGTAATATAATTTAGGTTTAAATAAATCCACTTATAAGTGAATTGAAAGAAGAAGAAAAAAATTGAGGCTAACATTACTTTCACTTCACGGAAACTCTAAATCCCTCCCAACTTCAAGCTAGAATTCATTTTGAGGCATAATTACTCAAAAACACCTACACATTCAAATAATGATTCAAAAAATGGTTAAAAATCACTTTTACCTATCACAAAACTAAATCCAAACATGCACTCAAACTGCACAACAAGACTCATTTATGCTTTATGTGGAGCCACTTCTGGTACACCCACTCGTTTGCATTCTCCTTAGTTAAATAAGAGAAGATGGAGGTGGAGGTAAATTCTTCATAAACTTTATATAAGCAATGCTATATTGAGAATCTCATATTTATAAGTTCTTCCAAATGATTACACAAGTGTTTTATATCATAAGATAAATCCAAATAACTATTCCAAACGTCTCCTTAATTTACAATTTTCATAAAATACAAAATCAAGAAGCAAAGAAACTTCAATTTGTTTCCATCACAGGGCATCAGTTCAGAGAAAACTCAAGTGCCATAACTTCTCATAGGGAAACTGGCTATAAATTCTACTCCCTCCGTTCCTTTTTAAGTGTCTCTTTTGGAGAAATTTTTTGTTCCTATTTAACTGTCACTTTCAAAGTTCAATGCAACATTAAATGTTGTTTTATCAATATTACCCTTAGTTATTTATTGCGGAGAGATAAATATATGAAATGAGATATTAAATGAATAAGGTCATTATAGTAAAAGTATAAATTATTGTATTAAAAGTAACAACATTTATTGATTGTCTTGGTTTGTGTAAAATGTCAAAAAGTGACAATTAAAAAGGAACGGAGGTAGTAATTTATTTTGTAATCCACAAAAAAATCTGAGATTTCAAACTATATGACCACCCTATTTTGTAAATTTTAAAATAAAATGTTTCTGCTTTCTTTTTCTTCCCTTCTTCTCGTCCAAAGCAAGAATTCTATCGCAATATACAATAAATACATGAAATAAATGAGATTTATAGTTTTATACCGTTAGAAGTTATGAACTGCGGACCTCCCTCCAATGATATTTAAGGTGATGTCCATTTAAAGGGTAGCATAATTGAATTCAATTTGTTATTTCCTCATGCATTTTCAATCCATAATGTGCTATTGTACAATGCAATTTCCGAAAGCAGGAGCAGTAGTATCATCTTGAACTAGTTTTTCAACTGGGTTTTCCTTCGCCCAGACAGCAGCATCAAGATATCCAAGCTCAAAGAGTCGATCAAGAATTACATCTTCTGCTGGCTCAAGTGCCCAATTCAAAAGCTGAAACGATTTCATCCAAAATACTCATCAGTCATCTACTATTCGTTAAGAAGATTATTATGCTAACTCACAAAATTCAGGGATACCTGACGGGGGCTAGATGCGTTCTCGGGATTACAGTCTGGACTAATCCCTATCCCTTGCAATCCCATACGACCTGCTGGAAAAGCACAAACACGAACCTGTAAAACGGTAAATGTATATCGAGGTTAAAATGTGATAATAAATTAGATAAATCATAAATCTTTTTAATCGCACCAGAATTGAAGCAAACCAATCACAATGCATGAATAGTTTGCTTATCTAAACACACTTAGCTTTCTCTTACTCTATATCAATTTCTTCAATAAAAGCAAAAATACATTAACTCTTCTCAGATATCCTGAGAAAATTAGAATTATTTTCTTAGCCATCAATTTATCTTTAATACCTCCAATAAGCTGTTGAATAGAAGCACATAGTTTCAATGTTTTAAATACTATAAAGGAATATACCAAAAGTTCACTTTGAATCTGAAAAGCACATCATAAAAATGAATAACCTAAAAAAGCATTTTCCACCCTGAAGTCTACTCTTCATCAATAATTGGTAGATTATCTAAATATTGTATGGAAATATTATTCAAAAACCATCTCAACCTTTGTATAACACCAAGCCCTCAATATGAAACCACATAAGTAGTGACCAAGCATGCAATCATCATTTACTTGCAAACCATCTTAAATGATAAATGCATAGAACTAAATTAATGGAAAGTACAAACATAAATTAATAAAGCCAAAAAAAGTTTTATAAGGCATTTAAACAGATGTTTCACTAAATAGTCAATCGATTGGGTAAATAATAGTCAACTAGTAACTAAATAAAAATACCGTTTGCGCTGCAGATGTCGGTGGCATAAACAACGTCAAACCCCCATCAATGCATAAACGATTTCGAAACATCGTAGCTGGCCTTGGTGCAAGATATCTGGAGGGAGTATAAAGTTTGAAATTCACTTAATCATCTAGAAAGAGTAAAACCATCACATGAAACCGAGGTAATATTATACTAACAAATCACCCTGGAATAAAGGAAGAAGTAAAAACTGCATTGATGAGATCTTCCTTGGAATCAAACTGATCCACCAACAAACCCCTGGGTCTCCAAAGAAGCTGTGTTACCGCAACTGCAACAGAAGTACATATTACAACACGGCAGGACTTGAAAAACTTCTTCAATTACTAATAAAGACAACTTTGAAGTTCAGAAACAGAATCCTTATTTTCTTTTTGTTTAATTTAATAAGTTAATAAACCATGCAATTATAAATGTAATTTAATAACTAAGATAACAAATATGTTTTTTCTCATCAAGTGTGTGTTTCTTGCAGTCGTAAATAAAAAGGAGAAGATTTTCCAGTTCAATTCTTTCTTTCTACAAGACAATTCTATAATGAAAATAACTGAAGTGCAGAACATCCAATATTACCTCGAACTCTCCCATTAGATCTTATATGAACATCATCTGGCAAAAACTTCTGAAGAATATCACGCAGAACAGCCTATGGAGAGAAAACAATTATACCACAACATGAACTTATATATATCTTGTAAGGAACACCACACTATGAGATTTGAACACTCTTTTATCTATTAAAAAGAAGTTAAAAACCACATGCATAATATCACAACCAAAGAAAATCTCAGCTTTCCATCGTGGATAATAACTTAGTTACATTTTCACAGACCTCTGCACATCATATAAGCTCCTATTTGATTTCAAAAACAGTTATATCGATTAACAAAAATATCATCAATATTTATATCCCCGAAACAGTGATATCTCGTAAAAATGCTATAGTGGTTTTTTTACCATTCACTAATAACTGATACTTAATAACTTTCAAGATAGGTTCTACCCTTCCGAATTCCAATAGAATCCAAAAAAAAGTGGCATTGCTTAAAAGGAGAAAAGAGTGGGAGAGGTAACCACTTATCACATGATCTCGTACCCACCAATTCCTATCTATCCAGACATTTTGGATCCCAAAATTCACAGGGATCTTATTTCAGTTCTGTCTCCAAGGTTCTTGTCAGCAATGTAAAATAAAAAAAATAGCTAATGCTTTTTTGGGATAGTTTGTGACCTAGAGATTGACCTATGTTTGCCCCAATAAAAGTTAAACTTCAAGTTTCAACACAGGGTAAACTGGACTTTAGATTATCCACACTTCAAGCTCAAAGGATTCTCACTGAAGGGGGCAAGGGGCCATGAGCAAACAAGCATTGACAACTAAAATTGAGAGCGAGACGAACTATGCGAAGTACTTTCAGGTCAAGAATAGAGGCATACCCCCAGCCGAAATGCAGTCCCCCCCTTCCGGCAATCTTCAGCCAATATTTTAGTAGCAATCAAAGCTTCTTCCATGCTAGCTCCAGAAGCAACTACAGCACAGACTATAGCTCCAGCAGAAGAACCAGCTAACGGCGTGGTTTCCTGGACATGCATCATAAAACTAACATTATGAGCTCAAGATGACTCATACCGAATATTCACACATAGAAGTGTTTCCAAAATAGTAGAGTACATAAATTGCAGCACAAGCATACTATACCAACAAGAAAATACAGAGTCAATAGTGCTTACAAGCTAGCTAGCACCTACCAAAGCAGATTCCAATTTTACACTTAACAGTTAACAGAACATAAAAATCACTCCAAAATGAATAAGATATACCGTGAATGAACTCCAGATACCCAATGTCAAAACTAATTACATGAGCACCCAATTGGAATCCCTAGATAAACATACAATGATACAAACTTGATACAAGAGAATAGACTACGGTCCTGTTTTGATAAAAACCTCAATTAATCGCTTATAACATGGGTGCTTATTTTGTAAGTTCTTATGTGTAAGCTAATTTTACAACAAAAGATAAAATAAATACAAAAATTTTCATATAACCTATAAGCTATTTTCATAAGCTGTCTTGAAGAGTTTAGGGAAATAAGCTGGAAATAGCTTATTAACATATCATAAGTTGTTTTCATAGGCTCTCCCAAACAATTTCATAACCTACAGTGCTTATACCATTATGGCCATGTTTGGATAAACAACTTATTTTGCACCTAAAAGCATAAACGATGATCATATAAACACTTATGAATAAGTTATTTCTATAACACAGGATAAAATAAAGACAAACTATTTTTCTATAATCTATAAGCTGTTTTCATAAGCTATCCTGGAGAGCTTATGAAAATAACCTGAAAATAACTTATGAACATGTCATATGTTGTTTTCATAAGTTCTTCCAAAGAGTGTCACAAGCTTTGTGCCTATGTAGCACCGACGCTTCTGATCGAAAGCATGTCTGGAGTCCGACAGGACAATGACACATGTGATTACATCAACTATGTCTGGTGTCCGTATCATTGTTTCATAGGTCACAAGTACTTACGCAATTAGATAAACTTAAAAAAGTCAATCCAAACAGACTCTAGATAAGCATAAGCTTAAATAAATAAATAGAATCCAAACATGTCCATAATAGTTAGGAATTAAAAAATTGATAGACCTTAATGTAACCATTCTGAATAAGAAAATGAGCAACACCAAGATGATAAGGAAAGAGAAGACCAGCAGCAGAGAAACTAAAACCAGGAGTAGTTACAACTCTTCTATTACGTTCCGCTTCAATATCTTTCACTCTCTGCTCCCAAATCACATCAGGTTGAATCTCATCTTCCATAACGGCACCAATTCTCTCTTTCTCATTGTACATTACCGTTGAGCTCGAATTCGAATTCTCGAACATCGCCACCGGAGTCGATTCGCGGCTGTTGATGAGACGTGAAGCTATACCTAAGAAAAGCTCGCCGGTGGCGACGGCGAAGGACTTCTTTTCTTCCGACGGATGAGGAGTAGGAGAGGGAGGAGGAGTTGTGGAGTGTTGTTGAACGCGTGGTGGGGAATTGAATTGAGTGCGCGTGGGGAGAAGAGTGAGGTTAACGTCGTTAGTGGAAGGGAAACGGAAACGGAAACGGAAAGTGTGACGGTAACGGTGAGCTTGAGAGGGTGAGATGAAGAAGGAGGAAATGGATGGAGTTGGAGCCATGCATCCCATTTTTGCGTGAACGGAGAAGAGGACACGATAGTACTTTTACTTCTCTAACTTCTTCTTTTCTTTTGTGATTGGTTTCTTTATTACTACTTTTCGTTATTTCGATTTCCACGATGATGACTTTCCCTCGTTTTGTACGGAGGTCGCTATTTGAACCCCATTTTTTGGTAGTACACCCACATTTCTTTTTCTTTCTGTAAATATCTAATCTAATTCTGGTTATACTTATACTTGTTCAGTGGACGGTACGGTACTCAAGTTTTGTTTTTTTAAAACACTGTAAAGAATCTTTCCACAAGGACATTAAATATTCATAAATGTTTATGCCCATAATCCCATAAGTGCAACTCATATCGTTTAAACCAACATTAAATCTCATTCTTCAGGTTTTGAATTGAACATTGACATTCTTGTTTTCTTAACTAATGATTAACAATTATATGTTTGGACACAAGTTCGAATCTGCAACAAACAACACTTTGCTTTCTTTGTATGTGACTATTTGGTAAAACAATAGTTGATAAAAGAACAACGGATGTCCATAAAGTTTAACTCAATTAGCAATGTTGAGCTTGATATTAGTTTGGATTCAAACCTTTGGATTTCTCTTTTGTGTGCGAGAGTTTTTCAATGGTGTTTACTACTCTGTCTATAAAAAAAAACATAGAGAGATACTTTGACAGAATACATCCATGTATTGCTGTGACTTAAATTAAAATTCAATTTAAATATCTTAATGCACACTTGTGTGACTTTCAAAAGTATACATAGTGACGTATTAAGAAAACATTATTTCAACATTGGTTGCATAGGACCAAACAGATGAGGCAGACATTCACAATCACGTGGCCCTTCTAGAAATAAATTTAAATTAAATAATTTAGGCAACAATAAAAAAAATTGTTGGGTCATGGATACTTATTATGGCAAATGCTAACATGTTACATGTGCCCTAACTAAGCATTTAAATAATTAAAACTGTATTACAAAATTTTAATATTTTCATAAAAAAATAAAACAGAGAGGTTTGAATTTGTTTATAAAGGAAAATACAAGTTAAAGCCATCCACAACCAGCAGCAAATCTTGGAGCACTCACATCAAAGAGGGACTCTATAGGATGGATCTACCATTTTCAAGATAAACAAGTTGCCTCTATTACCTCTTGATATTCTGCAAGGTTCAGGCAAAAGAAAAAAATTCATACTTAATTAGCATGGAATTCAAATCATGATCGCTTATTATTAATGAAATATATTATGTACTACTTTGATCTTGTATGTGCATATATGTTGTGCTTGACAAAACTAATATTTAAATTTAACCATATACTGCTGATTTCGAAGTATAGCCCATGTTGAATTCCAGAAACAAATGAGCTGTGAACATGTGAGAAGGGACATTTAATTCTATGAGTACCAACTCAACTCACCTTAAATCTTCATCCAAATAGGTAATTTCCAATTGACCACGACCACTCCCAGATGATTTTATAGGTATCTGTAGTTAGCATTGTACACTCATTTGTCAGGAAAACATATTTTTCAGGGATTTGGATTGTCTTCAGTCACAAATCTCACTCATTCACCCAGTCGGCATATTGGTGGCAGATGGATCAAAGATCGGACGGTCCTGGTTTCAGGCGTGATATTTTATAGTACGAAAAATAAAATCTACATGTTTTTTGCACCCTTAGATTTCAATACAACAGTCACCATTGTGTTAACTCCGTGAATGTGTGGATTTGTGATTAGATATAATCCAAATCCATTCTCCATGACACAAACCATGATGTAGCCAGTAATTAACAACAACTCAAATGCATACCATCTGTTAACAGACGATGACAAATAGGCTAAATATGAAAACTGAAAAGTAAATACAGGCAGTATATACCAAACTAGCAATTTTGAAGAAGTCAAACTTGACAGCCACCCTTCTTGAGTTAAGTGGCACTAAATTGGCAGTGGCCTGCAACAATAATGAAAAATTGAGGGCTACAGAACATTATGAGTTTGATGAAGTTAGCTTACCAAATTACAAATAATCAATTACTTAGGTTCACTCACCTATATAATTAACATGTAGGAACTTATTATCGAAAAGCTTTAATATGGTCTTCAACACATCATGTTACAACAAGACATTGCTACTTACTTTTGCGTGCTCATGTTCATCTCAAAATCATCTTAGCATAAGTGGCTATTGCGACATTAAAACCCGCCAACCCCAAGGTTTCTTGAATTCTTCTATTGAACAGCTCATATCAAAGCAAGATTTTTAATTTTCTAATATTTCAACTACATAGATTTACACAATGTAAACAGATACTTAAACCAATGGTCAGAACTGTTGTACCTGGTTGTAAAATGGCCAAGTTTCTATATTTTGAGCTCTCAATGTATCTGTATTAATTGCCTGGTAGATCTTTCCATTTGGTCGCAGGAATTTTGGTCTCTAAGATAGTTTAACATCAATTAATCATCACTTTACAAGGGCAAATGAATATAAATATAAAAACGACATCGCAAAATCTATGATGTTATAATTAAAACAACAAAAAGAGAATTAGAATGTAGAATTCTTGTTTGAATCAAGATCAACTGATAAAGTAATGTAAGTCAAGCATAACTGTCTTGCTCATTATTGATAGGACTCGATCTATGCCCAACTCTAAATCGTTAAATTTCCCATAAGCATGTTGGTAAGTCATCAATTAGTTTCTGTCAAAAAAAGAGTAACCAAAATAGACAATTTGACCCCCTTTAGACCACACAAAGGAGTAGTTTTATGCTGAGAAAAAAACTCAAGTCGCACAGTGATTTTGGCATAGATAGAGCTTATAAAGCTGTACAATCCTCATCTTGCAGGTCTATTTTACGAGATTGAGCTAAACCGAAAACTTAAGAGTCTGTTTTGTTATTAAAAGAAAAAAGGGAAGTGGTCTACATTCAATATGGGAAGTACAGCTAATTGCCACATTTTGGTGAGGATGTTAATTAAACTGCATACAGAATTGTCTATATCAGTTATGACTTATGATACATGCCAACTGAATCCATAATACATATAAAATGGATAAATTCGAAATCGTAAGGGTCTAGCAATTTAATCTCTGAAATTTAGGAAATAGCAAATTAGTCCTTTAAATTAAAGAATATCAATCAATTTAGTCTCTCCATCAAAAAAATTCTTTGGTAAACATCCATCAAAACCGATAAAAGATATAGTACTAAATATTGACTTAAATAGTCTTTTGATGTATCAATATAAGCAAATATCCTTTAAAATTGAGATGCAAACTTTAAAGAAAAATACTAAATTGATTGATATTTTTCAATCCAAGGGACTAAATTGATAGGCACTTACAATTTCAAGGACTAAAATGTTTATTTACTCCATATAAAAGTCATAAATAAGAACCTATAATTGGAATTCGGATATCAGAGAAACTATAATGCATTAGCATCTAGAGTTGTAAACTATTAGAATATTATTAGAATATCTTTATATATTATTCGAATATCGTAGAATATCGTTATATATTATTAGAATATTTTTATATATTATTAGAATATCGTAGAATATAAAGATATTATAATAATATATAACGATATTATAATAATATTCTAATATAAACCTCTACTCTAGAGACAAACCTGTGTTTGCAAAATTGATTGAGATGTTGTATATAAAAGCTCCCATTTTCCATTAAGCAAATCAGAGTTGAGAGGCTCCTTAACAGAGTTCATAGCCTCAAGTTTACTAGCAATCTAGATCAGACCCACTTAAAATCAATCACAAACTAGGTAGGAAACCAAGAAACACAATAAAACAAAGCCACCTAAACTTATATAACATGTTAGTGTTTGTACTTTTAATAACTTTAACCTTGTCCACACGTTGTTGGTCCTCAGGAGTAGCCTCAGCACCACGTTCAAGTGGCTCAATTGTTTCATAGAGCTCAACTTTAAGGCTCTGAACATCCTTTCCTCTTCCTCTTCCTCCAGTTAGAAAACCTTGGAAGATTGAAACCATGTTCTTCCATTTTCCAGAATCAGCTACTGACGATGGTAATATGATGTTGGTGGTGTTGAATTTTGGTCGTGGGGGTGCAAAAAGAAGATTTGGTTGTGAACGACGGTAATCAATTCTACATTTGAATGGCAAAGTAGAAGTTGGAGTGGAGAGAACTGCTGAGAGATAAGTCATGCCTATGCACTAATTGCCTCTTGTTAACATTCTCTTGTAGGCAAAGTTATCTTTATAGATTGTTATAAGGTTTTTGTTTAACGCGACCAAGCAAATTATAATTGCATCGTCTACAAACTTATTTTTCACCGTTAAATTATTAAATATCATCGTATTTTATTTAATTTAAGAGTGACACCTATTGATCTAATCAAAGAGACAACATTTTTTTTTTGACAAGAGAAACAACATTGTCTATGGTGGATATATAGGTTTCATTTAGGATCTAACTAATCATTTTCTCTCGTCAAAATACAATAAAGTCATCAAACTCACAAAACTCAAAGTCAACCAAATATTTTTTGTGGACTATTTGTCTCTTGTCCACCATAGACTTTGTATTTTTACTAGACTTTTGACCCGTGCGACGTGAAGTAATCATTGACATACGTTAGAATATCAACAAAGTAAGCACATTACATTTGAAACAAAAATAATAGTATAAAAAAACATAGTAATAATGATATCCAAAGTTTGTCTGTCATAGGAACCAACTAAAGTACATTTTGGAATATTTCTTTATAGACCACGTTTGATGTTACATTTGTATCATCACCCTCGTCATCATGAACCAATATCTTCAAGCCCTTCCAATTAGTAACTCTAGATTGAGGTAGTTGGTCGTATTCCCTCATGGGTTTTTGCAATGATTGGAACTGTATTGAGCTGAGCACACAACCTAATAATCGAGTCAATGCTTGGTGTAGGGCGCTTGTGCTAAAATTACAACGAAAGTTGCAGTTTATTAAATGCATGTCCCTAGTATGTTCTTGAAGTCCATTGATTGTGTGTGATAGATTTGTAAAATGTGCTTATACCATTATCTTATGTATATTTAACGTCTGCACAATAGTTATTGCAGTCCATTTTTATGAGCTCATTGTCAAAATTGTCATTGTATCATATTGAAGTTAACATTGTATAGAGACTTTTAACATGTTAGTATTCACAACCAAAATTACTGAACGTTAAAAATTACTAAACATATCATTAGGACTTTTTATGTATTTTGCAATCAAACTAAGATAGAACAATTTGATCATATATAAAAAAAATTGCAATGAATCAACTTGATTTGTTGGAGACAGTGGAAACTTGTAGTCCTACCAGCATATATGGTGTGATGATTTGATCATTAAAGTGTGATGGTATTAGCTTGAATAACATAATACAGAGACTTTTAACAACTTATTACTGACAAATTAAATTAACATTCATAATCCATTAGAATTATAATTAAGATAAGTTAACATGAAACTGCTCTTTTTTTGCCCTAGAAAAGATCCAGCATACCATATCTGTTAGTGCATATTCTTGACTGTCTGGACTCGGGGAAAAAATGCGCTCATAGCAGAGTGATTTTATACGAATTGTAATAAAATAGCAACTAATAAAAAATTGCTCAAAGGAAAATAGCTTTCAAATAAATAGATGCTAATAAAATAGCTTTCAAATAACAAAACAAAGTTCAGATAGCACCATAAATCTTAAAACAGAAATTGAGAAGTAGCATTAGCAAAACAAAGGAAAACAAATACATCCAATTTTCAACCAAAATTGGACAACATGTCCACAACCAAAAAGGAGGCCCTAGAGACATATAACTTGAAAAGAGCAATAACAACATCGCATCCTTAATTCTTCTAGAAGAGTTGCTGAATTTGGTAGATAGGCTCAATCCAAGACAGCTTCTGCATATACAAAAAATAATGACAACTCACATAAATACATCAAGACATTCATAAAAATCAAATAGATATTACAGAAAACATTTCTCACCAAGTTTGGCTGATTGCACAAAAAAAAAAAAAAAACACTTTCAAGTCTAGTGTTAGAAAGATTAAGCTCATATCATACAAAAGCAAAACTAATCACACCAGTATCATTCATTCCAATAAAAATAAAGACAATAGTTTGAATACCATTCAATTACCCAATAGTTCAGCAAGCAATTATCTTATCTGATCCTCAAATTACCTCAAAACATTTCTTGTATAATATCAATACATCAGCAGCCATGTGCCTTAAATGCCCACAATCCTGATGCAGTTCATACATATTCTCATTAGAAAACTTAATTTTCTTAAAAATAACATACTCTTTTATTATCATGTTCAGCAAGCAGCTTCGGTTCACATTCAAGTTCCTTTATCTGCAAGGGCATGTTTACCTTGACATTGTTCTCATCCTCAACCTGTACCTGCAAGTTCCTCCACAGATTTATGATAAAAAGTTGTCGGTATCTATAGGCAATTCCTACTAAACATGAGCTGCAGACCAAAGATTTCAGCTGTAATAACCATGTCCAAGGAATTCCATCCATGTATTACAAAATATGAACCATATTTGTTACGATGAAAACAAATTATGAAATTACGCTATTCTCTCAACATTTTTTATTTCATTCAGAATGATTATTACAATTAATTCTAAAAGAAAAGACATAAGTTAGACCTCACATGTCACTAACTTTCCGCCATAATAGTATGCATAGTTATCAAGTCATTATTCTGTAGGAATAGAAGAATCATAGTATCACATGTAAAGCTAAGAATCAAAAAACAATCATGCTCAACCACCCTATATGCAACCATGCTCAATGCAACCAAGGAAAAAAAAAAAGGAAAATGAACTAACTTACCCAGCCTGACCATAATTAAAAGGACAAATAAAACCTCTCGATAAGGAACCTAGTATGCCAAGGAACTCTGCAAAGTAACTTCACCATTGTCTTGATGTGTGTAGAGTTGAAGAGTGAAGATGCTTCCCTCCATGAAAATCAAGCTCAAACAATATAAACAAAATCATCTTTTGACATTTCTCTTTCTACTAAAAGAAAATCACTAACACAAAACATACTCATAATAAAATGAGAAGAAGCTCACAAAAGTATAGTTCTAACAAATTGCAGGGAGGTTCAGGTATTCATACATTAAAATAAGGCCCCTTTGTAAAATAAATCTGTAATGACTCATAGCAAGAATTCTAAATTCTATGGAAATTTATCCATGATGTTAAAAATAAGATCTAGAAGAGAAAGGTGGCAAGAAAGGATATAGTTTAATCGTGAAATCGCGATTTTCTTAAAATAGTACATTTGATACACCTCACTTAACAAATTAAAAAATCACATAGATATAAAACTCTTGCTCTCCGCATTAAAATTGATTTTTATATTCTCATTTACTCATAATAACAAAATCGTCTAATTTTGCTTTTATAAATTTGCAATATTTTTATTTCCTTTGTGTTCCTTGCAAATAAGGTTATGCAGTTTGATAATAATACTCTTCAATCTGTTTCAGGTGAGTGCCAATGTTAGGATCTCAACTCTAGAACTATCAATTAAGAATTGAAAGTGAAGGAAGCATACTTTATTTTGAGGAATCAAAGTAATTACTATGCTAAGTTAAATTGAAGGAATATTTTTTCAAGTCATAAGCATCTTTGTTTAAATTTAAATTAGCTTTTTCCATAAAAATGATAGTGCAATCATAGATTGAAAAGAACAATGTTAAAACAAAATCTACAATAGAGGAAGTGAAGGCGGTATTCAAAAAACCTATTAGGATAAGCAAAACATCAGCCGACACCTTATTGTTCTTGTTATGTTGAAATTCTCTAGGTAAGACATTTACAAAGACAGTTTCCTTGCAAAGGAAAAAAAAAACACCTTTTGAGAATATGACTTATACAAATGGAAGGCGTATGAAAATAAAAAAACAGAACCATGATGGCATGACTTGTTGAAGAGCATAGGAAAAAAATTAGAAGATTTTTGCTTTCGAGTTTGACTTACTATGAGTTTGACTTACTATGTAGATTTAAAGAGTGAATATGATTATCCCTCCAAGAGAAATCAGGCTTCCCCTGTTTATGCATATGTCATTCATTCATCAACACATACCACATTCAATTTTAGGTCCATATAATATTAAGGTTATTACATTAGTTAGAATATATCATGTAAAATAGAATGCATATATTCAAATGAGCATAGAATCAAACAGTTAGAATACAAAGTACCAAATGAGCATATAATCAATTGAATCAAGGTTATTACATAACCTACAACTAAACAACACTCACCATGATGTTGAAAATTCAATATTCTACTCTCTAGCTCAAAATACACAGAAGCACCTGTTGAAAACACAAATTTAGGATTATAAATCACACGGACAGAAAATCAAAATCAAGACCTTCAACCCAAAAATATACAAATCAAGATAAGTGGGTATCTAAAATCAATTTTTTCGTAAACTATCAAAAGATCATGATTATTCACTAAAAACCCTAAAAACAAAAAAAAAAAACGAAATTAAACCAATACCCTATTATGGTGAGGATAATTTGAATCAACGAAAGGAAAAGTTGTTGATCAAGAATTAATGTAGTATTGGTTCCTTAACAGAGTAAGAAAAGCATAATTTGAAGTGAATCTAAAGCTCAATGAATCCTAACAGTTAACATGTCGATCGCTGCCACTGTACCTGCTCATATCATCGTCATAGTTCTCTTTCTCGTCATAGTTAGCTTCATCAATGGTTAAGGCAGGAGGTGCGCGGCAGATTTCAATTGTTTGATGGAGGATATGGTTGTTGGTGCGGCAGTGGGTGTAATAGGAGGAGATTGTGAGTAACACGGCCATAGCTAGTGGAGAGATTACAGGAATGAGGTGGAAGGTTAACAATTCAATGGGGGGAAGAGGTTTGTGGTGAGTTCATAACAAAGAGAAAGAGTTTGGATTCACGAGGGAAGAAGAAAGATAGGATCTTGAGTGTTGCAGACAAAAGCATGAAGCAGTTTAGGAAGTCTCCCAATTGTCACTACATTGAGTAGTGCAACCCATTAATTAGGGGTGTTGTTGAGTGGCTCCAGACTAATTGAAAAATGTGTGTAATTAGTTGGTGGGACAAAGTGTTTAAATGCAATGAAGAAAACAATTTGGGGGGAAATGATTTGATATTCAGGGATAAATTTGTCATTTTAGGTGTTAGGGCTGCATTAGGGCAAGCAAAAGATGTTTATCAGACTGCCTAGGATTTATATTAAGTATGATACCGCAATCATATTATTAAATAAAAATATAGAAAATATATTTTTTAATTCCTCTAAATGTATAACTTTTATTTTTAGTCTCTTTTAAAAATTTCTTCAAATTTTGGTCTCTAAATTTTTTGTTATCAATTTTAGTCTTTGTTTTTTTATAGAAGTTCATGTCGCATGTTTCAAATGACTTTTCTTAATTACATATAATTGTTAAAACCTTAAAATATTAACTTGATAACTTAATTGTTTAATTTTATAAAAAAAAACATAATTATTTAATTTTTAAGTTACAATTTAATTTTTAATTTAAATTATAAATAAATTAATAAATATTACATATTTTAATTTAAAGTTATAATTGATTGATCTTAAACACAACCATCATTTCCTTTGTCCATAGAAGAGAGAATAAAGTATTATAAACAACATTCTTGTTTGTAAATCAGCCAAACAAAACTTCACATTGTCACTAGAGGAACAATTCAGAAAGCATATATGATAGTAGATGCTAAATCATTCAGGCGGCAGAATAAGCTGACATTCAACCCAACATTTAACCTTAATATGAAATGAAGCCTCTGGATGAATCTGGAACTGATAGATTGTCATAAATGGAAAAAAAAATTATATAAAAAAAAAATCAAAGCAAAGAAGTTGGCAATTATTCCCTTGTATCTCAATTATCTCCTTCTAGTAATTGTTAAATATTGCCAACTTCTTATTGAAATTCAATCACAAAGGGAATTGTAAACACGTGCTATTGTTTTACGATCACTAAAGACCAATGCATAGTTTAGTACATATTGTGAATCATAACACTGATTCAGTAATTTAAAACTAGTGGAGATAAACTTGTACTATAAAGTGAAATAGAACTATAGATTGATCACAGAACAAGAGCCAAGTTTGTAGTACTTGAGTACTTGTGGTCTTAAAATGTTAAAAATTAGTGTTATTAGATCTTTCTCCAAGTCAAAGGATATTGGTTCAAAGCCTCTTGGTAAAGAAAATACCAAAAATGTCATCAACTGTAGCCAGTAAGATCAGAATATTAGCATAGCACTAGAAATCCATTAAACTGCGTCAGTGCTGCAGGGTCAGTGCTGCAATTGAGCTCATAGAAATTGTACTATTTTCTTGCCCTAAAGATTTTGGTAAAAATATCTAAAATCATCCATGAAATAAATGCTTCTGCATCAAATCCTCGAGAGTCTGTCTTTCACCTTTCAAGTAACCACCAAGAAAGACTCAACAGTTTCCACAGAACCAAATCTGCATGCAAAATAAAAATATTATACGTTCATTGAATTGCATAAATTCAATAATTTGTGAGTCAACTTTCCCATATAAACTTGGCATCCAATGCAGATACAATATAATACTTGTTTCTCTAACATAACAAATTGTTCTGTGATTAAAGTAGGAACATATCAATGTTATTTGAATACAGCCAATACTTTTTTTAAAATTTTTTCTGCTAAAACATATTCAACTTGAGACAATTTGAATATATTTTTTTTAAGGTGACATTCTCCAATGTCACCTGAAATGTTTTTCAAATCATTCCAAAAACACACTTCAGTTGAAGCCAAATTAGCAAACTTCATAAAACATATAGACCCAATTAATCTTCTACCCAACAATATTCTTCTAAGTAGGGTAGCAATTAATACATACTTATCAGCACTTAGTTTCCATCCATTTAACATTATATATAATAGTAAATAACCATTAATCATTGAGAGTGAGAACAATGTAGATATTATCATTAAGTAATACCATAAACTATAAAGTCTTTAAACTAGAAAGATAAAGCAAGCTAGATATTGTAAATTAGACACATCTAAAGTGAACTGGACATAAAAAAAATGGATGGAGAAGTGGAAACCAGAGGAGCCACTCCACCAAGTTCCAAGGTGAAAGCATTTAAGTCAGTCACATGTGGCACAATAAACTATTTAGAAGGACAATCACATGGTAAATCCCCCAATGAGAATCAAAGCTAATGCAGTTTTTGCTGCTGACAAATAAGCAATCGGGAATATACCAAGACATATTTCAATTCTTTACCTACAAAATTAGGTTGGAAGTAGAAACTAAACTTTACAGCACACAGAGCATGCTTTATCCAAGTCGTTTATTATCCGTTCAGTGAATGAGGCAACCACTAACAACAACAGTAGCACCAAGAGGCAAAAGAATGACAATGCTATTTCTGGTTGGAAAATTGGCAACTGATTCAATTGATATCCAATGACAACAGGCATACGAGATTCGGTTACTCGCAACAACCGGAATGGACAATAGAAGAATCAATAGCAGATCATAGGGATTATTCCATTTCTTGTAACACTTTTTAACGTTAAAGATTCAAGAATCAAGGAACATGTTTTGACTGCATTTTCAAACTATCTATCTATAACAAGATTTTGATCATGGCAGCAAAAGTGGCTGACAACATATTTGAAGTACTTGAATCAGGAAAGACTATGGAAGCAAGAAAAAATGTTACAGCAGAAATATATAGCTTATCTTTAATAAGTAACTGTAAAGTGAAAATTGGGGTAAGTTCTAAAGCAATGTTTGCTCTAGTTGGCATATTAAAATAAGGTGCACCAATTGGTAAAATAGATGCTGCTACTGCATTATTCAATCTGGTTTATAATCCTAATAAGGTAAGTATTGTAAAAGTTATATTATTGAAAACACAATATCTATATCTGCTCTTCAATTTGGGAAAGCATAAGGTTTTATATCTCTCCTATCATCTAAGTCTATATCAGAAACTTGAAGATCTTCAAGAATTGGACATCCGGCTAAAAGCAAGACAAATGAATGGATTTGAGTGATGGAAGTTGAATTTGTGATATTGGGAAAGCCGAAATGAAACGCAAGATTAAGGTTATCGAATTCAATGTCGAGACGGAAACGGTTGATGAAATTTGAACCAGCGATGTCTCGAGAGACTAAAATGGAGTACACAAACTCGTTAAAAAGAAATTGGATTCAACGCTATCGACATTGATATCGGTGAAGTGAAGATTGGGAACATGGTGCCATATATAAATTTTTAAAGGGAAATCTTGTGGTACGACTGCACAGCAACGAATAACAACGAATGCATGTTTGTAGTTGAAAATGCAATAACATTGTAATTTATTTTAATTTTTATTTATTTCAAAAATAGGATATCACTGTCTGCATGAATCGTGCGTCAGTCGTGCTTTGTTTTGTCGCACCATATAGCAATCCTCATTTTTAAACACCGTATTTTAACCAAAAACTTTAATACACTAGATATATAGATCCTCTTTTTTCGTATTCGCGTGTTTGTAAACGTGTCTCTTTTATTTTATGTATTTGTGCAAAAATAAGAAAATACAAGTAGATAAAAATGAATGAGAGATAACTTTTTTGATATTCCTCATATTGTTTCAAAGTTTTCAATGATATAATTTATAGTTTGTCCATAAAATAATAGAATGTTAGAAAATGTTATGCAATTATTTCTAAAAAAAATCAAGTATTGGATGGATAATAGATGCATAATACATAAATGTTTTTTTAAAGAATAATACATAAATGTTATAAGAGTTAAAATTTACAATCACTTTGTATTTCTAACATCTATAATATTTATTCTCATATGACATGCATAACTCTTGAAATATGTATTGTATGTAAAATATATTGGTGGCCCGTGCACGTAGTTGATGCCATTGTTTGTGATTGAAATGTATGACATCAAAAGTCATGTTGAATCTATGTATATTGGTGATTCGTGCATGTAGTTGATGCCATTATTTGTGATTGAAATGCATGACATCAAAAGTCATGTTGAATCTATGAGAACGAGAGTAAATCAACTATGTATGATTTATCTAATATTTAATATGATTTTTTTATTTAAAATGGATAATATATTAATTGTGTTTTTATGTTTTCTCTAATTTATTAAGCATGCATTTATTAAGGTTTGATTTTTTTTTTGGAAACCAGATTTATATGCATGTGTCGTTCTTTATTTTGACTGATTGTACGTGTAGTCATACTTATGTTATTATACATTAATTAATTTTTATTTTGTTTCACTTTGATACATCAAACGTTATTTGTTCAAGCTCCGCCATGACGCACAAGCATAAAATTCTAATATATTTTTTTTTGTCAAATAACATATAGTGACTCGAATTTCACATTTAAAGATGAATAAGTGGAGAATTTGAGTTAGAACACCAATCCCTACATATACTCCATCCATATTTTGTTATAAGTCTCTTTGACTAATTTCACACATATTAAGAAAAATTGGTAGTGTAGTTAATGTGTCTAGTTTGTATGTGAATTTTACTAAATTATCCTTTGTCTTTAAGTGTACTTAATTGACTTTTCAATTCTAAGACAAGATCTTTCAAAAAAAATAATTCTAAGACAAGTTAGTAGTATTAATTAGGTGTATGTTTAGGAAAAAATAATAATAAATGCACCTAGTAATTTTTATATGAGTTTATATTTAGGAACATTTTTTTAAAAAAAAAAAGACTTATAATTATAGACGGAAGAAGTATAATGTAATATCCCTAAGATATGATTAAGAGAAGATCAAAAATCTTAGAAGCAACCTCAATGAAATGGTACTCCCTCAAAATCATCATCAAGATACTACCGGGGGCGCGTTCATGCGAGTGGTACATATTGCGCACGG
Organism: Medicago ruthenica; assembly: GCA_018208015.1. Classification (NCBI taxonomy): domain Eukaryota; kingdom Viridiplantae; phylum Streptophyta; class Magnoliopsida; order Fabales; family Fabaceae; genus Medicago; species Medicago ruthenica. The sequence continues at coordinate 3,227,774 of CM031372.1, read as the reverse complement.
TGCGCAAGGAATATTTTTGAAGGTGTATGGTACTCGTGTCAGTATCCTATCTTTTCTCTAGTATTCTCTTTCAATATTTTCATCCTTCTCATCGTCTCATTTTGTTCTCCATTTTTTTTCACAACAATTCCAATTTTTATCTGCTTGCATATGCTTGAATAAGCTTGATTAATAATACGGTTCATCCAGTTCGAAATCTCGACTCTTTCGTCCTCTCTCTCTTCTAATCTATTACCACCATCTTCTAATCTCATGTAACCTTTTTTTTTCCAGAAATTTTCCAATTCATTTCATTCAACACATAATCAATTTATAGGAGAATAATTCATACAAGATCAGGTTGATTTATAACACTTAAATTTAAATTTGTTAATGGCTAAGTGACGTTAAATGGAATTGGAAATTTACAATCTAAAATAACAGAACCCCCAATTTTTCAATAAATTAATTTACCTTCAGGTTAATTTATCTTTTTGTGTTCCATATATGAAAAAAGAAATAATAATAATAATAATAATAATAATAATAATAATAATATTCTAGATTGAAAAGGAGTAGTTTGATGTTTGTGTATTTTTGTGTGAATGAAGAATTTGAATATTGTTGAATTTTGGTCTCGAGAGAACAAGAGGGAGTGATCTAGACGAAGGATAGAAATTAAATGTTGGAGGAGAGGTTAAATATTAATGTGAATGAAGTTGTGTTGTTATGTGTTTCTGTTGAAAATTATAAATATTTCAAACATTTCTTCTCCCAATTTCCAACCTGAGCAAAATCAAGATTTCTCTACTAAACAAAGTTACTAATACATCAAAAAGTGTTAGAGATGGGTCTTCGATACTTCTGCAAGTAAATGATCTCTCGTATGGCTATGTGGTCGTGTTCATAGTAGAAATGAAGCTGAGAACCGGAATCAGAGTGAGGTGAAGCGTGAGAGGAGTGTTTGGGGTGTGAGGTGGTGGTAATTAGGAGGAGATGTGATAGGACGAAACTATGTGATTCATGTTGAACAGAATAAAAAAATATTATGTAGATCATCTATAGTAGGTTAATGTGGACTTCTATGATCTAATGGTTAAACTACTGATGAACCGTGAATGATATGAAAAGCTTGCCCACGCTAGATTGGGCCCTACATGGGTACCACTCACATGACAAACATCTTTTATGGACAAGAAAATAAGAGGAGTTTCAAAGAAGGTGAGTGCTACCGTGCGCAAGCAACTTAGGTCAAGTACGGTGCACAAGTAATATAATTTGTTTGATCTCAATAGGCCATCATAGACCTCTAATACCGTATTTTTTTCCAACTTTGATCAACCCCACTTTCTCCATTTGGTTCTCTTTCTTTCTTCCTTCCCTCTCTCTCCACTGCCATGACCTTCCACCACCACTTGTTATAGTTTTTCTTTCCATCCATATCTAGATCTGTTTTCCTCCTCCTCCTCCTCCTCCTCCTCCTCCTCCTCCTCCTCCTCCTCCTCCTCCTCCTTCTTCTTCACACAATTAGGGTTTTAATTTTACTGTGTGGGAAGGAGAAAGAATCAACAATTTGCAAGAACCTTCGTTGGAAGAGATGGGGGGAGAAGTAGTGATGACATGGCAGTGGAGAAGAAGTAATTATGATGGAAAACAAAGGGGATTGGTTTGCTTGGGAAATGAGACATTAAGGAGGGGTATTATGGGAAGTGCACTATGACTCTCTGTTTGGATGATTTCAAACAGATGGAGCGGAATCAAACGAAATTAAATGAAGAGGAACTGAAGAGAAATTCTTCTATGGAAGCGAACATAACACTTCACTTTTAGGTGCAACCAATAAAAACATGACAACTCAGAAACATTTAAAGAAAAAACATTAAAATTATGAGGCATCACTTTGAAAACGTGCGTTCTCCATTGTTTCACCATCTCTAATTTGTTATTGTGCATCCTTCCTACCTCATTGATCATCACCGGAATCAAATCCTCATCGGACAATCCCAAACTCCCTCATGCCAAATCTTATTTCGACAGTAGCGTTGATGACCACCCCCCTCCAGCCTCATTCGTGTCGAGCCCTGCCCGAGGTTCTGCGATATGATATCCTTGTTGCACCGGCACAATATGTTGTCGAAAATCTTCAACGTCGACATTGACAACAGGAATCAAATTCTAAATCAAAATCTCAAATTCGATTCGAGAAAATCTGTGATTTCAACGACAACGATACTAGATTTCGTCATATATGACTAAGAGACGAAGACATTAAAAGAGTTCAAATATGTCAGATTCCTGATGGAGTTTCTGGGACGTTGCTTCAGTTTTCAATTTCAGCAAGAGACTAAGTAAATGGAAGCGGAAGGAGGTTGTAGGTTTTGCAGTGGTGGTGGGATAAAAGAGAATGATGGCAATTTCCCATTTTTGTTTTTTTTAAAATTATTGATGTGTCATGTTTTTATTGGATGTACCTAAAGGATGACATGTTATGTTCGCTTCCATGTAAGTATTTCTCGGAACTGAATAGAGTGGAATGAACTATTTCAATATGTTATGACGGAATTGAATAGAGTTCTCATCCCATTGTTTGTATAGTATACGAAGCGGACTGAGTTATAACTTTATACAAACCAAGCCTATAAATGTTGGAATCAGGTTTCGATTTTTATTGTTACGGTTGAGAGGTTGAAAAGTTGTAGGTACTTTTCGGGTTAGAGGAGTTTATGGCAAACATAGGACAACAATCTAATTTGGTCCCCTTTATATTTTTAGAGTTTACATATCGTCAGTGTAAAAAAGTGTTACAAATGTATCTAATGATGTATTGTCACATTATTTAACGAGTTAAAAACAAATGAATTAACATACCTCGTTAATTGATGTGCAACACATCATTGGATGGATGTATGCGTAAACATTTTGTACATTGATAATATATGTAAATTAAACTCAATTTTTAATTTACTTTTTTTAAGAAGCCAAAGTTATATTAATTAACAAGCCACTTAATCACGATAAGTGCCAAAAAGTGGAAAAATTACAGATGTTCAAGGGAAAACATTTGCTTGATCACAAGTTTTTAGACACTCTGTCTGAGCGCACACATATTTAGGAAAAAGGAAGTAAAAATAAATTGAATACTATGTATTTTTAAATAATTCATTGAGTATTAATTTTTATTTGTGTGTGCCTAAATGATTTGTTTAAATGTTTGCGACCATAAAATACTTCCATATGCTCAAGATACAGATAGAAAAAAAAAAAATAAATGTTATTTGAACAACCTTTTTTTTTACAACTTTAGACAATCATTTAGTTGTCTAATATACTGTGTAATTAAATACGATTTAATTTTTTATTAGTTTTTTTCTCTCTTCTCGAATCAATGTTTGGAGCAAGTTCGGATTGTGAGTGGTGTCTCGGGATCCGAGAGGTGAAGGATCATTTGTTTTGTAGATGTAGTTTTGTTGGGGAGATTTGACATTTGATTTTTAAATGGATTGGTATGAGGGTGTTTTTATCCAAAAATGTGGTTTCTCACATAGATTATTTCTCATCCTCTTTTATGGCTAAAAAACAATTTGGAAGATTTGGAAAGTGTGGGATGGGGTTATGTTTTCTTCAAAGAATTTGTGGGTGGAGAAGATTGTAGAAAATATCAAAGTAACATTTTGGACATGGTTACTTGCTAGAAAAGAAGGGGTTCATGTTTGTATTTTGAATGGTATTCTCACCCTTTTCTCTGCTTTAATTTTTGATGTATGATGCTTGTTTTTTGTGGGTTGAATACCCCTTGTACTTCCTAGGTTATGGGTTAAGTAACTATTATTTATGCTTCTCTTTGTATCTAACAAATTTTCTTGTAAAAAAAACCACGGTTGTGTAAATGTTATAATAAATTAATTTTTTTAAGTTTAAATTAAATTCTGTGTGAGGGGGTGATGAACTAGATGTTTATATTTACCTCCCTCCAAATGTAAAACTCAACATCGGAATTTGGATTCAATTTATGTGTTTTTTACCATTATACCAGATTCTTAGAATTAAATATTTAGTTTTTTCTTGCAAATGTTTATAAATTTAAATATGAAAAACAATTAAATTAAAAAAATGAAAAACAGTTGTGTCTTTTACAGGAAAAAAACAGTGTTGTTGAGGACAAATTATGGTAAGTCTGCTTCCATCTTTTACACATCATTGATATATTAAAAAAAGGATAGATTTACAATATATATGTCTCATTGAATAGACTCAAAGAGAAAATTAACGATCAGGTTTTATCTTTTAGATCTTTATGCGTAGAATGATTGTATATTTGAGTTGACTTGCTATTTTTCCTTGCCAACCTATTATTTTAGCAACAATATTCTGCATTTACTCTGATGGGAGAGTTAGCAGAAAGAAGTAAAACATTAAATGAAGGGGTAGTTTCAATTTTAGGCGATAAGGAAGAAAATAATACAATAATAGTTATATTTAGGCACGCCCTTAACTACTCTAGGTACCCCCATGACAGAAGTAAGGTGTAGTGTTGTAAAGAGGTCGCATGGGAGGAATTATGGCAAGGAAAACCTTGGTATTTAAGCGGTCCAAGTGACCCACCTCTCTTTCCTAAGAACTCATTCCATATAGCAGTTACTTTGCGAACTGAACTAACTGTTTAGTAAAACTTAAATAATGGATTAATAGCGCAAGGATTAGGATACGACATAAAGGACCCACGTAAAGGAGTAAAATTGTAAAATTGAGCAGAAGATGTGGTTCCAACTTAATAGAAGGAGATAAAAGAGTAGAATTTAGTAGAAAATCAAGCTCTGATTTAATAGGAGAAAGGAAAGGAAATAAAATAGTAGAATTTAGCAAGGAAATTAAGTTTTGATTTAATAGGAGAAAAGAAAGAGGTAAAATTGAATATAAGATTTAGTTCCGGTCTAATAGGAGAAGGAGAACGAGTAAAGTTAAAATATGGGAGAGTTAGTTCAAATTTAATAGAAGCATGAAGAGGAATAAAAAATAAGACATCAAGCGAGCTAGTTCCAAGTTAAGAGGAGACATATAACATAAAAAGAATGAAGTGAACGAGTTAGTTCAGATTTAATAGGAGCATGAAGAGGAATAGAAAATAATATAGTGGGCGAGCTAGTTCCAAGTTAAGAGCAGGAGTATAACATAAAAGAATGAAGTGCACGAATTAGTTCAAATTTAATAGGAGCACGAAGAGGAATAGAAAATAATACAGCGGACGAGCTAGTTCCAAGTTAAGAGCAGGAGTAGAACATAAAAGAATGAACTCGGCGAGTTAGTTCGTATTTAATAGGAGCATGGTGAGGAATAGAAAATAATACGGCGGGCGAGCTAGTTCAAAGCTAAGAGCAAAAGTATAACATAAAAAATGAAGTGGGTGAGTTAGTTCAGGTTTAATAGGAGAGGAATAGAAAATAAGATAGCGAGTTAGTTCATATTTGTTTAGTTCTCTACATATTGTTATTTAAAGGCAAGATTTAGCGTACTCTCTATCATTGATTGTTGATACTATATAATCGGGTTGTCTTCATGAGCCACTAATGCTCAATTTTTGTTCCCATTTTGAAGAGTGTCTTGTCCACCACTTATTGTACACGATCTATTTGCTTTCTATTAGATATTCTCCTTTTATATGCATGTGTTAGTTGGAACATTGGAAAAGGTAGGATGAATGGTCGATATTACCGCAACACCAAGAACATGAGAGAAATGACAGGTGAGGATCAAAATTTGTAGTAGCCTATAGAGAAAGCACTCATGTGCCACCTACTGACGAAGGCGCGTTGGTCATTTGAGCAAATATCAATGAGATTAACCAGGAGTCGTCAGGAGTTTAAGGTTTTGCTTCTTTGATGGTGTTGAACATATAGAACCCGAACCCTCCACCTCTTCTTAAAAGCTTAATTTAAATTTTTACCTTATTTTGACAAATCTTTTGACAATGATGATATTTAAGTTCACTGTGAAATTTAGTCATTGAAATTTTAAGGTGACAATTTGATTTTATAACTTTATGAAATGGTAACTATTAAAGGTTGACAATTTCATTGAATCTCTATGTCATCTAACAAGGTAAACAATACAACGGTGAAACGTTTTGGACATTTTGGATTTCACCAATTCTTTGCTTCCAATTTCCTAATGTAAATTTTACTCTCAATACCTCAGACTTACTTTTTACTCTTACATTTTTTAAAATCTTCATTTTAACTTATTACTTATTTATGAATTAAGTAACCCCAGGCATATGTATGTGTCCATTACATTATCAGCCTGGTTGCTACATTGTCACAGTAGAGAGGACAAGCACACGTCAACAATCCAACCACCATGAAAGTTGCTATACGCATCTATCAAATTCTTGTTCGTTGGATAGTTCTTAAATTTGTCATTTTCTCTTGGTGTTGCACCAAACCCCGGTCTCTTGTGCTCACTCTTCACATTTTTTTCGAGTGTTCACTCTTCACATATGTCGCACGTCAAAAATCATTAAAAAAAGTTATATATAAAACAAAATTTTGAGTTTCAAATTGTTTATTTACACATATATCACAAAGTTATTCGACAATAAAACACACTCTTTACTCCTTCAAAAAAAAAAAAAAACTCTTTACGTATCCTTAGTGTTTTTCTACCAACAATGTCAACCATGAGTCCATGACTAATGAAAATAAATCAATCAATGGAAGTTCAAATGCTTTTGATTTGCTAAAAAATGAAGGATATGACATGATAACTCAAGTTGTACCATGTTTGATTTGTAAAACTGTTTTAGAGACAATACAAACTGGAGGCAGAGGATGGAACAAAAACTGAAATTTTTGTCCATCATCAAACCACAACACAATTTTTTGTCCCGTGTATAAGTTGTCTAAAATACCAAAATAGCATTTTGTCCACCTACAATCATATAAGACAAAAAATTATTCAATACCATAAAAATTGTCATATATTGTTCTCCCTTGTGTTGTTATGTCTTGTACTGTTCTGTCTAGTACTTACTGTTTTGCAAATCAAACGAATACTTTCATAAACAAAGAAAAATATGTAGGTGTAGTTAATAATCAAACACGTTTACATATTTACATTAATCATTTTTATTTTTGAAAGTTTTGAACTAATAAATTCTAGTACTTAAGGTTCTTCTGAATGGTTATTGACTCGTTCTCATTGACATTACTGGTATGAAACTATAACAACACGTACCCACAAAAAGCTATATTGTCAAATTAGTCTATCTGCATGTAAGTATTAATAAGAAATAATGAAGTAACAATCTAGATACTCGTATGATTCATCATCATCATCATCATCATCATCGATCTGCTGATGGATATCCATTGACATGCATCTCTACTTGGCTTGACCGATCTCAGCTGCTTTTTAAATATTTTCAGCTTCTTCAGCATTACTTCGCTTTTGCTTTTTGAACCATTGTGCTGTGCTTCTCTGCTGATATTTACTAGATGGATATGTGTAGAATATGAGGAGACCGTTGTTAGAATCGGTAAATGAAATTAGAGCAAAGTTATTTGAACAAACCATTTACAATTTTAGGACGACCAAAATACATAGAAATAGAGGTATTGAAACAAAAATTAAAACAATAAAAAAAAACTAAGAACAAAACGTGAGTGTGAGAAAGGAAGTTGTGACAAAAGTTGTCATAAAATGGTTGTTTCAATACCATTTATCATTTTTGTTACAACTTTCTCTTTTATAATTCATCCGTCTCAAAATAATTGTATGTTTAGCATTTTTTTCTGTCTCAAAACTATTGTCATTTTAGAATACCATTGCAGCATTTATTATTTTTTTCACTATTATATCATTATTTATTGAATTTCATCAAACTTAACTACTTCATTAATTACAATTAATAAGGGTGTTTTCGTAAATTATACTAATTTTATCATTGAAATCAACACAATTAATCATTTCCTTTTTGTGTAAAAACATTAAACAACTATTATTTTGAGACAGAGGGAATACTCGCATTATGTTTATGTTTTCTCTATTGTTTTGGTTTCCGTGTCAATATCTAATTTTCTTTGTAAATTTATGGTTGTTCCAAATGTTGTCACATAAATTGTTCTTCAAATAACACACTTCTTCCCTAATATCGTTCATATTGTTTCCAATTTCATTTTCCAACCATAGAACATTTGGCAGGTTACACACTGAAATTCACAAGAAAATGCTCTTGAAGTTCAAATACTTCATTAATTCAGTCATATTTATAAAAGACATTTTGATCAATAAAAGTTAATATATTTGATTAAAAATTTGGTCTAAAAACATTAACTTTTATTGATATGAATCTAAATTTGAGCTTAATTAATATGATCGATAAGTCTACTTAAAGACTCATTTCATATCCGTCTCAAATTATGTGTCCTCTTTTATAATATTTTGTGTCAAATTATTTGTCAATTTTTCAATATCAATACAACATTTATTATTCTTTTTCACTAACATACCATTATTTATTATATTTCAATGATCTACAACTACTCACTAACTATAATTAATACAAATGCTTTAGTAAAATAACATATATTTTACCATTGTAATCAACGCTATTAATCATTTTTTTTAATATCGTGTAATATTTAAATTAGACACCTAATATGAGACAGAGGGAGTAACGTATTTAAATAAGTAATATGTCACATAATTAAATAGATTAATGATAAGTCGATGAGATTAAATTATATTTTAAATTTTATATTTTAAGATTGAATAAGATATTAGAGTGTGATTTTATATGACTATCTATTTGAATTATATTTTATAATAATTTTAAATTAATATGTCCAAAATCAGTGTAAAATATGTTTAAATTAATGAAAAAAGTTTGTAAAAAAATGAAAATCTTTAATACAGAGTACTTAAGTAGTTATAAACAATTTCTTATAATCACTTAAGTAGACTGGTTGGAGAGACCTAAAAAACTTTATTTGTGGTCTAAGCCTATCATTTTTAGCTAAATAGATTTTTTGAAAAAACCTTAACCTGTTCTATTTTTAAAATTGGTTCGATTAAGTAGGCTCAACTTTAGGTCCATGTTAAATCACTTCCAACTTTAATTAACAAATTTTTACTGATGCTAAATCATATTGAATTAATTATCTACGTGTTTTCAAATACAACCTGTCTCACCTAATAAATATGCATCATATGGGATGGGAATGAAGACCGTTGGCCAATCCAAATAATAGCTGTCATCTAATTTACGTGTGACATGCACATATCTTTTTTTTTTTAAGGACATGCACATATCTTTAGTCTTCTATTTTTTTTTTCAAACCAAAGAGACTAAAGACATCACATATCTTTAGTCTCTTTGGTTTGCAAAAAAAAGAAATAGAACCTGCACTTCTCAATTCCACCTGCTTGGGGTTTATTAGTCAATTTGTTAGCTTAATCTTCACGAAAGCAAAAAAATAACTACAGTCATATACACTAGCATAACCCATATAGTACTATTATAATATCATACATGATTAATTCACAATTAAGGAATACAGACGATGTTAGAATAATTAACTATCATGCTAACAAGCGGTCTAAAAACACTTGTTATAATTCAAAAATATAAATAATTGATCAGATAGTCTAACATTTTTTTAAACTCTTAAAAAAGTGTTTTTCATTAACATTTTCCAATAATTAAAATAAAACTTCAATCAACATTTGGCATTATAATAATGCATTTGCGGTGTGAACATTATTATACTGCAAAAAGTATGGCATATATTTTTCTAATCAGTGTTATAACTCAATAGATTGCTTTATTGTGTAATCTATTTTGAGTACCCTTATACTCCTTAATATGTTTGCTTATAGGAAAATATACAAAAATTAGATAGTTTTAAAGTAAATGAAATTAGTCACTTTAATTTTTAGTATTAAAATTTTAGAGACCAATATGATACATTTATATATAAATTTTAGAGACTAAAATAATGATCTTTCTTGACCTAATATACCTTAACGAAATTTTAGCTCTTATACTCCATCGATGGTTTATGACTGAATCAATAGTTTTTTTAAAAAAAAAAAAATATGTGATGTGATGATAATGGTTGTTTACAAAAATATAAACTTTTTTTTGTTTTTAAAAAGCCTATAGATAATAACCATACATACTAGATGTAGAGAAGATGAGTTTGAATCCACCCTCCAGCACATAAAATATAGTACTTACAACTTTTTTAGCATTTAAATTACATTTACGAAACAGTAGACAGACAGTAGTACATCATGTTTCATTCTACAACTTTTTAAATCGCACAAAATGTGTAAAATTTACAAGGCTTAAATGCAGTTTTGCCCCCCCTATTTTGACTCAAACTGGATTTTACCCCCCTATTTTAAAACTCGGAATTTCACCCCCTTGTTTTACATTTTTCAGGATTTTCATGTCAAAATATCATTACTCTTTTTCAACATACACTTAATGCCCTGCATTTTAGTTTTTCTACGTATCACAGTATATATAGTCATTCTTAATAGCAAATTCTCAGAGTTGTGCTGCATTGGATAAAGAGAGCTAAAAAGGCAAATTGTAAGGATTGATATTCAAAACAGAAACAAAAATGGCCAGTTATCCCTAGCATGTGCGTGTCCCAAGTGAAAAAAGAAATTTGAAAATTCTAGTATTAGAAGTATTGTGGACCTATAACCTTATAAATATCTGGAACCAAAGCTACCAAATTATACATGTACCAAAACATCCCAAGTTATCTTTGTTAACTAGGTTACAGGAGAAAAAGAATAGATACATCCATGCGAGGTTCCTCAAATTCTACGATTATCATTGAGACAACTACGCGGGGTTCCTCCAATTTTAGCATTATCATTGAGACAACTACTACAGCCAGAAATCTTGAATCTAGTTACTGCAAAACATGTCAGATTCTTGTTGCATCCTTTCATACACTTGGAGGAGCCCATTTTCCATCTTTGAATTTGCTATAAAAGCTGGATTGCTTAGAAACAACATAGAAGACTGCAGATACATCATATATAGTTAGATGAAACTCTAAACAGAATCAATGGAAAAACAAAGCAATCACTTTAACTGAAAACCATTTCACCTGGGATCTCAGGAATGATGAAATTGGGGTCTTTCAGAACATCATGGAGTGTTCTCCTTTCATTTACTTTGATCCATTTTGGGGAGCCTGATGAACATACATTCTGTTAACAATGATCCTAGCAACAATCTTTTAAACATGCATGAATACATTCTTTATGGTTGGTTCAAGATTCCTCATTTCGTTGAAATTATGATGTACAAGGGAGTATAAAGTTAAACTTATGATGTGCCAGGGAGTTTTTTTTCTTTATAAAAAGGAGAAATCTACTGAAAGAGGCATTTGCCTAGCTTAGCATGATGAGGATGGTTTTAAAATGTTAGGTAATTTGAAATCACTTAACACTTGGAGGAATACTAGTGCAATAATCAATAGGTGAGTTTAAATTTGATTAGGGGGTAAAATTCTGGAAAATGTAAAATAGAGGGGGTGAAATCCCGAATTTTAAAATAGGGGGGGTAAAATCCAGTTTGAATCAAAATAGGGGGGGCAAAACTGCACTTAAGCCAATTTACAAATATAATATTTAAAAGGAAATGCAAAGAATAAAATATTTTTAACACTCTAACATTTATCATATTACTGAGTAAAATACACGTTGGTCTCACCATTTTATGGGAGATCCATTTTAAAAGTGCGAGACTCGTAAAAGTTTCTCAGTAAAAATATAGAAGATTGTTTTTCCCACTTCAAAGAAAGCTAAAACACACATGTAATTTACGTTTTTACCCCGGCGGCAGTTTGTTGCCGATGGGAAGGATCCGGCGGCAACTAACTGCCGATGGTTTACTTCCATCGGCAGTTAGTTGCCGCCGCCCCCATCGGCAGCTAACTGCCGATGCGATCTGTACATAACCAGAACAGCAAAACAGAACCTGCATCAAAAGCAGAAATTTTCCAAATTTCCAAATTTTGGTTCAATTCTCTCCAATTCCCTTCTCACGAAATTGAAGCAAATCATCTCCACAAAACAACAAGTAAGTAGTATTAATCATTTATAATGTTAATGTTAGTTTGTGTAGGTTTATTTTTGTTAATTTTGGTAGATTTATGTGGTTAGGGTTTATGTAAAAATTGAAATTTTTGTTAGTTTATAATGTTATAGATGAATGTTGTTGTTGTAAATGTAATTTAGATTATGTTTAAGTGCAATGTGAATGTGTAGAAGTTGAATTAACACAATGATGAGTTGTTACATACTTTGCACTCAAAGTGTTTGATAAAATGCCTAAATGAGAATTGTTTAGATTTTTAGTTAGTTTATGTTGTTAAATTGTGTTACATTGGATGAGGATTATTAGATTACGAAGAATTAGGGTTTATCTATCTACTATTCTTGTTTAATTAATAGTTAAGGGTTATGTTTATGTGTTTATGTCACCATTTTAAAGTTGTTTTGTTTTGTCAAAATAATTATGACAATGTTGTTTTGTTCTGTTAAACAACATTATGCATATGTTGATGACAATGTTGTTTTGTTTTTGTGTAGATATGTCTGATCAGAATGCAGATAGATTGAGAGCTGGTAGACAGACGATGACCGGCAGCTACCGAAGGGAGAGGCAGACTGCAAGCCCTCGTGCGCCTAAGAGGGGAAGAGGCCGGAGGCCTGATCATTCTGCGGGTGAGGGTAGTTCTTCTCAGCAGCCGACACAGTCACAGGTGGAGGACCCCACACAGTACCTGCATTATCAGGAGCATTTACATGATGCCACAGATGGTGGCTATGACGTCCAGCATGTTGCGGATGAGGGTGGGGACGACGATGTGGCTGCGCTAGATGAGGATGAGATTACGGCTGCGACAGCCCCCGAGGAGTTACCTGATGTGGCTCCATTTCCTGGAGGGCCTTATGATGACTCATTGTTGTCATCATACGCTTCACACGTTGCATTACCGTTGTGGTATAATGCAAATAATGTAAGTTTTCTTTTTTCTTTTTTAACTTTTATATATGAAGTCGATATATTTTTTTTTTGTATGATAACTTTTAAAATAAATGACATGAACACATGTCGTTGTCTGATTATTTTTTTGTCTTCGATTATTGTTAGTGCCTAATTTTTTATATATGAAGTATATGCTTTTTTTTGTATGATAACGTTTAAAAAAATGACATGAACACATGCCGTTGTCTGATTTTTTTTTTTGTCTTCGATTATTGTTCGCGCGTAATTTTTTATATATGAAGTATATGCTTTTTTTTTTGTATGATAACGATTTATGTGGTGTTTTTTTTATTATTTTAGATTCGTAACACCCGTAGGATGAGATGCATAAATCACGGGGCGAAGGTGGCAGATCTCCAGCGTCCACATATGAATCAACTCTGGTTTTGGGATCCTATAAGGGCGAGTGGGTTGCATGATTTGCTGTACACAGGGTATTCTACTGTTAATCATGTTCTGCTCCAGGCGCTAAGCGAGAGATGGCATTCCGAGACCAGCAGCTTTCACATGCCTACTGGGGAAATGACCATCACTTTAGATGATGTGGCGTGTCTGCTGCATGTTCCTATTGAAGGAAGGATGTTGAGCCATAGGAAGAAGGTGTCTCAGGTTGATGGGGTGGGATTGATAGTGAGGAACTTAGGTGTCACCCAGGAGTATGCAGTGAAAAACTACGAGACTGAGTATGGTGGCTACATTAGCTATAAGGCGCTGAAGGAGCTTTATGAGGATCACCTGAGTGTGGCCACCACATTAGCGCTTGCTGAGACACAGGAGCAGCTCGAGGAGCTAGCCAGGCGTAGGGATGCCTGTGTGAGGTGTTTCCTCCTATACCTGCTTGGATGTACGTTGTTCAGTGACTTGAGCAACAAACACATCGACCTGGTATACCTGCATACGATAGAGACCTTTGCTGGGATGAGGGACTACTCGTGGGGAGGAATGACATTGGCATACCTTTACCACACTCTATCCGAGGCCTCTTCGCTTGCAGGAAAGAGGATCGGGGGAAGCACGACACTTTTGATGGTGATAATTTTAATTTACTATGTCTTTTAATAATTTACTATGCTTTTTAATTTACTCTGTCTTTTAATTTACTATGTTTGCTAATAACTTATAAATGTGTTTGGTTTGTGCAGGGATGGTTCTTGGCACATTTTCCAGAAGTCTACCCACATGACCATAATGATAAATACAAGCAAAACTATCCTTGCGCGGCCAGATGGATTCCACACAGGGGTCATGCCAATCCGAAGCCATACCGTCTGGCACTGGATCGTTTGGAGATGGATGATGTTACCTGGATGCCATACGAGGATCATAGGGAGATCCAGGAGTTTGAGGAGATATGCTGGTATTCAGGCTAGATCATGTGTGGTCGTGACATCATCTACCGTCTCTTGCCTGAGCGGGTTAAAAGGCAATACGGGTACGTGCAGGACATCCCCCGAGCTCCGACGTCTGTGCTTCCTCTCCCTTTTCAAACCGTTGCACAAGCTTTCCTAGACTTCCGAGTGCACATCATTCCTCAGGTTGCGTGGGGTAGGGAGGTTGATCAGCCATGGCAGTATGAGGAGGGATACATGAGGTGGTACAGACATGTGTCTCACCCAAAGATTCTACCACCTATTGATGGATCTCCTCTGAGGCCAGCAAATGAGGAGCAGATCATTGCACGCCATCAGCAGTGGCACCAGGAGAGAGGCTCGCCTGATACCATTGACATGGTTGGTGGACTTGCTAGCCAGGCTGATGACTACTTGGGTCAAGAGGCGATGAGCAGTGAGCAGCTATATCAGGCGATGCGCCATATCAGGGACATGATGACACCAATACTGTCCAGGAGGTCGAGGAGGCGGCAGCAGCAGCATGATGACCAGGATCAGGATTAGGACATTTTTTTTAGGACCTTTGTTAGTTTTTTTTTTTGACATTTGTTAGATTTTTTTGTAAATTTATGACACATTATCGTAGTTTTTTTGGTACAATTTTAACATGATTTCGGGTTTATTTTGCTTTATTTTAATTACTTCGAAACAACAATAACAACAATTCATTCATGATCCGAACTAAATCATAACTAAAAATTCACAAAATAAGCGTTACGTTACGTTACATTACATTACATTACATTATCCCTAAATATGTTGTATCATCATCAATGATGTTGGATTTAAATTTAATTCTTGAAAGTTTGCGGAAAACATATATATGCTCTCGTGTCTTATACTTAGTGTAAAAATTTACAAGTCTTTTTGAAAACTCAAACGAATGAAGAGAACACAACACATGTATTCTACGAAATCAACTATATATATGTTTTCACATCGAATTCTCTCATATAAGATGAGTCATGACAAAAAGGAATGCATTCCAATATATTCTTTTGAACTTAATCCTACTGCCTGCCAACTGACAAAGTTTCAATTGACAGAGGAGCATGATCAAGTTCAAAACAACATCTTAGAACTGTGTTCCATTTTGTCACACTCATCCTATACAAAAGAATTCGATGTGAGAACCTATATAGCTGATTCCGTAGAATACATGTTGTGTTCTCTTCATTCTTTTCAGTTTCCAAAAAGACTTGCAAACATTTACATTAAGTATAAGACACTTCAATGACAAGATTTTCCGCAGACTTTCAAAAATAAAAAAAATCCAACAAAACAACGACACAACATAATAATACTACCTAAACATCTTCATCCGGCCGAATCAAACTCTTGAGAATATCTTCAGGCGACCTCAGCAACGTAGCATCCATCTCGAGGAGGATCATGTTCGGCTCAGCAAATATCGAGAACATGCTCCTCACGTCGTCGTCGTTCGTTAACTCCGACCGAGTGAACGGCAAATTACCGTCTGAGTCGAACGATGGACGTTGATACCAAATGTATTCCACCCTCCCCGTGTCTCCGTGGTTGATTCTTTTAACATCACATCGTCGCGAACCTTGAAAAAATGTTGGTTACTGTTGTACCCTAATTTTGTCCAATGTTTTTTTTCTTCTTCAAAAAAAAAAAGAAGTCAACACAAAAAAAGTCAACTTTTATTTTCCTTTTTAAATAAATAATAAATAATAATAAAAAGTTTTATTATTTATTTATTTATCTTTCTTTTTTATTTTATTATTATTATATTATTATTATTTAAGTTTGTTTCAAAAAAAAAGAAAGAAGAAGAGAAGAGGAAAACGTGTGCCAAAGCCAAGAGAGCAAGGAACAAGTGGCTGCCCAGGGCAGCACTTCTTCCCTTCCATCTTCCTCTGCTACTGACCCTGTTTTTTCCAGCATCCACCTTGTCATTTTCTTCCCTTTCTCCTTTATCAAAACCAGTCAAGGTAAGCTGCAAAACTGCTGCCCTGTTCCAGCATTTCTTCCTTCCCATTTTTCCTCTGCTGCTGCCCCTGTGTGCAGCACCTTTCTCCTTTGTTTCTCCCAACCTCTGCACAGGACAGCACCCTTCCTTTCCTGTTTTTCTTCTCCAAATCTTCAAAGATCAATCCCAAAAGCACCACAAGTTGCAAACAGCACCCTGTTTTCCCATTTTTCCAGCAACTTCTGTCAGAACTCAGCCCCTAGTTGTGCAGAATTAACCAAAGTCTTCACTAAGATCACAAGGCAAGGTCACTTCCTTCCTTTTGCATTAAATGCTAACCAAAGTCTTGGTCATAGCACACAAAAGGTCCAGTTTTTAAGGGATTTTTCATGATTACAAATGATCACATTTTGCCTATATAAGCAACACGAATTTAGAGGATTGGGGACGGTTTTTTTAACACAATTCAATCGGATCTTTGAGCAATTTTAGAGAATTTTCTAAGAGAAATTTTAGAAAAAAACACAGAACCAAAAGAAACATCAAGAATTCACAACAACCTTTGAAAAGAAAAGCTCTGTTTCCTGTTTCCTTCTTTACAAACAATCACAAACCAATCAAACAATCAAAACAGCCACTATACCATAAAGAAACATCATACAAAGAGTGAAGAACAATAGCTAAACACTATTGTTGTTGCTGTTCATATTTCTTCTTCACTTCCATCATCAAGAAATCACAACCATCCAAAAGCCCCTTTCATTTTCTTGCATTCAAAGCCTTGGCTAGGAATTTGTAAGTGTCTTAAACCTTTTTATCTCTTCTTTTGCATTCTGTTTGCATTTTTGTTCTGCTGTTCCAGCATCATTTCTTCTACATTTTAGTAGTCTTTAACTCATTTTTTTGCACTAAAAACATCTTTCAAAAACCCCAAAAAATCACAAAGTTTACAAATCATCAAAACAGAAGTGATTTACTTCTTTTTCTTACCATTTTCGAACATTTTTTTTACCCCCTGAGGTTCTGAAATCAGAAATCAGAAGCAGTCTGAACAGTAGTTCAGAAGCAGCTTCTGAACAGTACTTCAAAAGCAGCTTTTGAACAGTGCTTCTGAACCTCAGAGTCTGAAGTCAGCTTCTGAAGACTTCGCTGAGCGAAGTTCTGTTCGCTCTGCGACAGTGCGCCTGATCTTCAGAGTCTGAAGTCAGCTTCTGAAGGCTTCGCTGAGCGAAGTTCTGTTCGCTCTGCGACAGTGCGTCTGAACTTCAGAGTCTGAAGTCAGCTTCTGAAGGTTTCGCAGGGCGAAATTCTAGTCGCTCTGCGACCTTAGCAGAACTCAGCTTCTGAGTTTAAACTTCTGAAGCTAACTTCTGAGGTTCTGAAGTGAGGTTTCAGAGTCTGAAAGGGGGCTGTTTTACTCATTTTTATTCAAAGTATAACAAGTGTTTTTGCTTTATTTGTAATTTCATAAATTTCAATAGCAAACTTGAATGAAAAAGGAGTGGTTTGACGTATGTCTTTCCATTCCCCGATTGTACAAGCACTTGACGTATGTCTCGTTGTTTGGACAATCGTCATTCCTTTTCAAAATACCAAAAAAATACATTTACTTTCAACAATAAACTTGATTGAAAAAGAAGTGGTTTGACGTATGTCTTTCCATTCCCCGGTTGCACGGGCACTTGACGTATGTCTCGTTGTTCGGACAATCGTCATTCTATTTTCAAAATACAAAAAAACATAAAACAAATCCAACATACCCAACTTATTTTTGGCCCCCCGTGGTCAATTAAATTTTTTGGCCCCTCGTGGTCAATTCAAACCTTTTTTTCACAAACGGACATGTTTTATCAATTCTAACGCGATACAAACAAACGCTTAAGTCTCCCACGCGCGAGCATACAAGCTACGTTTAACCGCTAGAATACGATCAAAAACATCGTTCTTTAAAATCAACCAACAAACAAACGTGTTCTACCAAAGAACTACGTAGCTTTGAATTCTCCATCGCACCAGGAGATACGTAGGAACAAGATCCCACTCTTGTCAAGCACACTAATAAAAAATACCTTTTTCCCCCTTTTCTTTTTCCCCTTTGAAATATTAAAACGTAGCAAGCAAACCTTTAAAACACTTTTAACCCTAACTAACTAGGAGGTTCCCGTCGAGTACAACGGATGTGAGGGGTGCTAATACCTTCCCCTTGCATAATCGACTCCCAAACCCGTTAATGATTGCGATGATCATCCTTTCCACATCGTTAAGGGTTTTATCAACGTTTCCCTTTAAAAATAAAATTTTGGTGGCGACTCCGCAGTCATTACGCTCGAGCGTTTTTTAGAGAGCGCACAGTTACCACCGTTGAAGGATACATGAAAGTATACTTGAGCCATTTTTTCAGATCTACACCATAAGAAATTAAAAACAATCCAATTAAAAACTCATTCAAACATTTCATCAAACACTTGTAGTGCAAATTATACATAAATCCTAAAGCTAAAAATTACAACATAAACATGCAAAGATCTAAACAATTAAGCAACATAAGTCATTTTCATCTAAACAATCTATCATTTCTTGCAAAAAAATCAAATATTAAACAAAGTCTAAAACTAAAA
This sequence comes from Medicago ruthenica, assembly GCA_018208015.1. Taxonomy (NCBI): domain Eukaryota; kingdom Viridiplantae; phylum Streptophyta; class Magnoliopsida; order Fabales; family Fabaceae; genus Medicago; species Medicago ruthenica. The sequence continues at coordinate 3,208,778 of CM031372.1, read as the reverse complement.
AAAAATTAAATTAAGATAATAAATGTAACATATAAGCATAAAATGACAATGAACTTGATTATGGAAACTTACTTGTTATTGGAGTGTTGGTTGATTTGAGGTTGAAAATTTTGAGATTTTTGGAAGATTTGAGAGAGTTGAGTGTTGGAAGATTTGATTTGAGATTGAAGAGATGAAGTTGGAGCTTCTGGTTGCTGAGCTTCATAAGTAATGATCGCAACGGCATTTAGCTGCCGATGGGGACGGCGACAACTAACTGCCGCCGGATCATTCTCATCGGCAACAAACTGCCGCCGGGGTAAAACATAAATTACTGGTGTGTTTTAGCTTTCTTTGAAGTGGGAAAAGTAATTTTAAAAATATAAGTGTTAGAAATCGTGTTGAAAAGAAGATGTTCATGGACTCCTCTATTTGAATTTGATCTAATTTTAATAATATTTAAATGATACAATATACAATTCTTTGAGTAGGCAATGAATAATGGATAGTAAAGTAAAATATCGAGAAGTGTTTTGTTGACACACTTTTTAACATCCGACGTCACATAAATATACGGTTCAGATTTTTTATGATTACTTGTTTTCACATCGGTTGGAAAACACTAACCCAAAGTGTAGTGTATGTGGTTCAAATGATGTCTTACTCTTTTTTTTTGTTATTATGCTATTGATATGAACTGCTGACCATTTGTTTAAGAAATATAAATTCCTTTCAATAATTTGGATCAATTTGTTGTTTTTAAGTGGTGGTCAGTTTTGTTGATAATATTATCGATGCAATACTTTATTATATATTTTTAATTTGTAATATGTAATATGTATATACAGTTTTTTTGACATTATATATATATATATATATATAATTAAATATTATTGAAAATTACAATTAAAATAAAAGTGCTAATATACGATGATCAGAACATTTGACTGGTCTAATATTTATGAAAATATATTCATATTAAACTACTTCATTTCAATATAAAACAACAAATTATTAGAAAAAAAAAGAGTCAAAACAATAAACTTATTCATAACAATCTTTACTTATATAGTAATTATTTCAAATAATTTTCTAATTTGAATATATAGATGTATTTTTTTTATATAACATAATATATACATATATATTCTGCATACCATAATTTTCTATTGGATACAAATCACATAAATATTCACAACTACTACTTTTTTTAGACAAATTTAATATAACAGGTTTTTTTTAGGAAATTAATCATAAACACAACTAGTAACAACTTTAATCATAATTTTTTGTTTTAATCACAACTACTTTAATCATAAAAATTTTAAATTGTGATTAAAGTATCCATCATCCAATCAATCAATGTTATTGTCATGTAAAGTTTTTATTTAAATTTATTTTAAAATAAATTTAAATATTAAACAAATTTTGTCTAAAGAATACCAATTCCCAATCAAACTTCAACGTATATATGATTTTACCTTTGTCAAAAAAAGATTTTATCTTAATTAATCTAGACGTCGTTTGACCTGACTTTTTTACAGTCTAAAAGTTACTTTAAAACAAAGTTAAAATTAAGGGCTTTAAGAAAGAAGTTAAAGTTGTTTGGTTACTTTATTATTTTTTCAATTTTAAATTTATTTTTAAGTTAAAAGTTGTTCGGCAAAATATTGTACAAAGTTTTAAATTTATTATGAATTAACATAACAAATAAAAAATGTTTAAAATATTTTTTGAAGGGAAAAAATGTTTAAAATATTTTTTGTGGAGCTGAAGAATATATTTATGGTTTGTGTGTGTGTGTGTGTGTGTGTGTATATATATATATATATATTGCACTTTGATATTGTAACAAACTATAAATATTTTTTTCAATGATACCTGCAATGTAACAAATATAATATAATATAAATTCTTATATTTTTTAATGACACCAACAATATAGCATTCTTATAACCAAATATTATATATATATATATATATATATATATATTAAACATAAATGGAGTAAAGATGTCTAACATGAATAAAATTAAAAGGAAAAAAAATATAATATAATATTAAAAAATAAAAGAAATGATGCCAACGTGAATCGAAGAGAGTATATGAATGGAGAAGAATTCATGTTTGCCGTGTTAAGTAGTTATAAAATTCTTTTAAACAATTTTTTATCAAAGTTTCTTTAATTCAATTTTATGCATTCTAAAAAAAAATAATTTTTTAGTAAGTACTTAATAAATATTTTGTTTGGTCTACATTCTCCTTAAAATCGTAAAAAAATAAAATAAAAATCGGATTAAACGGTACCTTATTTGATTTCACTTTGTTCACTCCTATAATCTTTACTAGTGGGATTTCTATTATGATCACACATTGATTAAATTATTATATCCATGATGATAAGAATGCAATAAAAAAATGATTATGGGTAGGAATAGGATATTCCCCCGGCTTTATACTCTTGTACTCTTTCTTTTTCACCTTTGCTTCTCCTCAACGTTCGGTAGCCTAAAAAGTTAACCCTAAAATTAAAAAAAGGAAATTAGTGATACAAGTTTACAATTGCCAGCGTAAATCACACTATAGAGAGGTTATTACAGTTGCAAAGTGCGAACCGTGAATAAATCAAAATTAATACTGTAGTTAATTAGAGAGAGAAACAGAAAGAGTGAGAGAGGCATAACCACCAGCAACAACACCATCATAACAACGCGTTGTGTAGAGAGAGAGAGAGAGAGAGATTCCAGATGCTTTGGCAATGGGGAAAATTGGAAAAGATGAATATGTGCAACAAGAAGAACAGAGGCAAAACGACGAAGGTGCACGGTGTTCGTTGATTCGAAGAGCTTTCAGTTTCAAGTGTTTATTCATTCTCTTTTTCAGTTTAGCGGCTTTCATTTCTGTAATATTTTGGATTCTTCCTAAACACAAATTCGAAGCTAGTTTTGTTGCTAATGATGCAATTAAGCATAGAGGTAAACTCTCCACTTTCAATTTCGTGTTATGATTTTATGTTTTCGCTATTTGATTTTCTTATTGTGATTATTTCAGTTATTTATTGTTTATTTCGCTGTATTCGATTGGATTTGAGGTGTGATGAAACCTGCTTTTGATTCTGATGCTATCTGTCATAATTAGGTTTTGATGTGTTTTGAGTGAATTACTGTGTAATTTAATTTCGACTTATTCGTTATTTGTTGAATTGACGAATTATAATTGTATACTGATTATGGTGTTTGTGATCACTTTTGAGTTTTGTTTGATGATTTCAAAATTCAAAAGTAGGGATTAGATTTTTCTTTTTGATCGAATTCAGGTATAACATGTTAAGTGGATCAGCAAGAATATCTTTGAAACTGTGATTCATGCTTATTATAGATTGTTGATTTTGGAGGTGAAAATAGTATGATAGCATCCGATGCCCATAATTAGGGCGTGTGATTACTATTTGACTTCCCTTTTATGTTGACGAGATATGCATACAAACCTTCTTATTGAGGTGTATTTATGGAAATCATTTACATTAGTGTTTTTTAAACTGAAAAAATAAAACATGATGTTAATGAAGATTTAAATCGTCAGTAAGTGGCTATTGACTCATTGTTGACTTGCTGTTAGACTCATCGGCAAGATCCATACTTTGTATGAGAGTATTATGATTTATGGTTGGTAAGAGGAGCGTGCAAAACTGGAAAAACATTATATTGTTGAAAATTTAAATCGTCAATTAGTGGCTATTGACTTATTGTTGACCTGCACCTTAGCAATTGTTGTTTGCCTTATCGGCAAGATCCATACTTTGTAGTGAGAGAGTATTATGATTTATGGATGGCAAGAGAAATGCTGGCAACACACCTTTTTTTACAACTCTAGAAGACTCTTGATGTTTTGCTCTATTTTTGAAAATGTGTTGTCAAACGTTCCTCTTTTTGGTAAATGTAGACAATTTGTTATTTTTACCTTCAGGTAAATCATATAAGCAATTTGTGTTACTTTTTTTAATTGAAAATCCTTTTATGCAGAAAAGTTTGATAGTTGTAATAGTTACTGTTGGAAATAGAATGGAATTAATATTTATTTCCAAGTAGTAGTATTACAACTATTAGATTACTACATGTATAGAAGTAAAATAGATTTGTTTGTATCTGATCTTTTAGGTAACAGAGTCAGTCTAATTATTCATTTTGTAAATTGCATTCAGAGTTTATTATCTTTGTAATCTTGATTTCCTAAATGTATCATTCTACTGAGTGTTTTACTCACTCATGCATATTCAGAATCTGGGAATCAGCTGCTTACTACTGTAAAACAGCCTGACAATGCTTCATCACAGATAATTCTTTTGCATTATAAGTAGTTTTTTAAATACAGTTAGAGAATTGAGGATATTTATTCCAAATCCTGGAAAACTGTGAGTTTCATAAATTTAAACTTGGAAGGAAAATATAATTCACTTCATTGATAGATTTGTAATGTGTAACTGTCACCAAAATAACTAAATTTTTTAGGTTGCAAATTGATATCTTTTACTGGTGAAAACAAATTTATTTTGCAGTTCATATCCTTTGTACTGCGCTATACATGTGATCCGTGCAACTATCACTCATAAGTTTGTTATGATTTCTTTTTGTATTATTTTCCTGCGATTAATCTTCTGTGTTGAGATCTTCATTTGAATTCTTATTGTTGGTGACATTACTGAATTTATTGACAATACTTGTTTTCCTCGAACAAATTTCAGCTTATGTTCAAGCATCCTTCAGGCTGGAAAAACCAGTTTCACAGCTTATTCCATACATTGAAAGATTAGAAGATGAAATATTTGACGAAATATCTCTGCCAAACACGAAGGTATTAGCCAAGCTTCTTCTCTTACATTTTTTTCCTCAGGTCATAAGCTATTTACTCTTAACACAGGTGGCTATCCTATCCATCCACCAAAGTGTTGCACCTAATTGGTCTGACGTGGTATTTGGTGTCCTCTCTGATCCAATGAAAGTTCCAATAAATCCAGTGTACTTGAGTGTGCTGAAGTCATCACTAATTGACCTGTTTCTCCAGCAATCCAACCTGACTTTAACAACATCAGTATTTGGGAATGCATCTTTGTTTGAGATCTTAAAGTTTCCTGGTGGGTTGACTGTAATACCAGTGCAGTCTGTTTCTATTTGGCAGATACGCGAGGTTCTGTTTAATTTTACTCTTCATCATTCCATATCTGAAGTCCTGGATAAGTTTGATGACTTTGAGGAAGAATTGAAGTATGGATTGCATCTGAAGTCTGATGAGGTGCAGTCTCATAACCTGTTTCATTTATTATTTTGAGAATTGCAATTTGGGTTTTATAAGTGCCACTTCACTCAAAAGTCAAAACCTTAAAGTTGTAATACATTTCTGACTTCTCTCAAAATCAGATAGAATTTAATCAAAACAAAATTTTCTTCTCTGGTTTTTTTATATTTTGTTAACAATTTTCTGAAATATTCATGGAAGGAACAAAGAAAGCCGAATTTCTAATTTTTAACTTAAAGAATAAAGGCTGTTGAAGTTTATTCCACAAGAAAGATTCATTATTTATTGTTGTTGCTGCTCTTATTGTTATTATTTTGCATTTTTTTGGTCAAAGATTAAAAAACTAGTTCTCTATTGGTTAATAACTAGAAGCTGATAATTTATGGTGGGTCTGTATGGTGATATTTAAGAGTGTACCTTTTTGAGTGGGTGGAAAACAATTTTCAATAATAAAAAGTCCAGATGCATTGCCATTATCTACATTCTTAGTTTTCATGTAATTTTATTAGTTTTCAAATTTAAAATTTTCTCTTTGCCTAATCAAACTAGCATAGCCTAAATCGAGAGTTGATTAAGAACGAGTAAATTACTATGTTTAATACCTTGAGCAAATGAAATTGAAATTTTAGAAGTTGGATTTAAGTCTATTCACAGATTGATATAACAAGCATTTGCATTATTGTTTGGCATTGCAGAATGTGTATGTGCAAATAACAAATGCACGCGGCTCAACAGTAGCTTGTCCCGTAGTAGTGCAGGCTTCAGTTATGCGAGGGTTTGAGAGCCTTTTGCCACAAAGATTGAAACAAATAGCTCAAACAGTAAAACACACTGCTGGAAACAATCTTGGCCTTAATAACGTAGTTTTTGGCCAAGTCAGAGAAATCAGGTTATCTTCTTTACTAAAGAATACACTACATGCTTACCCACCTGCTCCTGCTCCTGCTCCATCCCCGCAGTTAACTGATCACTCTGAGCCATTAATTTCACCATATCATGCTCCCTCTTATTCTCCAATATCCCCAGCAACTGCCAAGACACCTTGTTTTGACTGTGAAGTATCCTCACCTTCACCGTCCATTGTGACTGAGCATCCTCCGGCTTGTTCTCCTGCTGCTTCCCCTATATCATATGCTTCCAGCCACACAACTGGGGTTGCTCCTGACCTGTCACGTGCAGCCGATGTTTCTCATGGAGTCAAGCTTCGCCAAGACGAGGAGAGATCCAAAAAATTGGCTTCTCAGTTACTTAGTCCATCATTTCCATGTAAGTTTATCTGTCATAGTAGATCCTTCTTTCCTTTCTTTTGCTTCGATATAGTTGGAACTGACAATACTTAATAAGATTAGATTCTTTCATTCACTTGATAAATTCATTGAGTTCCTGTCACTGGACTTGCTTTAATGTCTTACTGTTTGTTTTTTCCCTTCTTCTGTGCAGCTTCAGCAGACGGTGATTTCCACGGAGAAATCTTGCTAATGGGATTTTGTATGCTATTAGTATCATTTCTTTTTCTCAATGATATTACATTTCAATGATACAAAGATGTTGCCTAATGAAGGATCCGCAAGCCATGCAAGGACTATAGCTTAATGATGCTTCAAAAGTTTTGCGCAGACAAAGGAAGAAGCTTCCGACAAATTTTAATTAATGTCTATATTTTCATTCTGGCATGCAACCACATTGTAAAGCTTTGGTGGGTTAAGGTCAAAGCCAGACAGTTGGCAGGCCTCTAGAACTATATTATCCTATATGAAACTTGAAATTGATCCCAAAGGGGTCAACTAACAAACAACATGATCCGAAGCACAATCAGGTTTAGATGTCAAAAGAACCATTCTTTGTATTTGATCAAGTGTAAAAATTTCAATTAATGGGTTCTTTGAGCATCTGAATCTGTAAAACATATGACGTAATATCCAACAAAGATTAGTTTTTCCACACTTTGTATAGTTCCTTTCTCGTCATACCCTCATAGCATCCATAGTGTAAGTAAACTAAAATGAGTTTTTAAATGAGTCTCAAACATGTACATCATTTATTTATAATATTTTTTAATAAAAGTACATATTAAGGACTCAAAGACTTCAATGAATAGTAAACTAAAGAGTCCATAAATATGTCTACTATTATTATAGTAATATGTACTTTATTACCTGTATTTAGAAAATATTTTTTTTTAAGAGAGCAAGAATGACATTAATTTTTTCACACTCTGTATAGTTCCTCTGTTTCTGCCCTTACCTTCTCCTCGTTTCCAAAAGTACATAAGAATTCAATTTTATCTAAAGGATAGATATGAGGAAAATGTACGAGTGGGGATTTTGTTTGTTTCTCAAAAAAATAAATAAATAAAGAACTCTGCTAATATGATTTTGGGTGTCTTAAAGTTTAATTATGCCAGTAGTTCTTAAAATATGTCTTTTTATATACATAAAAGAAAATTGCTCTTCTCACAAAGAGAAATGCTCCCTCCCATACGAAGTATGAGTTAAGTCACGCTCGGTACATACCAACGTGACTTAAGTCATGCTTTCTTCATTCTTGCACCAATCAACGTTAATTTCTACCTCAAAATCAAGTAAGTGTTTATAATCCTATTGCATTGGCTTTTTATGTTTTAAATTTTAGTTTTTTTTTGGAGAAATTTCACAATTTTAGGATTTTATGGTTTGATTTGCATGTTAGTTTTTAGGATTGTTAACGATGAATTAAGTTAGAAATTGTTGTTTAGGTGTTGACTATAGTAGGTTTGACTCAAATGTGGTAGGTTAGAGTTAGATTAGAGTTAGAAATTGTTAGATTTTATGTTGAACTCTAGGTATTTGATAAAATATCTCAATGAAAATTTGTTTGATTTTTGCATTGTTAATAATGAAATTAGTTAGAAATTAGATTGTTAATGTTGATTATAGTGAGTTTGAGTGCAATGTGGTAGGTTAGAGATTGAAATGACATTGCCGAAATTGAATTGTTGTTGTTGATTATTTAGAAATGATTGATTGAAATGTCCATATGAAAATCATTGATTTTTGCTTTTATAAATGTTGTGTAGATATGTCTGAGAGACCGGACAGATTGAGAGCAGGCAGGGAGACCATGACCAGGAGTGCACCGGCCGAAAAGGCAGCCGCGGGCCCTACTCCTCGAAGAAGACATGGCGTTAGGAGACAGGATGTGAGGACGTTGTCCCAGGCTGGTGCGTCTCAGAGAGTGGACCCAACGCAACATCAGCAACATCATGAGAAGTATCAGCCTCAGTACGAGCGGGCTCAGCAACAGCAGGGTGAGGCCCCGCAACAGGCTCAAGAGGAGGCCGTGCCGGAGAGTTTTCTCGGGGGGCCTACTGACTTGACGCTTCTACCGAATTTCGGTAGGCATGTGTCATGCAGGCTTTGGAGCGACGCCGAAGTAAGTATAATTGTTTAATTTTATTTAATTACGCGTCAATTGATATGTTTATTTTAATTTAATTTTACGATTTAATTTTTGTTAAAATATTTTAATTACGTGTCGATTTAATTACGCGTCAATTTTAATTACGCATCAATTTAATTGTTTATTTTATTTTAATTTTACTATTTAATTGTTATGTTAAAGTGTTTAATGTTTATTTTAATTATTGTTTCTTTACGATTAAATTGTTATGTCTTTTTTAGTTATTCAGATGTTTATATTTTTAACGGATTGTTGTTTGTTTAATTTTTTGTATTTCAGTTTCGGAGGACGCATAAGGTGACCGCTATCTCGCACGGGAAGAAGCTTGGGAAGGTTACAGTCCCGACATAGGGACAGGTATGGCTCTAGCAGCTGTCAGCCCCGACACAGGGACCGCTTTCTTGCACCCCACCTTCAGACTGGGTACGAGAACATCAGCTCTGCCCTCATCACCGCCTTGTCAGAGAAATGTCATGCGGAGACCAACAGCTTCCATCTGCCCGTTAGGGAGATGACTGTCACACTAGATGATGTGGCGTGTCTTCTACACATCGCCATCATTGGGAGGCTCATGGGTGATGAGGATGTAGAATATGAGACAGGTATGGAGCTGTTGCAGGGGGAGTTGGGTATGACGGAGGAGGAGGCTGAAACTGAGACAAATAAACAGTGGAGGTCGTACGAGGATCAGCGGGACATCACGCTTTTCCACGACATTTGTTGGTACTCTGGTTGGATCATGGCCAGCAATATGACTATGTGTAGTCACTTGCCAGAGCGGGTTCTGAGACAGTACGGATATGTGCAAACCATCCCCAGATCTCCTACTCTGATTCAGGCTCTTCAGGCTCAGGCGGTAGTTGTGGCCTTTCAGAATTTTCTGCTCCATGTCCTTCCATATGTGCTTCGGGGTCGACCGACAGCAGCGGCTAGGCAGTGGAGGTGTGAGCAGGGGTACATGTTTTGGTTCTACAGTGTATCTCGTCCTATTATGAATGACCTTGCGCCCGTTCCTGAGTACACAGCTTCTGTCCCTCCTTATGAGGAGGTTATTGTTCAGCAGCGGTGGGCCAGATAGGTTCCCGACCCACTGCAGATTATTGCGAACATCAAAGCCAGAGTGGACAGTGCAATGGAGCATCCTTATGTGTTTGTGTCTCCGGTCTTTGCCGGTATTTTGTAGGGCATCCAGTCGGAGTATCTCATTTTGCAGGAGGAGCCGGTTCCCCGGAGGAGGACTAGGAGTCATAGTCCAAAGGAGTAGGGTTTTGTGACATTTGTATTTTTTTAGTTATTTTTTTATGACATTTTGGCGGACATGGATGTATTATATTTACACTCGCGCAGACATTTTGGTACATTTTTTGTTTTATTTTTGTGCATTATAACTTTAAATGAATTTGCATATTTTAACTTTGAATGAATGAATGATTTAATTATTAATTGAATGGATGTAAAATGGATGAAAATGGAAGAGTGGACGGATGAAGGAAGGAATGGATGAATGTAAATAGGAAAAACACTCATTTTTGTTGTTTTGCTTGCTGACACAAACAGAACGTGAGTTAACTCATGTTGGGATATAGCATATGTGACTTAACTCACGTATGTGTATAACCTGCGTGACTTAACTCACGCTCGGTAGATGTCAACGTGACTTAAGTCATGTTGCGTTCTTTTATAACTCAGACAGTGCCTCATTTCTCCATTTCACTTCTCAAATCTCTAAAAACTCTCTCAAATCATCAAATCTCGAATTTCTTCAACTTCAAATCACCCACCACTCCAATAACAAGTAAGTTTTCATAATCAAGTACCATTGTCATTTTATGTTTATATGTTACATTTTTCCTCTTAAATTATAAATTTTTTAGTTTTAGGGTTTGTTTAAATTTTGATTTTTTTTAGCAAGAAATGATACAATGTTTACATTTAAATGACTTATGTTAAATGTTTAGATATTTGTATGTTTATGTTGTAGTTTTTAGTTTTAAGGTTTATGTATAATTTGCACTTCAAGTGTTTGATGAAATGTTTGAATGAGTTTTTCATTGATCGTTTTTAATTTCTTATGGTGTAGATCTGAAACAATGGCCAATTTGTTCAACTCTAAAGTGTGTTTCAACGGTGGAAAGAGACTTACAAATTTTTACACTAAGTATAAGACACTTCAATACCAACATTTTCGACAAACTTTCATGAATTTAATTTTAATCAAACATCATGATGATACAACATCCTTAGGGATAATGTAATGTAATGTAACGCTTCGTTTATTTGAATGAAGATAAAATTATAACTAAATAAATTTGGCGTATTCCATTAATTTTGAAATTTATTACGCGTACTTGTGTATTTTTAGTTATGATTTATTTTGGATCATGAAGGAATTGTTGTTGTTGTTGTTTCTAAGACATGACATGCTTTTAAAAAATGAACATAACATATTGTATATTTGGGGTCTTCAAAAAATATTATCTTTGTGCAAAATTGATGAAAACATAACTTACCTAAAACAAACGTGACTTAAGTCACGTTGACGTTGTACCTACGTGACTTAACTCACGTTGGTATACACCGAACGTGACTTAAGTCACGTTAGGGATATTTTAGTCAAATCACATGAAAATGAGCAAAAGTGTATGAGAGGAGCAATTTTCTACATAAAATTATGGTAACGGAGTCTTTAGCCTATAAGGAAAACATAGAAATGTGAAGAAGAAAAAAAGTACATGCATTTTGAGAGCAGTATGGATCTTCTCATTTTCCTCCATCCTTTTCTTCGAGATATACACAAGATCAATTTCCAATTTTATTTTAACGTGGGCCACAATTTCCAATTTATATGACAACTTTTGAGACAACCAAAATTTTACAAATAAAATGAGGTATTGACACAAAAACCAAAACAATAGAGAGAGAAAGTAAAAAGATAATATGAGTATAAGAGAGAAAGTTGTCATTAATGGATGTTCAAATAACACAACTCTTTCAAATGAATTGGAAATTGTGGCCCACGTTAAACCACGTATTCTTTCATTAATCGACCTTAGTACATGCATGAATGCTTCACCGACTCGAAAATTGCTCTTCTCCCATACAAAATTGTTCACTCTCATACAAACTGACCAAAATACCCCCAACGTGACTTAAGTCACGTTTGCCTTACACCAACGTGAGTTAAGTCACGTTGCCCCAACATGAGTTAACCCACGTTCTGTACTGGTATAACGTGAGTTAAGTCACGTAAGCTACTAGTATAGTTGCAGAACAACATTTATTGCATGCAACCAGACCATTAATGACCCGTAATCAATACACTCACATAATTGATCCAAATTACACCATTTCAACAACATAATAATCATCATAACATAATCACACATAATCGATCCAAATTACACAAATTTGTCGTTAAATACACAATCTACAAATTCAACACAAATTCATTAAAATGCAACATTACAGACACAAATTCGAACATATTACACTTCAATGGAGTGAACACAAAGATGTAAAATGTTACTTTCAACCATTAACCTAAACATGTAATCTACGTCGCCATCAGCGTGGATAACTTGTGGAAAATACAAGGTCTTCCAACTGTCTTCATCTTTATCCGCCCCCATTACATGAGATGTTCTTTGATTTTCACCAAGATGGACAGAGTATCTGTTAAGTTGTGTCTTCAACTCATCCAACTTGTCGGTGGGGGTTAAACAAGCCTTAATCGTCTTCTTCACGGCAAAGTATCGGATATGAGCTTCAACTTCAGACATGTTTCACTTCTAAAAAGTTTATGGAATAACAATATGAGATTAAAACCAAATGAAAGATAAAATAAATAGTTGAATAATTAGAGACAAAAAAATGCGAGCAATAATTGACGTTACATAACCGGCCACCAAAAAATATTTCACTTCATATATTTATATAATTTATATAATGTTAGTTACATATTGACCACAAATATCGACGTTACGTAACCGACCATAAAAAAATATGTCGGTGTAATGTCGACAAAAAATAGGACGAACACCGACAAAAAAGTGTCACAACCTATCTAACTAGCTGGTGATAAGGCATCATATTCATCTTCTTCAATTACTTCAAATTCTCCTTTTGGTTTTTCGGGAGTGGGAGTGTCGCAATAAATTGGATTGAGATGATTTGTTGGTTTTTTCGGCGGTTTCGGCTCCTTAGACATTAGGTATTTGAACAAAGATTGTCTATCCATAAATGCAAACTCTCATTGCTCAGCCTCACCAATCTTGTGATTCTTTCACTCCGTACAAGGTGGTGGTAATGGACAACCGTCTTTCAAATAAACACGAAGAAAGTGGTCGGGAATTAAGTCAGGACACATGATGTGGGCATGTGGGATAAGTGGTGGAGCACCTCAGATTGGGAAAAAAGTTTCACATAGACCTCTTTCGGGCAAAACCAATTGAACAATAACTTTATTGTAACAAGTAGCGACAATGTGACCCATATCTGATAATATCAACCAATTATCTATGTATGCAATTTCACCCCTATTTGTTGGAGGGTGTAAACCATTCGTGATATATTCAAAACGCTCCTCCGAACCAAATATCGGCAAATAGTCACACTTATTGGTTTTCAACTCATGAATAAGTGCACTAGGAACCAATATGTGATTATCCTCATCCATGCCCATTTGTCTAGCTATGACCCAAAATCCACAATTACCACCCCCTTTAACATTCACAATATTTTCAATGTAAGGTCTCATGATCTTTGGCATTTGTTATGTGTGGTAAATTCGGAAGCGGTTGTGTAGTAGGCGTTGAAGCTTGTGAGCGCGATGAATTGCCAATACATGCATTTTTCCTCTTTGGAAGTGATGTCTTGGTTTGTGACGATTGGCTATCAGGAAATTGAGAATCAACACGCTCCCACGTAGAGCGAATTCGACCCATAGACGACTCTTTCGGTGTAAACCTCACCCTTTTAGGTGCCCCCTTGGTTACCACCTTTCTTGGAGGTGGAGACAACATTGTGTCTTGTGGAAACGCTAGTTGACGCATCATCTCTTTAATGTGAAGTTTCATTTTGTAAAAGACTTTTTTGAGACGTTCTTGAATGTGATTCCACTCCTCCATCATAGAAAAATATTCATCAACCTCTTCTTCACATACACGTAACATTTGCCAATGAGGATATATGTCATCTAATCGAATAGACAACTTTTTTTATCTTCGTGACAAGAATACGTGCAAAAGGCAACCCGTTTGATGTCTTAATCACACAACCACCATATTTCTTAGCAAAGTCGAATGTCTTGGAGCGTTTCGCTTCCTCGAAGATAAAACATAATGCGGCTCTAGAAACACAACCCTTCAACTCAGAGTACAAAAAGTTGTCTTTGTATTTGTGTTCTAAGACGGTATGACTCCTCCCAAAACTTGCTTTTATCTCAGACAGTTGGATAGCCAACATTTTGTCTATTTCATCCCAACATGATGCCAAATCTCCCACACTACTCCTCAAATATTTTTTCAACTTTCCATGAGCCGATTCAACAATGTTGGTGGTTCTGCACCCTAGATGCAAGACTTTATCTGTCCATGCCCTCACAAAATTTTTCTTTAACGATGTTCAATATTGTGGTTTGAACATAGTCAAGGAACTTTGGAAATTTTTTGCATACATCTTTGAATCGCATTACCACACTTGTATATGAATCCTTCATAGGAGATTCAACCAAATATTTCCAAGCACTCATGATTTTGTCAACAACATCACTTGCCTTCTCCTCCATCGCTTCCTTCACTTCTTTCCCATTAACTTTTACATCATTCGGCTTTGCTTTGACTCTGCAATCCGTGATACATTTAGCTCTCACATTCTTCAAAATATGAAAATAACAAAGTAAAGCGGAGGTATCAGGGAGAACTTTGACAGCAACATTCACCAGAGCATTGTCCCTGTCACTGACAACCACCTTAGGCATGTTAAGTTTTGAGGACAAAAGAACAACCAACATCTCAAGTGCCCAAATAAGTTATCTTCCTTTTCAAAAGCAAGAAAGGCAAAACCAACATAATATGTCATGTTGGTAGAGGTGACACCAACAATCTCAAATAATGACATTCTGTATAAATTGTTTTTGTAAGCGGAGTCCATGACCAAAACGGTCGGAAAAGTGTTAAGCATATTAATTGACTCTGGATGAGCAAAAAATATGTCTTCAAGAGTGGTTTCGTCATAATTTGTTCTTGTGAAATAGACGTATTTATGCTCTTCCAACTTCTCAATCAAGTATTACATCTCTGTCTTGTCACCTTTTATAGACTTTCGCCTGAAGGTGAGAAAAACACAAGAAGTATGGTTGAATTGTGTTGGCCTTTTTCTTTCTCAAAAACTTAGGTTAGTTCAGAGTCTGATCTTGATCAGATTCTGAAGCTATTTTCAAAGTTGTTTTGCAGCGGATATAAAGTAAATGAGAGAGAGAGAGAGAGAGAAGGACACAAGCAATTATCCTGGTTCCTTCCACAACCCGGAAGTAGTCCAGTCCCCTTGTCACTTACAAGAGATTTTTCACTATAATCACAAAGATTACAATTGCTCAAGCACAAAGCAAGAGACTTCAAATGCTCAAACACAAAGTAAGAGACTTCCTATGCTTAAACACAAAGTGAGAGACTTCCTTGTCAAACACTAAGTAAGAGACTTCCTAGCTCAAACACTAAGTAAGAGACTTCCTTGCTCAAGCACACAAGCGAGAGACTTTGAATCAAACAGATTTACAAAAGAATATGTTTGAGTTGAACACTTGATATACTATCAGTGGTGTTCACAAAATACAACACAGATTCATACTCTATACTTAAGAAATTCTAAGATAAGAAAGTTTGTAAGAATTTCTAAGTTATTTGATGACTTTCGAATTTGGCAGAGTAAGACGTTTCCAGAAAACAGAGTCTTATTTTCTTCTTCAAATCTTCAATCCTTTATAGGGGAACAAAGAGCCGTTGAGAAGATGACAGATCATCAATTAATTAGAGTCGTTGTAATTGAAGCTTCAGCCAACGTTAATTCCTTCCTGATATGGTATGCGAAACAGAGGAACAGAGGAATAACGTTTTGAATTGTTTCCTTAAAACAGGGTGAGTGTTTCGTCCAAGGAGACAAAGTTGCAGAGAGTGGTTCTGACTCTGAGATTTCTGTCGTACTGTACTGTTGATAGTGACAGCTGTTGACTTTTGAGTTTCCTTCAGACTCCAGACGCTGGTCTTCAGGCACTGTTCATCAGACACACTGTTCATTAGACGCACTGTTCATCAGACGCTGACCTCCAGACGCTGACCTTCAGACGCTGAACTTCAGACGTTGGCCTTCAGACGCTGATTGTCTTCAGACTTGCAACACAAACTTCAATATTTTCCTTCTGCTCTTAACTTGATTTTTCAGAACCACTGTTAATAACTTTCAGTATATGGTCCTGCACACTAGAACAAGTATTAGCGTATCCAATTTTCTTTTTAACACTTTGTTATCATCAAAACTCAAAAGGGAATTGTTCATACATTTTGTTCCAACATCGCCATCTAGACCGTGCATTGTAAACTTGTTTTATATTCGTCACACTTTCTTTGTTTTTTTCCTTCAAATCCGTTTGAATATTCCTAGGCAACGCCAAGCTTTTTGGCATGTCAACAACCCTTTTCTTCTCCTACTCTTTTATTCTACTCGCAAGAAGGTGACCGCCTAACTCTGACTCTAACTCATGGCTGTGAATTCCATTAAACATGGCCAACTACCAATCATTTGTATTCTTCTCAAAGTAACCACACAACCTAAAGAGACAATCACATTTCCTTGAGCCTGTGCCTTCAAGATTCAATTTCTTCCTCCTCTTCGGTTGTTTGTATACACCACTCATTTCACATTGCAACATCAACATTAGATTTTTTATACTAGATTCATCTATAGATATAGTAAATCCCACCATTGCCGTTTGTCGATGAACCCAACCAAGCAATTCATCTCGCTCTCGCCATCTATCATTTGTTAAAAAACGAGGCGGTGTTTACTTCATAATTGCGAACCTTGAAAACACCGGTAGGTTTAGGTTTTTCTTCAATGTAAGCTTGAAAGAGAATTTTGACATTAACCTTACTTCAACGGTAGATTTGACATCAACGGAAGTTTCGACGGAAGCTTCAATTATGACCGGTTTCAGCTCAACGCCATCATCCACCACATTTTCATCTATCACTATGTCTATTAAATAAAAAATAACAAGGAAACAAATATAAATAACTTGTGTAACAAGCCTAAGAAAGAAAAAAAAAGACGCAAAAATTCAAATCTTCGGCACCAACGTGAATTATTTTGGTCAGTTTGTATGAAGTGAACAATTTTGTAGGAGAAAGAACAACTTCCCACCGACTCTAAACTACCATCCTCTTTGAAAAAACTCATTCACATGTTATACCTGAATTCAAAGCTTCTAAAAAATTTGCCTGTCCCCACTTTTCGATTTTTTGGTTTTAATTGCGTGCTTGAAAATCTAAGGATTTCATATTGAGAAAAAATATTTAACATGTCAATTATGACTTACTACTTTACATTGAAGTACATGAATTAGACATATACAACAAAAATATTAAAAGGAATACTCTGGAGTGAAGTCTGACAACACAATTAATTTGTGAAGAAAATAGATTCTATAAGCAGATTGATAGAAAGCTAAAACACTCCTGATATTTCAATTGCTATTAAGGGGGTGTGTTGTATTTTTTCATTTAATTTAATCGTTTTTTTAATTAAAAAAGGGAGCAGATGCCGCAAGTGGAAGCATGGGAGGTGATTTTTCACACGTTGGTCGAAATTAGTTGGCAAGAGTCTCGTATTATTAGGGCTGACAATGAACCGAACCAACTCAAACATAGTTCGAAACTCGACTCGACAATTAGCTCGTTGAACTTGGTTCATGAACCAAATGAGTTGAACTTGAGTTAAAAAATAAGTTCGTTAATTAAATGAGCTGAATTTGAACTATATATAGTTTGATTCGATTGTTTCATGAGTTGACTCGATTATATATATGTTATATTTCACTTTGGTAGTTGATGAAGAATTTCTACTCACATCTGAATAACGTTTTTGTACAACCCCTATATTAATATTTATTTTAAAAACTACATTCATTAAAAAAAAAGATACATTAAAAGTAATAAAAAGAAAAGAAGAAAAAAGATACACTAAAAGTAATAAAAAGAAAAGAAGGTAACGTAGTCTATGCAGTGTGAGGTTTGCAAATACTATGTACATATAGCAACTAATGTCCCACATCGGAAGTTTAACGAGTAAGTGGAGGAAAATTGGCAATAAATATTTGGTGAAGAGCCTAGCATGAACATGCAAAAAGTGCAACTCACTCGCTAGTTGGGCGTGTGCTGTCTATGTAATGTGATGTCAATGCAGTTTTAAATTTTTTTTGGGATGGTAACAATTTTAATGTTTTTTGGGACGGTAACAACAAGTTAACTTACTATTGTTCCTAACTGAATCTAACGAGCCAAACCGTGCTATTCGTGAACTTTAAACGAGCCGAACTTGAGCTTAAAAAAATGTTCGTTTCGAACTCGAGTTTCGAGCCAAACTTATTTTTGTCGAGTCGAGCTCAGACAAATTCGGTTCGACTCGACTAATTTCCAGCCTTACATACTATATAGTATATATCAGTTCTCTTTTTTCAATTACAACTTAAATTAATAGTATTTCATCACTCCCAATTTAATATATTCCACTTTATATTTATGATAATGAGAAATACATCAATGCCTAACAAGACAATCCAAACCATTTTTTTCTGTCTTTCACTTATACATTTTTACTTAACATGTGTGAAATGAATAAAATGCTCAATTATTATGGAAGTGGTGGGAGTATTTATTTTTCGAAAAATTCCTTATTAGAAACTAGCGAAAAGACAGACACTCACATGTCCGTCTTTCAGCTTTTGTTATTGCGTCAACGTTTGAAAATTATAAATGATGTATTTTTATAAAATTTTGATTTTGATTAAAACTAAAAATATAAATGTTTGTTGCTTTCAAGTTATAACAAACTAAACTAACCATGATTATCTATTTCAATAACACAAACAATATAACAATATAAATTCTTATTTTTTTTAATGACACCAATAACAATCTTTATTATAAAAAAAGTTGTTTAAGAGTATAATTAAGATAATAAAAAATAAGTATAGATATACTCGTCTATTTTGTTACACTTTTTAAATGATAAATAAAAAAAGTTGGACATATATATACTCATATTGTATTTGTTACACTTTTATTTTAATATTTGAATTTACTCTTATCTATTTGTTGTATGTGCTATTTGTATTAAAAGTTGAGCATAATTTAAAAAGATAAAAAGTTGAACACAAAGAATCAAAACATGTTTATACAGTATAGATTATAAATTAATAGACTGACTAAAGTTTGTTCCAAATGACAGGTCAAGGTTTGGTAAAATTTCTCATAATAAAAAAATTAGGTCTGTTCGAATTTGAGAGGCAAACCCAAAATAGTTTTTTTGGAGAGGCGCCAAACCCAAATAGTTGAAAACATTTGAGAGGCAAAATTGAGAGCCAAAAATGTATCTATATTTGCGAGCCAAAATTTCTTATTAGTTCACTCGCCACACACACACAGACACAGACACAGACACAGTACCCAACATCCACAACCCTAACCCTAACTGTACAATGGAGAAGAACGAAGAAACGCGTCGGCGACGGAGAGAGGCGGATAGGCTAAGCAGGTTACCGAAAAACGTTCTTTGCCGCATCCTTTCTTTCCTCACCACCAAACAAGCTGTTAAAACAAGCGTTCTTTCAAAGAGATGGACCAATCTCTGGCTCTCTGTTCCCAATATCGAAATCAACGACATCTTTATTTGGAGCCTTAAAACAAATAACAGATTCAACA
This sequence comes from Medicago ruthenica, assembly GCA_018208015.1. NCBI lineage: Eukaryota > Viridiplantae > Streptophyta > Magnoliopsida > Fabales > Fabaceae > Medicago > Medicago ruthenica. The sequence continues at coordinate 3,189,096 of CM031372.1, read as the reverse complement.
ACTTTCTCAATTCCATTTTGATCTCTCGAGATGACGCCGGTACTCCTTTCAACCGTCTCTCCCTCGACGTTGGATACGGTAGCCCTCATCTTGCCTTTAAGCTCGGTTTCCCCAAAGTCCTTAAATCTATCAATTTTGCACTTAAACGCAATCTCCAATATCTTCGTCTCAATCTCAATCTGGATAATTTTGATGACTTCGATAATGAGTATGATGTTAATGAACGCTTTTTATTCAAATTGCCTAAAAGTATCTTGAACTGCAAAACCCTTGTTGGTCTAGACCTCTATCACTTCACTGTCCCGAATTTTTCTTTTTCTTCAGATGAATTTGGATTTCCCTCACTCAAAACTCTTAAATTGAGTGATGTTAACTTTGATGGAAATTTTGCTTTGTTTTTATCTGGATGTCCAATTCTTGAGGATCTGACATTATTTCAAGTATACCACTCTGCGAATACTTATACCCAGTTTAAAAGCTTGAGCTTATCGAAATTGATTAAAGCGGATATTAATGACTGTATGTGTGACTCTTTTGCGCTGCATGCACTTTCTGCTGCTGAGTCTCTATGCTTAGATACATTCAAGATGCACACACAAGAACGCGAAGTCTACCATGAGGTTTGTTTTATTATGATTATGATGCATGCTAACTTAATCTACACATGTTGTCGGTATTAGACACCATACACTAATCATATATGATTACATTTTATAACTTAACTTTTCTCAATTATTATTAGTATCAATGTATCTGTGTCGGGTCGGGTTACTTCATAATATACATTGATGAAATGATGTGAATCATCATCTTTTTTTTTTTTGGGGGAATTTCACCCTAATTTGTTAGTGTCTTTCTATGTAATATAGATGCCTCATCCCCTGCGCCCATTTGAAGAAATTCCTATTTTTCATAATTTGACCTACTTGAAGCTCCACCATAGTGCTCATTTGGTAGTACAAGTTCTCCACCACTGCCCTAAGCTTCAAACTCTCAAATATAAGGTTTGTTAAGTTTAAGAATCATATATGATTTATCTTTTCTTAATGCACCTTTATGCTTTATTTTTTAACAAACCTTTCTGTTTTGTTTTGTTGTTTTATTCTGTGTACAATAAACAGGGGTTATACTCGCCTTACAAAGAAGGTGATAAAAAAAGTTGGGTGGAGCCAGAATCTGTTCCACAATGCCTTTTATCGCACCTTAGAACTTGCACTATTGGGTGCAATGAGGGTCTACCAAGTCAACTTATGTTAGCAAAATATATTTTGAAGAATGCAAATGTTTTACAAACCATGAAAATCTCCGGTGAAAGTGGAAAAAGTGAATTGTCCGAATGTCCGAAAGCCTCTGCAACATGTCAACTTTTGTGATACACAGACTATGTAAGTAGTAATTTCTCTATGCTACACGCTGTTTCTTTAACTTCTACCATGCCACTGCTAGATTTGGTGGTTCTAACTATGAGCTGTTATGATGGTCATGGCTTTGTCTCCTTGCACAAGTTAATGAATAACGATATTTAAATGATTTTCTTACTAATTGAATACCTGTTTTTTTATCAACTTGTGTAAGACTTCAATTAGAACCAATACCTATCCATTTTCTGGGCACTTGTATGCTAAATTCAGATTTTATGCATAACCAGAGGGCAAGAGCCATGTACAAAGATTTAATAAGTAGTTGTTTTCAGCTAAGAATCTAATTGATCTGTAAACTGTTGTTTTCTTTCAATGATTTTGCCTCAAAGATTGTACAAATAGCTCAAACAATATGAGGCTTTGCTGGAAAAAATCTTTGTTTTGATAACGTAGTGTTTGGCAAAGTCAAAGAAATTAGGTTATCTTCTTTTCTAAAGGATACTCTACATGCTTACCCACCTACTTCTGCTATTGATCACTCTGAGACATTATTTTCACCATATTGCGCTCCCTCATTCTCCAACATCCTCAGCAACAGCCAAGAAATCTCCTTGTTTTGACTGTGAAATATTCTCTCCTTCCATTGTGACCGAGCATCTTCCTGATCCCTGTTCTTACAGGTTCTTTTTATGTCACTCTAGCCCTTCAACAAAATCTTATTCAAAACCATCCTCCCCTCCTGCTACTTCCTATCTCACATTATGCCATCCACACAATTAAAGTTGCTTCTGATCTATCTTTTGCAGTCTTTCTTCTATATTTTTGTTGCTGCTTGTGTTTATCTTTGCTGTAATTGACACAGTTTTTGGAACAGTCCCCAAGTATGTTTTCTTAACAAATTTTGTACAGTGTTTAGTGCTGGGATATTTCGGTATTTGTTTACCTTTCAAATTTGAGTTTTGGAGTAATTGTGTGCTTTATGGAATGGTCTTTAGACCCAGGCTTTGGTTCTTTTGATTCCGATACACTTTCTGGTTTCAAATGTGGTATCTCTGTGAAGGACATACCGTTGGCAAGTTGTTGCAATTTACGTTTGCTGCGTGCTTAGTTTTGAAATTGTTTAAGGTGGGAGTAGTTTCTCATTACCATTAAGAGCATTAGTTGTTGCATCAGATGATTCAGAAACTTTTTTTCACTTGATAAATCACGAGTTCTGGTCACTTACTTGCTTTCATGTCTTCATACTTATTTTTTTCTTCTGTGAGGCTTCAGCAGGTAGTGATTTCCACGGAGAAGTCTTGCTAATGAGATTTTGTATGCTATTAATTTATTTTGTTTAACATAATTGTTTATCGTATTACCTAATGGCTAATGCTAATATCGGCCTTGTTCTCTCCCTCAATGGTTAACGGTCAATATATATGTAATCAGGGTCCCATATATATATTTGTGGTGTCCAAATAACATCACTAGGTTTATACTTTAATTCACAGAACAATTTGTAAAGTTAGAGAAACAAATAATATATTGTACTTGTGTTGGATGCCAAGTTTATATGGGAAAATTAACATCAAAATTACTAAATATATGCAATTCAATTAACACACATAATATATATATATATATATATATATATATATATATATATATATATATATATTATTTTGAATGCAGATTTGGGCCTCTTGAACAGTCGTGACGTGAGTATTTCTTGGTGATTACTTGAAAGGTGAAAGATAAGCTCTTGAGGATTTTGAATGGAGCATGGTTTTATGGATGTTTTAGATATTTTTGTCAGATTCTTGTCTAGTGGAATAGGATTTGCCTCTGCACTCTTGTCAAATTTCGTCATGTTTAATTTCATGAGTGAGAATCTTTGTTTTCAGTAATATTGCTTTTACAATACTTTTGGGATTATAAACTGCAAGACCTACCAATTGGTGTACTTTATTTTGATAGTCCAACTAGAGTAGGCATAGCTTTAGAATTTGCTCCAATTTGCAATTTACAATTTACAATCATCTGTCATAGATAATCTATATATTTCTGTTGCAACAGTTTTTCTTGCTTCCATAGTCTTTCTCAAGTAAAGTACTTCAACTATATTGTCAACTGCTCTGGCTGCCATGTTCAAAATCTTGTTATAGATTGGTAGCTTGAATAATGCAAGTCAAAACATGTTCCTGGATCTTGAATCTTTAGATTTTGAAAGTGTTACAGGAAATGGAGTAACCCCTAACTCTGCTATTGATTCTTCTATTGTCCATTCTGGTTGTGGCGAGTAACCAAATCTCATGCTAATTGTCTTTGGATATCAGTTGAATCGATTGCCAATTATCCAACCAGAAATAGCATTCTCATTCTTTTGCCTCACTCTGCTGTTGTTGTTAGTGGTTGGCTCATTCACCAATACATTATTTCCATTGCACCATTTGAGTGAACAAGGCTCTTTATAGCATAGTTTGGTATTAGAGCATTCTGAATTAGTTTTTGTCCACTTTTAGGACATGTATAAGCAGTGATCAGAGTCTATCCACTCTGCAATTGAAACTCTCATAAGTGTGCCTTGATGTTAGAGTCACCGGAGGATCCCTCATTAGTTCTAGTGGTGGATAAGGTAATGACTCATTGTATCCACCAACACCTCCACATAGCTGTAAGAAAGTTATAGTTAGAAACTTCATTCATTAGCTCTTAATTGTCATCACATTCTAGAAAGTAAATGGCTAAAGATGAGGCTTCAATGGCTGGTTGCATGTGGTTCTTTTCTGTACTATCCTGTTAACCAAGTTTGGGGTCTTTAGAGTGAACCCTTCTATCTCCAGTAGTAAAAGTACTCAATCTTATAAAAGTTTGTTGCCCCTTTATTTTCCTTCATACTAGTTAATATTCTTTACGAAACATCTGATTCTGCTCACATAAGAAACCGACATACTAACAGGTGGCAATAACCTCCAAGCATAAGAAATTATTTGTCTAGGCATGATAGTTGGTACTAGGTTCTTGGATTCTTTCTTTTCTTCAGCTGATTAGCCTAAGAAAAAGGAACTACTTTAGCAGCCATGTCTGATTGACCAGCGACCGTAGCATTACTTCCCAGTGAGAACACTGCTTATATTCAAACGTAAATGTACATAGCAAAGTTTCATGTATGCATAATGAAGCCGACACGCAAGAGGCATCAACTGGAGAAAGTCTTTCCTAATAGGTGTGATCACCCGTAATTTGAGAATCCAGGAAAGCATATGTAGCTGGAATAGGAACTTCACAATGTAAGGGGTAGAGTAGGCGAACAGAAGATTCTAACCAGAGAAAACTTCTCCAAACATGAGACATGGAAAATATGATGAAACTTAGATCCCTTTGGCAGCTGCAACTTTTAAGCTACTAAACCAATGCATTCTGTAATAGGGAAAGGTCCAGGATTAAGGAGTCGACTACTAATTACATGGACATGCGACCTCATGTTGATAATAAAGTTGTTGCCTACAAATGAATAACTAACCTTTGGAGGAATATCAATTTAACAATGCCAGGAATACCAATATAATCAAGAATGCCCAGGGACATTTGTTAACAATTATAATTTTGGACAAGTTACATTTATATCACTACATTGCTTATCCTTTGTTATTCCTCTTCGTTGTTGCCTTAAAATAATCTAAATTATTGTTTATATACTACGTACAAGAAATACAATCTCTACTAACTAAAATAAGATAAATTATTTAAAGAAAATGCTATTCTTTACGAATCATTAGGTGAAGAAAGCGAAGAACCCCGTTTTATCATGGCATATATCACCCACTACAACTCTGTGTATTCGGTAAAACTAAGCCATAAGATTTATTTGATTTATTAAAATTATCTTGCTTCACCTATTTACGCAATCCACTTAATGGGTAAACCATAAGCCTCATCCCACTTCACTATTAACAAAGGGAATACCACGTGATTTTAGCTCTTATAAAGCTCTCAAACACATGTTTATGCCCACCTTACTGTCAATGAATGCCCCACCAACATTACAAGGGGTGAAGCTATGAACAACTACTATGAGGTAGGTTGGCTACCCCAATTTTTTTTATTTGAATAGATAAAATATTTTATATTTAGCTATATATATAGGTTTATTTGTCATCAAAGTAAAAAGAAAGAGCTTTGTTATTAATGAAAATAGTCGATACAAGATTTAAAAATAGAATGGTTAGTGAATTTTGGTAGATTTATTACATAGAAAAAGACATTGTTAGTCAGATTAATATAAAGTTTTTATTAATCAAAATTATTAGCATCGTCGAACATAGGCAAATTTAAGTAGCTACTTTTAGTTTTTATTTTCTTGGTGTTGCCCCGTTGCTTTAATTTATATTTTTTATAAGGAAAATTATTATCATTTTTTTTGCTTATGAATTAAATTTAATCTTTTATTTAATTTAAAAAACATATTTTAACTTTTTGTGTTTGGACCATTGTAAAAAGGTTACTAGCTTCGCGTTACACTACGCTTCAACCATATGTATCCTTTAATTTACCCATTACCATTGATTGAGGAGTATGACGGTACATCGATATACAAATTGTAACAACCTCATCAATACCTTCTCAAAGTATAGATTGAAATCCCTCAAAACATAGAAAACTTTGAGAAGGTATTCTTGAGGGTGTTACAATGTGTAGATTGTTATAGAGACTAAAATGAAAATTAAAGGTTACTAGATTGAACTATCACAATTGTAACTATACACATTTGTCTTATTTTTTTTTTTAAACTCGGCATCAAAATTTTAGTCTCTATACATTTTTTTTCTTCCAATTTTTAGTCCCTAAAAAAATTTTCATGATCATTTTTGGTTGATATTTTTAAATCAGCTCATGTGTAACCTTCATATTTTTTAATGAAAATTTTCAACGATGTTAATAACATTGCTTAAAATTAGTGAATTAATTGTTTAAACATCTATTTTTAGCCATTATATATTTTTTGGTTATCTTTAATTTATATCTGTAAAATTATCATCAAAAGTTGAGCAAAAAAAAAATATTATCCTCAATTTTTTTGCTTATGAATTAAAAATATAATATATTTATATGACAGCCATTCCATTGCTTATAAATTGAAGAGCCAAAGCCTCATTTACCCGTAAAACCCTAATTGTGTGAAGAAGAAGAAGAAATGGGGCGACGGAGAAGAGCAGCACGAGCTGCGGATAGAATCAGCAGTCTACCAGACGGAGTTCTGAGCCGCATTCTCTCTCTTATTCCCACCAAAGAAGCTGTTGCAACAAGCATTCTTTCTAAGCGATGGATTCATCTCTGGAAATCTGTTGATAGTATCAACTTCTCTGACGTCAAAGTGAATGACGTTGTATCTAATTACAAATTTAACGAGTTTATGTACTCCGTTCTGGCCTCACGTGACACCGCTGGCTCCAATTTCATCAACAGTTTCGGCCTCGACATTGCATACCTTGACCCTGAGCTTGCCTCTTTAGCCTTTCCCAATATCACAAAATGGATCAACCTTGTTGTTCAACGAAGACTCAAGCATCTTTCTCTCCAAATTCATATGTGTATCTTTGGTTATAAGGATGATGAAGAAGACTCCCAATTCAAATTACCGATTAGCATATTCACCTGCAAAACCCTTGTAAGTCTTGACCTTTGTGGGTTCCGTGTGGAGGGTTTTTGTTTTTCTTCCATTGAATTTGGATTTCCATCATTGAAAACCCTTCATTTGATGGGTATTTGCTTTCATGAAGATCGAGATTTTATGTTGCTTCTAGCTGGATGTCCTAATCTTGAGCATCTAAAAGCGTCTGATATAGACATCCAAGATTCTCGTACAAATTCTCCTGCCATTCATCAAGAGTTTAAAAGTTTAAGCTTACCCAAATTGACTAGAGCAGATATCACTCAAGAATGTGAGTGTTATTTTCCGGTGAATGCACTTTCTAATTCGGAGTATCTATGTATAGATACACTCAAGTTGTACACACAAGGCCTCGAATTCTACGAGGTCAGTTTTATCATGAATATGATGCTTGTTACTTCAATCTGTGTACTAACATCCACATTTAATATTGAAGTTGTGTTGGTGTCACCTACACATTTAGTTATTACATTCAATAATTTTATTTTCTTAAATTATTATTGGTGTCAACATGTCGGTCAATTGAATACCCTACATTGATGGAATGTGATGGAAAACAAAACAAAAACGGGTTTCACTTTATTGTTTTTCTTGGGAATTTTGCCCCAATTTGATAGTGTGTCTCTCTTCATGATTCAGGTGAATAAGCCGCAACACCCTTACGATGATATTCCTATCTTTCATAATTTGACCCACTTGGAGCTCTATGATAATTGGTATTTGGTAGCACGAGTGCTCCAACACTGCCCTATGCTTCAACATCTCAAACTTTATGAGGTTTGTTAAGTCTAAGAATCATATTCAATTTATCTTTTCTTAACACACCTTTATGTTTTGTTTTATTTTATGTGCACTATTATTAGGACTCATGCGAGGAAATAGAGAATCAAGAAAATTGGGTGGACCTAGAATCTGTTCCAGAATGCCTTTTATCGTCCCTTAGAACTTGCACTATTCGGGGCTTTTCAGGCCTACAAAGTGAGCTTGTGTTGGCAAAGTATATTTTGGAAAATGCAAATTATTTACAGACAATGATAATCTGGAGCGAAAGCAAACCATCTAAAATACAAAGAAAGTTGTCCTCGTGCCTCAAAGCCTCTGCAACATGTCAACTTTCAGTTTATATTGATGATAACATGTAGACTAAGTAAGTAGCAGTTTTTTGTTTCTATCACACTTGTTGTTTCATTAGCTTATACCCTGCAACTGCTTGATTTTGTGGTTTGATCTTTGAACTATTAGCTATTATGAAGGTCGTCTTTAAATGACTTTGTCTCACTGCACATGTTAAGAAAAAATCATCATCAAACGATTTAGTTAGTACTTGTCTACTTGTTTATTTATATTTATTGAAATTTTTTATGACTGCAATTAGATCAATAATTATTAGAGGAAAGACTTCAAATGATTTAGTTAGTACTTGTCTACTTGTTTATTTATATTTATTGAAATTTTTTATGACTACAATTAGATCAACTAACCTTCAGTTAGTTGAATCATCTTTGTTACTAACTTTGTTAGTATTGCTGAGTTATGTTCCAGCTTTAGTATGCTTCACTGGTTGCAATTGCTGAGTATGTTCCAGCTTTAGTATGCTTCACTGGTTGCAAAATAAACCAGTTATGTCCATTGTAGTCTAGGGCTCTAGGCCTATATAAGGACCCTACCCCCTCACACTCTCAATCCATGACCTCAAAACTGAGAATCACAGAAATTTAACATTGGTATCAGCAAGCCAGAATGTTCCAATGGCCTCTCTTCCAAGCTCACCACTGCAAGAAACGGTGCGTCCACCACTTCCACCACCACCTGCTCAATTCGTCTTCTCAGACGCACAAAACTCCGTTTTCTGCACAGGAAACGGTGCGTCCACCTCTTCCACTAACACCTGCTTAATTTCTGAAAATGACCTGTTATGGGATCAACAACAGGTAGAACCTCTCTTCAAAACACGTAAAATTCATCATTTCCCTATCAATCCTTCAATTCCAAGTTCCAACACTCTTGCTTTGCGTAAGAAGCTTGGGAGCCACAAGAGTTCTTGTGCAGCTTAAGTCCACGATTTTGCGTGACAGCTCACATGAGTTAGTGGATGCAAAAGTTCTTGGATTCTTTGGGACAAAATCCATACGTACTTTTAACAACACACTAATGCGAAGCTTTTCCAACTCTGATCCGAACCTTGTAATACACAATTGGAAAATATGAAGTTTCTGAAGAACTAGATTAATTGGGTCTATATGCTTTTATTATATAGACTATGAGTTTAACTAGATTAATTGGATCCATATTGAGTTCACTCTACTTTCTTATTTCTCTCAAAATATGCACCAAATTAAGTAAATAACTTCTGCACAACTATTAAACTATTTGTTTTTGGTTTGAAATATTTCCATCATAAAGAGGGAACATTTAGTAACAGCAATAGGTGAACAACAGCTAGAAATTCATTTTATTTGATACTTCCTAGATGAACTCAAAGAAAGAAGCCAAGCTAAGGAGAGTAAGTACTGAAAATTGGATGCACATAATTTTTGTCAATACGTATCTCTTATTTGTCATCATACAAGAAATCAAGGGATGGTAAAATGTGTTCTGTTTTCACTTTTAATTATGAAACTGTCATATTATTTGTATTGTTTTCACCGTTTCATGTATAGATATTTGAAAAACAGAAAAACAAAATAGTGTTTTAGTTAATAGTAAAAATATAAAATAAAAACAGAATATTTTCTCAAACCAAACATACACGTCAAATTTAATTTTATCACTCAACCTTCAATATCAATATATGATTTAGATGCCTTTAACTGATTGTAGCTAACCCCTATATGTAGAGTTGGTTAGTAACAATTTCTTGTGGGAGAATTGAGGTGACTCTGAAATTTACTCATTCATTGTACTCTGTCTCAGATCATCATGATCATGGATATTTTGAATAATACAGGGGATTACAACCCCAATTCTTTCCATTGTTTCTTTGTTTCTATTTTTTGCCAGTTGGTACTATCATATACTGCATGTTGTAGTTTAGCATAGCAAAGGCTGATCTATTTCTTGAGTAACTCATGATTTCAATTTACAGTTTACAAATGCGAATTTATGTTTTTGATCAACTCTCATTGTACATTTGCTTTGATAGTATCATCTGCATCTTAAATTATTAAATGCCTGTTAGAGAAAGAATGCCTGCACCTTTGGAATGATATTAAGAACAAGCATGTAAAGAGATCAACTTACATATATAATTGCATGGTTTATTGGTATATTAAATAGAACAAAAAGAAAATAAGGATTCTGTTTTTGAACTTCCGAGTTGTCTTTATTAGTAACTGAAGAAGTTTTTTCACATCCTGCTGTGTCTTAATATATACTTCTGTTGCAGTTGCTTTGACGCAGCTTCTTTGGAGACTGAGGGGTTTGTTAGCGGATCAGTTTGATTCCAAGGAAGATCTCATCAATGCAGTTGTTTTTACTTATTCCTTTATTACAGGGTGATTTGTTAGTATAATATTTGAAACCTTGTACTCTCTTCAGATATCTTGCACCATGACCAGCAATGATGTTTCGAATCGTTTATACTTTATGCATTGATGAGGGTTTGACGTTGTTTATGCACCACCATCTGCCGCACAGACATTTTTTTTATTTTGTTACTAGTTGGACTATTATATACCCAATTGATTAACTATTTAGTGAAACATCTGTTTGAATGCCTTATAAAACATTTTTTATTTTGTTTTGGACTTTCCATTAATTTATGCTTGTTCTTTCCATTAATATAGTTCTACGTAACACTTATCATTTAAGATGGAATTCTTTCATTGGAGTACTTTTTTTTTTCTTCCAGTGAGTAAACATATATATCCATGTCTTGTTCACATTAAAGAGCTTAATCATTCTGGTTTGCAAGTAAATGATCATTGCATGCTTGGTAGTTTTTTTTTTGTCAAGGCATGCTTGGAAGTTATGTCGGTTTATATTGAGGGGTTTGGTGTTATACGAAGACTTAGATGGTTTTTGAATAATATTCCCATACAATATTTAGATAATCTACCATTTTTTATTGTTGTGTAAACTGGGTATTCTCTGCGCGCGTAACTGCGGATACTAATCACTCGATCCTTGTGGGACTCAAATGGACGGCAAACTCTCCCTAAGAGTTTTAATGTTGTTGTATGCCCATTTTAATGTTTGCAGGTGATCTTTTGTTATTTGGGCAGGCCACGGATAAGCAGATGAATTGTGTTATTAGTATCTTTAATCAATTTTGTCAGCTTCCTGGTAAAAAAGTGAGCAATGATAAAACAAGCATTTTTTCTCTCATTATGTGGACAGAGGAACCAGAGAGAATTTGATCCGAATTGCAGGATTCACTGAAACTCAAAATTTAGGGAAGTATTTGGGTGTACCTCCTATGGACAGAGCTCCAAAAAGGATTTTAATTACCTTTTGGAGCACGTTAAAAAACAACCGTCAGCTTGGAAATCAAAGCATTTATCATTTGTAGGAAGGGTTAGTATAGCTAAATCAGTTATAGAAATTGTTCCTATTTATCCTATGATGACAATAGCCTTGCTGGAATCTGTTTGAATGAGATTCAGATGCTTCAGCGGAACCTCATTTGGGATGATGATGATGATAGAGGAAAGCATGTGCACTATGTTAATTGGAAATGTTGTGACAAAACAGAAGGATTTGGGAGGGCCTGGCTTTCGGAATCTGAATGCAATGAATATGCTTGTCTAATGAAGCTTGGTTGGGTTCTGAGAAATATATGGTGTATGTCATTAAAAGTAAATATGATAGAAAGTATTTAAACAAGGATATTGTGGTGGCTAAACAAACTGATTCAAAGTTGTGAAAGACATTGGTGCAATTGTGACCTAATATCACAAATTTCTCTTGTCGGGTATGTGGAAATGGTGAAAGCCTAAATGTGGTGAATGTCAAATATATCAGGTTTACTATACCTATAGAGATAGTTGATATATGTCTTGCTGACTTGGTGGATATCTTTGGTAATTGGAAGATAATTGAAGTGGTTGGCTGGTCAGGGAGGTTCTTGATAGAATAATTGCAATTCCTCCTCCATCTATAGCTAATGGTGAGGATATGTGTGTTTGGCCAGGTTCTAAAGTTAAATGTATCTCCGCAAAAGTTAAAGGATAACTTTTAAAAAGAGTCATCCTCTATTTAAAATGTAAATAATATATACAAATATACAAAAAGAGTCATTATCTGATTAATCAACAATATCAAAATAGAACTTTAAACTATTATCATTATCAATCTTCTATACATTTTTAAAACATTTTTGTTAACATATTCTAAACTAAAGATAAATATCAGGATACAAAATATATTTGTCAATAATGTATTCTTTACGTGCAACTTCAAAAATTAATCTCTCAAATCGAATATGACTATAATCAAAGACAAGACTCTTTCTCAAAACATTTAACATTACTAAATTATTAGAGTTGGATTCAAACATAAAACTTTTAGTTAAGTTGGAAGAGAGTCTTTATCATCTTATTAAAGTGCTATGAGTAAAAATAACTATTTACCGTTATTATAAATTATAAATTTATTTATTTCCAAACATCGGTGTCAAATCCAAATAATGTTTTTTTTTTGGGAGAGGCGCCAAGCGCGCAAACCCAAATAGTTGAAAACATTTGTGAGCCAAAATCGATAAATTAGTTTTGTATCTAGATTTGAGAGCCAAAATTTCTTATCTTTATAATACTAAATGTTAGGTAGAGTTGAACCATGTACCAAGTTCTGGCAGATCACAACCGTTACCACTGGATCACTAAAGTTTTTTGTGACTTATAGTTGCTTTCATTTTGTCGAGTCGAATTTCGGATATCAAGCTATTGAGAAGCGTTGAATCACTAATTTTAAATCACGACTGAACTTTTAATTTTTCGGGGAAAAAAGGAAAAAAGTTCGAAATTACCTTAAAGTAAGAGATTTTGGATTCGGGAGTCGGTTATGCAAGGGGAAGGTATTAGCACCTCTCACATCCGTTGTACTCAACGGGAACCTCTTAGTTGACTTAGGCTAGAATGTTTTCAAAGTTTTGCTTGCGTGCTTGAATATATAAAAGGGAAAAAGAAAATATGATACAAAGGGAAAAAATACGATGAAGGGGGAAAAGAAAGTTTTTTATTAAAGGGCTTGACAAGATATGAATCCTGCTCCTACGTATCTCCTGATGCAATGAAGAATTCAAAGCTTACGTAGTTCTTTGCAGGGTAGAAAAAATCTGTATGTTGGTTCGTTTTAATTAAAAAAGATTTGATCGCGCCCGAGCGAAAAAGTTTTTGCTTTAAAATGCAAAACAACGTGGTCTACTATCGTTATGTTGATAGGTTAATAAAGACCGATAAAAAAAAAGCCTTTTACCTACTACCGTTATGAGGGTAGCTTAAAAAAGGTAAGAAGGGTTTGATAGAAATGAGACGGATTCACACTCGGGCGTGAACAAAGGTTTGAAAACGCACGAAGGCGTAAAACGATTTAAATGACAAAAAGACGGACGCACACTAAGGCGATGGTATTCGCACAAGGCGTAAAAGTTTGTTTGAAAACGCGCAAAGGCGCGAAAAGTTCGAATTGACCACGAGGGCCAAGAAAAGTTTTTAAAAAATGGTCCCGGGGGACCAAGGGAAAGATTAAGCGCGTTGGACGCTTTGAAAATGGAATGACGATTGCCCGAACAACGAGACATACGTCACGCATTCGTGCAACCGGGGTTTGGAGAGACATACGTCAAACCATTCCTTTTTCATTCAAGCCTTTGTTTTGTTGAAACTCAAAGAAATCTCAAAGGAAACAAAACACTTGGTTAAAACTTAAAGAAAAGTTGTTGGAAATCATGAACATAGCTTGTTGCTTAAGTTATTGGAACTCAAGAACAAGTGTTTATTCAAGTTTGAAAGACGAACAAAATCATGAAAATATGCATAAGTTTGGAAAATGCACAAGTTCGGCTCAAGTTTGAGTTTGGTTTTAAAAAGTGAGCAAGTTCGGCTCAAGTTCATGTTTTGATTGAAAATCATGAACAACGTTGTTGTTCAAGTTTGGTTTTGAAAATAATGAACTTAGCTTATTGCTCAAGCTTGATTTTGAAAGTTTTACGAAAATAACTTGTTTTGCAAGTTACTCAAAATTTATTGCTCAAAACTTGTGAAGTTTCCAACATCATGCAAAATTCTTGATATGGTTTGAACAAAAAATAAATTTTAATCCTCTTAGGTTCTGAATCATTGGTTAGGTCCTCAAAAATTTGGCTTTTGGAAGCCTGAATTCATGTTCTGAGTTTTACAGCCTTCGCAGAGCAACCAGAACTTGGCTCTGCGAACCCAAGTTCTGTCATGGTCGCAGAGCGACCATGACTTTGCTCTGCGAAGTATGCGAAAAAATGAACTCAGAAGCTGCTTCTGAACAGAAGTTCAGAAGCTGCTTCTGAGCAAGCTTCAGAACCTAAAGGGGGTTAAAAAGCTTTGCAAATTTGGTAGAAAAGGAGTACAACAACTCAGTTTTAGTGCTTTGCAAATTGAGATTCCTTTTGGAGTTTCAAAAGGGGTTTTTTTTGCACAAAATGAAATTAAACAATGTAAATGATGCAAACAGCAAATCAGAATGAAAGATAAAGACTTTAGAATACTTACAGAACTCCTAGCAATGCTTGTGCAAGAGATAGGAAGTGGCTTGGTTGATTGTTTTTGCAAGGTTGGAATGTTAGAGGTTATGGATAACAAATAGCTCTAATGTTCCAATTGGTTTTTGCTATGAGTTGAACTGTTTTCTCCACTCTCACAATGCTGCAATGTAATGGTTTTTCAAGTGTAAGTAAGTGTATTCAGTTGTTAGTTGTTAGTTGTGTTCAATTGTTAGTGTTGAATCCTTATGCACAACATCCCTTAAATAGGCAAAATGAGGATCAATTGCAATGATGGAAAATCTATAGAGTTCAGCTGATTTGTGTGTGTCATACCCCAATTTTTGACCTAAAATTTATTTTTTTACTCGTCTTTTTAGTTCGGAATTTTTCGTCGTCTCAGACGAAATTTCGACAGAGAGGTATTTTAAAATACCTCATTTTTTTTTAATTTCGTCCGGGTCCGTCTTTTTGTTCTCATTATTTTTTTATTTTATTTATTTTTATTTTTATTCTTTTAAATGTTTTATTGTTATTTTATTTAGTACTATTATTTCTTTTTTAGTTGCCTTTTTAATTTTTATGGCTGACTTTTTTTTTTAGAGAAGACTTTGTTTACAATTTATTGTGTTTTAATTTGTAACTTATTTGTTTTTATTGAGTGTTATTGCCACTTCTTTTGTCAACCTTGTCCTTTATTGAGTATTAGTGATGGCAATTAGTATTTTAAAAAGGGAAGCATCAAGCAGCAAAGGGGAGCGAATTTTCAGAATTCAATCAGAACCAAGAACACAGAAAATTAACCAGAAGCAAATACACTAATCAAAAAACCCAAAGTCATCCAAAACAACCTTATCACCGTACGGCCACCACAAAAATCACAGCCACCATTAAAACCACTCTACACACACGCACCCAAAACGCAACCGCACAGCCAGCAACCACCATAAACCCAGCCAAACACAACACCTCCACGGTCACAATACAACAACCACTCACGTCCTCCACCCTTCTCCCAAAACAAACACACGCACACACCCCAGCCCCATAAATCACCCTCACACACGCACAGCCAGCCACTACACCATAACCCAAACACGGCCTCATCCCTTCTCCTCCCTAAACCACCATAACCCAAACTCGGCCTCTCCTTCAAAACCCACATCCGCGGCCTCCCCCTCACCCACGATCAAATCCAAACCATACCACACGCCACCAACAGCCCAAACCAAACTCAAAAGGTGTTTGCCAATTTTTTTTTAAGTTTAGATCTAGCCCGTTTTAAAAGGATCTTGGAAAAACTAATTTGATTTTTGAAAGCTAGAGGGAAAAGGAATTTAGAAAAGTTAAAAGGTTTTGAAAAAACGAAATTTTTTTACCTCCGGCACGGTGGCGCCGCCGTCTAGGCCGGCAGCCACCGCGCCGGAGAACCATTGCTAGCCGATTTTGTTTAGGGAGAAGAGAGGAGAGAAAGAGAGTAGAGAGAGAAGAGGGAGTTAGAGAGAGGAAGAAGGGTTAGAAATGAAGAATTTTTCTGAAAAAGTCAGATTTATAGCCAGGCCCAGTACTCAGACCCGCGGCCCATCCTGGATTTTCTCTCCTGATTTCTTTCAGTTACCTCCTGCACCCCCTGTTCTACTTCTGCACCCCCCTTTTCTTCTCTATTTTTATTTTCTTTCTTTTTTTATTATTTCTTGCTTTTATTTTTTTTTAATTTCTATCCATTTTCATGCATATTATTTCATTCATTTATCTTATAGTATGACATGCATTTTTTTTTTATTATTTTTTTCTTTTATTTCATGCATTTTCATTTTAGTTTTATTCTTAGCATATTTATTTTAATGCATTTGCAATTTTTTTTTCTTGTTTATCATTTTGTTATTTTTATTTCCTGTTATTAGAATGTATTTAGGTACCATGTAAATATAAATGAGAATATGCACCGACACCCACACTCTATTTATTTTGCTTTATGTCTTTTATTTTTATTTTATTTTGCTAAGAAAAAAGTACAAAAATTTTACGTTAGTTTAAATTTCAAAAGGGTTTCGTGGTGATCCAACGTCACCACGGAAATTCCTCGCGTTTAGCTTTTAGTTTTTGTTTTTTAGTCTTAGTCAATTATTAAAAAAAACCAAAAACATGCAAATAATCAAAAATCACAAAAAAAATCTTTTCTTAATAAACCTTGATTTTCAATCAAGTGTCCGTTTTTTTTTTCTTTTATTTAAATAATCATTAATCCACTTTAATAACATTTTAATCATCTTCAAAAATAAAAAACACAAACCAATCTTATTTTGCCACTTGGCCTTTATTTTATCTTTAAAACCTTTTTTAAAAACTAATAAAAAAACACCAAACAAATCAACCGTCATTTTTACCCCGAACTACGAGGTTTTGATCCCTCACGGGTACGTAGGCAGAGGACCTTGTCCTTCCAAATCATAAAAAAAACAAAAAAAAAACATTTTCTTTTTTTCACTACTTTAATTCTGTCTCTTAAAAAATAATAAGCAAGTTATAGTCGAAATAAATAAATAAAATCAAGAGGTTCTCGTAGAGTACTACGAACATTTAGGGTGCTAACACCTTCCCTAAACGTAACTAACCACCGAACCCTAATCTTTAAAAATGTGGTAATTTAGAACTTTTTTCCACTTTTTATTTAAAAAATTAAAAGTTCAATCGTGAAATAAAATTAGTGAGTCAACGCTAGTCAATAGCTTGATCTCCGAAAATCACTGCGACAGTGTGCTAAAACCAGGCTATCTTGCTTTGCATTTAATGCAAAAGTGAAGAGGGGACACTGCCTTGCAACCTTGGTCAAGATCTTGGCCAAATCCAGCCATTAATGCAGCTGATCTTGGATAGCAATGATGAGAAAAAATCTGAAAAACAGGGCAGCTTGCAATTGGGTGGTTCTTGGGATCAATCCTTGCAATCTTGAGAGGTCAAGCAAGGAAAACGTGTACTGCCATGTACAGAGGTTGGGGGAAAACAAAAGGGAGCATGTGGGCTGGTATGAGGAAGGAGAAAAACAGCTGAAAACAGGGCAGCACCAACAGCTTTTTTGCAAGTAAAACCACCTATGTTTGACTGGTTTTGGGGGAGAAAGGAGGAAGGAAAGAGAACAAGCAGCTGGCTGGCAAGCTCAGGGTTAGAGACAGGTCAATTGGGAGGGACAAGAGCTGACCAAGGGCAACCCAATTGCTTGAGCACATGCTAGGTTAGAAGAAAATCCTTCTCACCTTAACCTTTAATGTCACACATTTGATGAAGTTTTGCTGGATCATTTCAACTACAATTGGCAATAACAATGGTAATAATAATGATAAAGGATAATAATAATAACTATAATAAAGATAAAAGAAAGCTAAATCAAAGAAATCAAATTCTGCAAAAAATTCGCAGAGTTCGCAGAGCGAAGGTAACTTTGCTCTGCGAACTCCCCTTTTCTTTTTTTGTATTTTCTTTAAAATAAAACAAATAATAATAATAATAATAATAAAACAATAAGGATAATGGTAATAGTAATAATGAAAATGATAATGGAAACAAAAATAGTAATGATAATAGTAATAAAGATGAATATAATAATAAATGATGAAAAAGATAATAATATTAGTAATTAAAAAATAATGATAATAATAAATAATAATAATAAAATATTGATAAAAATAATAATATCATTAAAAAGGTACTAGCAATAGTATTAATAAGGATAATGATAATATTAATAATAATGATAGTAATGATAATGGTGATACATATTAATAAATAAAATCTAAAAATGAAGATAAAATAATAAAAGGTAACTAAAAATAAGAAAAATTGAAAATTATAATGGAATGATGAATAATAATATGATAATGAACAAAGAAAAATATGAGTCAAAAAATGGGGTATGACAGATGCCCCTATTTAAGTTTCTTCGCCCCGGAGATTAAAAGTGAAATTTTGAAATTGACGGGTCGAAGAGACTTAAATATAAAGTACACCATTTTTGACTAAATATTTTTCTTGAATTGAAAATGCTATGAATGCATGCATGGGAATGTTATGAATGCCCGTAATGCAAGTATGAATGCAAAGACGGCAAAGATGACCCGACTGGGGATAAAAAGAGACAAAGGGATACCCGGGTTCGTTAAAGAAGCGGGATCCGACTCTACTGGGGAAAGGGTTGTCTACTATCGGAATGATAGCTTAATAAAGACAACAGATCAAAATTACTTGGTGGCTTCATCGGGGATTTCATCTTACCTACTACCGTTATGATGGTAGCTTAATGAAGGTAAGAGAAGACAAAGTATGCAAATCACTGGGGAAATTATTTTACTTACTACCGTCGTGACGGCAGCTTAATGAAGATAAAAATAATATAAATGTCAGCCGTTCGGGTTAAATTCCGAACTGCCGCTGATGGTAAGAAACAAAGATAAAAGTAAGCTGTTCGGGTTAAATTCCGAACTGTCACTGATGACAAGAGATGAAGGTAGATGTCAGCTGTTTGGGTTAAATTCCGAACTACTGATGAGGACAAGAAACAAAGATAAAGGTCAGCTGTTCGGGTTAAATTCCGAACTACCACTGGGGATAGGAAAACAAGGGATAAAAGTCAGCTGTTCGGGTTAAATTCCAAACTACCGCTGAGGATAAGACAAAAGGTAAAAGTCAGTTGTTCGGGTTAAATTCCGAACTACCGTTGAGGATAAGACGAAAGGTAAAGGTCAGCTGTTCGGGTTAAATTATGAACTACCACTGAAGATAAGAAAACAAGGGATAAAAGTCAGTTGTTCGGGTTAAATTCTGAACTACCGCTGAGGATAAGACAAAAGGTAAAAGGCAGCTGTTCGGGTTAAATTCCGAACTACCACTGATGGAGAAACAAAAGTAAAAGTCAGCTGTTCGGGTTAAATTCCGAACTACCACTGATGGAGAAACAAAAGTAAAAGTCAGTTGTTCGGGTTAAATTCCGAACTACCACTGAAGATAAGAATTAGATAAAAATTGTGCACAAGCTGTTCGTTAAAGAACTGCCACTTGACAACAACACTGGGGGATATGCACAAGCTGTTCGTTGAAAAACTGCCATTTGGCATAAAGGCATAATAAAAAAATATGCGCAAGCTGTTCGTTTGAACTGCCACTTGACATAAAAAGGTGACATTTCTGGACCAGATACACTAGGGATGACACTTGGGGAAAGGAAGGTTACAAATTGTTTATGATTGATTGGGGTGACTTATGGTGGTTAAAGCAGCCACGTATGAATGATATTGTTGTATGTTATATGCATGAATGTGTGTATGCATGAATGTATGAATGTATGAATGTCCGAATGTACAAATGTATGAATGTACGAATGTACAAATGTATGAATGTATGACCCTCACTGGGAGTGTTGTGTGAAGGATTGACTTGTAATGGGGATACACAAACCGTTCGTTAAAGAACTGCCCCTTGGTATAAGAATATGATGAAAGATTGCACAGGCTGTTCGTTAAAGAACTACCGCTTGGCAACAAAGGAGGTGACATCTATAGACCAGACAGACTGGGGATGACACCTGATTGATTTGATTAATTATATGACCGACAAACTTGATGAGACAAGATTAGACCGGTAAAATGAAAAGTGGACCGACGTCGCATCGCAAACACTCAGTAACCTTCATTGGAGATGAGGTCACAGGGGACACATCAAAACATTGACGGGGTAAATATCCCCATTGAAGGGATAATGATTGGATGCCGAGCAAGGTCGGGCTTTTTATGATTGGATGCCGAGCGAGGTCGGGCTTTGTATGATTGGATGCCGAGCGAGGTCGGGCTTTGATTACGATTGGATGCCGAGCGAGGTCGGCCTTTTTATGTTTGGATGCCGAGCGAGGTCGGGCTTTTTATGATTGGATGTCGAGCGAGGTCGGGCTTTTTATGATTGGATGCCGAGTGAGGTCGGGCTTTTTATGATTGGATGCCGAGCGAGGTCGGGCTTTGGTTTGAAATTGTGGGTGCCAATGAGAATTGGGCTTTTGTTGGTAATGAGAATTGGTTTGAAATTTCAGATTGCATGATTCATATGAGATTTGCACATGCAATTTTGATGTTCCCATTAATCTAAGACTGCACTAAAACACAAAATTTATATCATACAGCTCAAGTTAATTACATGTTTATCAATGAACCACACCTAACACACATTTTTGTTAAGTAGATGAACAAATTGAATATTAATTGTGAGGGTATTGAACGCTCATCCGGCAAGTTTGCTAACATTCCGATCAAGTTATGCGTCCATCTAATCATCGTTTCTAAAAGTGCAAAAGCATTGATCACAAGGTCTTTGAGGGTTGTAATTTGGCTTGGTTACAAAAGAAATGTCATATGTGGGAAATATTGAATTCAAATGGCCAAGCAAAAAGAACATTCCTTCTAATTACATACTTCCTCCTGATTTCACACACAACTCTTGGTGATTTACAAATATTTTTCTTTGATCTTGACAACTTTTTTGATTTATTGATTTTTTCTTTTTCTTTTCTTTTTCTTGGTTTGTTTTTTTCTTTTTCTTTCTTCTTTTTCTTCTTCCTCTTTTTTTTTGTTTGTCAAGATCAATTACAAAATTCACCGTTACTTGACTTTCACAACCTCCTTTTTTCCTTCAATTTAGTCTCAATAATACCCTAATTGAATGTTCCCCTTTTCTTTTGGCGAGGGACAATAATCATGATGGTTAAGGGTTCAAAAATGAAAGAAAATTATCAGAATTCAATAATGATTTAACTATGAACTGAATTTTTTTCAAACTCCGGCAATTTCATTAAGCAATTGAGCTTATGAAAGTTGGCAGTTCATAGTTAAGGATTCTGATTCATTAGGCTCGAAGGGGTTAACAAATACTCACTTCTCACAGGGTGGACTATTTGTGGTCAAGTGTTTTCACTCATTTCAAAAAAAATGCCTCGATCATATCAATGCTTTCGTACAATTAAAAACAACATTTAGATTTAACATAAAAGGATCGAGTTAAACCAAAAAATGCCGGTCTCCTGCATATGTGTATAACGATTTTGAGGATTCCTCACATTTTGGCTAGTTTTAAATGGTTCATAGAACAAACATATTAGCAACGCAAATTATATGATATAACTTTTGTACTGAATACATATTCTCGTTCCAAGTTTAATCATAGAAAAACAGGAAACATGTACTTTAGCTTTGCATAAATTAATCAGATTTTATCATTATCATACATCTGTGGCCGACTCTCTGGATCAATCCATATGATGTGATCGGATGCCGATCAAGGTCGGGCTTTGATTGGATGCCGAGCGAGGTCGGGCTTTAATAGATTGGATGCCGAGCGAGGTCGGGCTTTGTGAATGAAAATTATGCTTCACGTTTATTCACACATCTGAATAAGACCAGGTCATAATTTCATCTTGTAGAGTGTGCCCCCGCAGAGGAAAACTGTGATGCCAATCTCTTGAGGGTTCTCTTGGTGAGGTTGTTTTGGGACGACGAGCCACTTTCCTTGACGGGATGACGCGTAGTGTTGCGAATGAAATGCGAACACCGAAGACTCAATTCGGATTGTAAGAAATCCTGATGATAAGAAAAGGAACGAGTTTTGGACTCGAAGACAAATGTGTGCATGTTGTGCATGATGTTAATGCATGTATGCGATGTATATGAAAAAAACATGCCCTTTTTTTTTGTTTATGCAAAAAAAAAAAAATCATGAATGCAAATGTTTATGGTATGCAGGGGTATGATATAGGGACGTTCAAAACTTCGCCCCATCCTTACGTGTAGGCTCTAGAGATGAAATTTTCTAAAAGGTCCCTAGAGTCACAGATCCCACATGGAATTAAGGTCGTCGATTGCGAACTTCGCAAGACTTCAATACCTTCCAAGTGAAATCTCCTCTAGGCGGGGTTTGGCATCCTACCTCACGGACATACGTCAACGCGGGTTTCCGCTCACAACCACCATCCTATCTTAATTTTCTCTCAAGCTCGGGTAGAGAGCCTCACACGTCCGGCATTAACCCGAACAATGTGGAGTAACACCACTCAAGTAACGACCCCACAATTGATATATATTGATATGTAGCAATATGAAATATATGAATATAGAGCAAGAGAATAGAAACAAATAATGATAATAAGCTAAAAAACACGCAAGCAAAGCAAAAACATTTTAGCCTAAAAGATGACTAAGATAGGCTTCACTCGTCATACACAAAAACAAAGTGTTTGTGCATGTCCCCAGTGAAGTCGCCATTTTTGTCGCGTCGAATTTCGGATATCAAGCTATTGAGAAGCGTTGAATCACTAATTTTAAATCACGACTGAACTTTTAATTTTTCGGGGAAAAAAGGAAAAAAGTTCGAAATTACCTTAAAGTAAGAGATTTTGGATTCGGGAGTCGGTTATGCAAGGGGAAGGTATTAGCACCCCTCACATCCGTTGTACTCAACGGGAACCTCTTAGTTGACTTAAGCTAGAATGTTTTCAAAGTTTTGCTTGCGTGCTTGAATATATAAAAGGGAAAGAGAAAATATGATACAAAGGGAAAAAATACGATGAAGGGGGAAAAGAAAGTTTTTTATTAAAGGGCTTGACAAGATATGAATCCTGCTCCTACGTATCTCCTGATGCAATGGAGAATTCAAAGCTTACGTAGTTCTTTGCAAGGTAGAAAAAATTTGTATGTTGGTTCGTTTTAATTAAAAAAGATTTGATCGCGCCCGAGCGAAAAAGTTTTTGCTTTAAAATGCAAAACAATGTGGTCTACTATCGTTATGTTGATAGGTTAATAAAGACCGATAAAAAAAAAGCATTTTACCTACTACCGTTATGAGGGTAGCTTAAAAAAGGTAAGAAGGGGTTGATAGAAATGAGACGGATTCACACTCGGGCGTGAACAAAGATTTGAAAACGCACGAAGGCGTAAAACGATTTAAATGACAAAAAGACGGACGCACACTAAGGCGATGGTATTCGCACAAGGCGTAAAAGTTTGTTTGAAAACGCGCAAAGGCGCGAAAAGTTCGAATTGACCACGAGGGCCAAGAAAAGTTTTTAAAAAATGGTCCCGGGGGACCAAGGGAAAGATTAAGCGCGTTGGACGCTTTGAAAATGGAATGACGATTGCCCGAACAACGAGACATACGTCACGCATTCGTGCAACCAGGGTTTGGAGAGACATACGTCAAACCATTCCTTTTTCATTCAAGCCTTTGTTTTGTTGAAACTCAAAGAAATCTCAAAGGAAACAAAACACTTGGTTAAAACTTAAAGAAAAGTTGTTGGAAATCATGAACATAGCTTGTTGCTTAAGTTATTGGAACTCAAGAACAAGTGTTTATTCAAGTTTGAAAGACGAACAAAATCATGAAAATATGCATAAGTTTGGAAAATGCACAAGTTCGGCTCAAGTTTGAGTTTGGTTTTAAAAAGTGAGCAAGTTTGGCTCAAGTTCATGTTTTGATTGAAAATCATGAACAACATTGTTGTTCAAGTTTGGTTTTGAAAATAATGAACTTAGCTTATTGCTCAAGCTTGATTTTGAAAGTTTTACGAACATAACTTGTTTTGCAAGTTACTCAAAATTTATTGCTCAAAACTTGTGAAGTTTCCAACATCATGCAAAATTCTTGATATGGTTTGAACAAAAAATAAATTTTAATCCTCTTAGGTTCTGAATCATTGGTTAGGTCCTCAAAAATTTGGCTTTTGGAAGCCTGAATTCATGTTCTGAGTTTTACAGCCTTCGCAGAGCAACCAGAACTTGGCTCTGCGAACCCAAGTTCTGTCATGGTCGCAGAGCGACCATGACTTTGCTCTGCGAAGTATGCGAAAAAATGAACTCAGAAGCTGCTTCTGAACAGAAGTTCAGAAGCTGCTTCTGAGCAAGCTTCAGAACCTAAAGGGGGTTAAAAAGCTTTGCAAATTTGGTAGAAAAGGAGTACAACAACTCAGTTTTAGTGCTTTGCAAATTGAGATTCCTTTTGGAGTTTCAAAAGGGGTTTTTTTTTGCACAAAATGAAATTAAACAATGTAAATGATGCAAACAGCAAATCAGAATGAAAGATAAAGACTTTAGAATACTTACAGAACTCCTAGCAATGCTTGTGCAAGAGATAGGAAGTGGCTTGGTTGATTGTTTTTGCAAGGTTGGAATGTTAGAGGTTATGGATAACAAATAGCTCTAATGTTCCAATTGGTTTTTGCTATGAGTTGAACTGTTTTCTCTACTTTCACAATGCTGCAATGTAATGGTTTTTCAAGTGTAAGTAAGTGTATTCAGTTGTTAGTTGTTAGTTGTGTTCAATTGTTAGTGTTGAATCCTTATGCACAGCATCCCTTAAATAGGCAAAATGAGGATCAATGACAATGATGGAAAATCTATAGAGTTCAGCTGATTTGTGTGCTAAAACCAGGCTATCTTACTTTGCATTTAATGCAAAAGTGAAGAGGGGACACTGCCTTGCAACCTTGGTCAAGATCTTGGCCAAATCCAGCCATTAATGCAGCTGATCTTGGATAACAATGATGAGAAAAAATCTGAAAAAACAGGGCAGCTTGCAATTGGGTGGTTCTTGGGATCAATCCTTGCAATCTTGAGAGGTCAAGCAAGGAAAACGTGTACTGCCATGTACAGAGGTTGGGGGAAAACAAAAGGAAGCATGTGGGCTGGTGTGAGGAAGAAGAAAAACAGCTGAAAACAGGGCAGCACCAATAGCTTTTTTGCAAGTAAAACCACCTATGTTTGACTGGTTTTGGGGGAGAAAGGAGGAAGGAAAGAGAACAAGCAGCTGGCTGGCAAGCTCAGGGTTAGAGACAGGTCAATTGGGAGGGACAAGAGCTGACCAAGGGCAGCCCAATTGCTTGAGCACATGCTAGGTTGGAAGAAAATCCTTCTCACCTTAACCTTTAATGTCACACATTTGATGAAGTTTTGCTGGATCATTTCAACTACAATTGGCAATAACAATGGTAATAATAATGATAAAGGATAATAACAATAACTATAATAAAGATAAAAGAAAGCTAAATCAAAGAAATCAAATTCTGCAAAAAATTCGCAGAGTTCGCAGAGCGAAGGTAACTTTGCTCTGCGAACTCCCCTTTTCTTTTTTTGTATTTTCTTTAAAATAAAACAAATAATAATAATAATAAAAAAAAACAATAAGGATAATGGTAATAGTAATAATGAAAATGATAATGGAAACAAAAATAGTAATGATAATAGTAATAAAGATGAATATAATAATAAATGATGAAAAAGATAATAATATTAGTAATTAAAAAATAATGATAATAATAAATAATAATAATAAAATATTGATAAAAATAATAATACCATTAAAAAGGTACTAGCAATAGTATTAATAAGGATAATGATAATATTAATAATAATGATAGTAATGATGATGGTGATACATATTAATAAATAAAATCTAAAAATGAAGATAAAATAATAAAAGGTAACTAAAAATAAGAAAAATTGAAAATTATAATGGAATGATGAATAATAATATGATAATGAACAAAGAAAAATATGAGTCAAAAAATGGGGTATGACAGATGCCCCTATTTAAGTTTCTTCGCCCCGGAGATTAAAAGTGAAATTTTGAAATTGACGGGTCGAAGAGACTTAAATATAAAGTACACCATTTTTGACTAAATATTTTTCTCGAATTGAAAATGCTATGAATGCATGCATGCGAATGTTATGAATGCCCATAATGCAAGTATGAATGCAAAGACGGCAAAGATGACCCGACTGGGGATAAAAAGAGACAAAGGGATACCCGGGTTCGTTAAAGAAGCGGGATCCGACTCTACTGGGGATAGTGTTCCACTAGGGAAAGGGTTGTCTACTTTCGGAATGATAGCTTAATAAAGACAACAGATCAAAATTACTTGGTGGCTTCAGCGGGGATCTCATCTTACCTACTACCGTTATGATGGTAGCTTAATGAAGTTAAGAGAAGACAAAGTATGCAAATCACTGGGGAAATTATTTTACCTACTACCGTCGTGACGACAGCTTAATGAAGGTAAAAATAATATAAATGTCAGCCGTTCGGGTTAAATTCCGAACTGTCGCTGATGGTAAGAAACAAAGATAAAAGTCAGCTGTTCGGGTTAAATTCCGAACTGTCACTGATGACAAGAGATGAAGGTAGATGTCAGCTGTTCGGGTTAAATTCCGAACTGCTACTGGAGATAAGAAACAAAGGTAACAATCAGCTGTTCGGGTTAAATTCCGAACTACCACTGGGGATAAGAAACAAAAGTAAAAGTCAGCTGTTCGGGTTAAATTCCGAACTACTGATGAGGACAAGAAACAAAGATAAAGGTCAGCTGTTCGGGTTAAATTCCGAACTACCACTGGGGATAGGAAAACAAGGGATAAAAGTCAGCTGTTCGGGTTAAATTCCGAACTACCGCTGAGGATAAGACAAAAGGTAAAATTCAGTTGTTCGGGTTAAATTCCGAACTACCGCTGAGGATAAGACGAAAGGTAAAGGTCAGCTGTTCGAGTTAAATTCCGAACTACCACTGAAGATAAGAAAACAAGGGATAAAAGTCAGCTGTTCGGGTTAAATTCCGAACTACCGCTGAGGATAAGACAAAAGGTAAAAGTCAGCTGTTCGGGTTAAATTGTGAACTACCGCTGAGGATAAGACAAAAGGTAAAAGTCAGCTGTTCGGGTTAAATTCTGAACTACCACTGATGGAGAAACAAAAGTAAAAGTCAGTTGTTCGGGTTAAATTCCGAACTACCACTGATGGAGAAACAAAAGTAAAAGTCAGCTGTTCGGGTTAAATTCCGAACTACCACTGAAGATAAGAATTAGATAAAAACTGTGCACAAGCTGTTCGTTAAAGAACTGCCACTTGGCAACAACACTCGGGGATATGCACAAGCTGTTCGTTGAAGAACTGCCATTTGGCATAAAGGCATAATAAAAAAAGATGTGCAAGCTGTTCGTTTGAACTGCCACTTGGCATAAAAAGGTGACATTTCTGGACCAGATACACTGGGGATGACACTTGGGAAAGGAAGGTTACAAATTGTTTATGATTGACTGGGGTGACTTATGGTGGTTAAAGCAGCCACGTATGAATGATATTGTTGTATGTTATATGCATGAATGTGTGTATGCATGAATGTATGAATGTATGAATGTACGAATATACAAATGTATGAATGTATGAATCTCGAGTCCTCTTTCTTTCAATCTCACAATCCCTAAATCATTTCTCACTCACTTTCATCTCTCTCACCATCTTGCAATTGAACCTAATAACCATAACACCACCCTTTTTGACGGACCTAATTAATTTTTATGAAAAAAAAATCTGCAAGAAATTGAATCAGATAACACATGAAAATGTCATTTTTTTTAAAGTCACTAACGCCATTGCAATTCCTCTGTTGATAGCAGTTCCTTTTCATTATTAGCGGTTCCTTTTCATTATTATTTTTTCTTTCAATTACCACATAAAATTCCTTTTTATTTTTTTTCTTTCGGTTACCAAATAGCAATTCCTTTTCATTATTTTTTTTCTTTTGATTATCACATAACAATTTCTTTTCCTTTTCATTTTTATAGATTTAGCAGCTTTTACGGTTATGACCAATTTCTTGGTGCAAGCTTTTGTATATATTTTTTCTTTTGATTTGTCATTTTTATTGCAGTCCATTTTTTATTTTTGTTGCTTTTTGAGATAGTTCGATAACATAATACTAAATGTAACTATAAAAGTAATAATATAGCAAATTTGATAGTTATATATGAAGCTATACAATGCACTGGTTAAAGTCTAGTTAGTTTTCACCTCGCCTCACACACTTTACCCAGCAGCCATAACCCTAACCCTAATCGTTGATGCGCCGCTTACAACCCTAGGATAAGCAGGTTACCGAACGACGTTCTTTGCCGCATCCTCTTTTTCCTCTCCACCAAAAAAGCTGTTGCAACAAGCGTTCTTTCAAAGAGATGGACTAAGCTCTGGCTCTCTGTTCCCAATATCGAATTCTCCAACATCTATATTTATAGTATTAAAACTAATTCCAGATTTAACAACTCTGTTGATTCCATTTTGATCTCTCGAGACAACGCTGGTACCCCTTTCAACAGTTTCTCCCTCGAAATTGGATATGGTAGCCCTCATTTTGCTTATAAGATCAGTTTCCCGAAGGTCCTCGAATGGATCGACTTTGTTGCTCAACGCGAACTCAAATATACTTTGATGACTGTGATAATGAATACGATGTTAATGAACGCTTCGTATTCAAATTGCCTAATAGCATCTTAAACTGCAAAACCCTCGTTAGTCTCGATCTCTGTCACTTCACTGTCCCCTCGCTTAAGAAACTTTCGTTGAGTGATGTTGACTTTGATGGAAATCAGGATGTCCAATTCTCGAGGATCTACAATTATTTCAAGTATACTTGATGAATACTGAGAATTCTTATACCCATTTTAAAAGCTTGAGCTTATCGCAATTGACTAGAGCGGATATTACTGATTGTATGTGTTGCTCTTTTTCGCTGAATGCACTTTCTACTTCTGAGTCTCTGTGCTTAGATACATTCAGGATGTACACACAAGAACGCCAAGTCAACCAGGAAGTCTATCGCAAGGTTTGTTTTTATTATGAATATGATGCTGCTATCTCAATCTCAGACAACCAAAACATGTTGTCGGTATCATACACCGGGAACTCATCATCTGATTGCATTCACTAACTCAACTTTTCTCATATCATTATTGGTGTTAACAAGTCATGTCCATTGTTAGTGCTTCATAGTCCTCAATTGAATAAAATACATTGTTGAAACCTTGTGATTCATTTTCTTTTTTCTTTGTGGAATTTCACCCTAACTTCTTAGTGTCTTTCTACATAATTTAGGTGGGTCATCCCCTGCGCCCATATGATGATATTCCTATTTTTCATAATTTGACCTACTTGGAGCTCCAGCATAGTGTTCATTTGGTAGTACAAGTTCTCCACCACTGCCCTAAGCTTCGAAATCTCAAATATAAGGTTTGTTAAGTTTAATAACATATTCGATTTATCTTTTCTTAACACACCTTTTTGTTTTTTTTTAACACTCCTCTATGTAAACAGGGGTTATACGCGTGTGACGAAGAAGATGATCAAAAGAATTGGGTGGAGCCAGAATCTGTTCCACAATGCCTTTTATCATACCTTAGAACTTGCACTATTGGGTATGATGCGGGTCTACAAAGTCAACTTATGTTAGCGAAATATATTTTGAAGAATGCAAATGTTTTACAAACCATGACAATCTCCAGTGAAAGTGAAAAAAGTAAATTGTCCGAATGTCCGAGGGCCTCTGCAACATGTCAACTTTTGTGATGCACATAGACTATGTAAGTAGTATTTTCTATATGCTGCCTGCTGTTTCTTTAGCTTCTACCATGCCACTGCTAGATTTGGTGGTTTGAACTATGAGCTGTTATGTAGGACACGACTTTGTCTCTTTGCACAAGTTAATGAATAACGATATTTAAATGATTTTCTTACTACTTGTCCACCTGTTTATTTTTTTTATCTGTATATTTTACTAACTTGTGTAAGACTTCAATTAGATCAATGATTTTGCCTCAAAGATTTTACAAATAGCTCAAACAATATGAGGCTCTGCTAGAAGAAATCTTTGTTTTGATAATGTAGTGTTTTGCGAAGTCGAAGAAATTAGGTTATCTTCTTTTCTAAAGGATACTCTACATGCTTACCCACCTGCTTCTGCTATTGATCACTCTGAGCCATTATTTTCACCATATCGTGCTCCCTCATTCTCCAAAATCCTCAGCAACCGCCAAGAAACCTCTTTGTTTTGACTGAAATATCCTTGCCTTCCGTTGTGACTGAGCATCCTCCAGATCCTTGTTCTTACAGATGCTTCAACTGTCACTCTAACCCTTCAACAAAATCTTATTCAAAACCATCTTTCCCTCCAGCTTATTCTCCTGCTGCTTCCTATCTCACATTCTGCCATCCACACAATTAGAGTTGCTTGCTCCTGCTCTATCCTTTTGAAGTCTTTGTTCTATATTTTTGTTGTTGCTTTGTGCTAATCCTTGCTGTAACAGATACCCGGTTTTTAGAACAGTTTACAAGTATTATTTCTTTAACAAATTTTGTACGGTGTTTAGTGCTGGAATATTTTGATATTTGTTTACCTTTCAAATTCGAGTCTTGGAATAATTTTGTGCATTATGGAATGGTCTTTAGACCCAGGCTTTCGTTCTTTTGATTCCGATACACACTCTGATTTCAAGCGTGGTATCTCTGTAAAGGACAAACTGTTGGCAAGTTGTTGTAATTTACCTTTGTTTTACTCAATGTTGCATAGGTACGGGTACGGTACCCGGTACGATACAGGTACCGGTATGAAAATACAACAATTTTAAAAAACAAGGCCCCATATAAGGTTTTATCTCTAGTAATAAGGACTTCATAATAGTTTATGGTATTACCTATTGTTAATATCTACATTGTTCTCACTGTCAGTACTTTTATTTACTTGTATCTAATATTAAACCAAGGCCCCATATAAGGTTTACCATGAGAAAAAATGGTCTGCTCGTGCACTTCAGTTTTTAGCCATTTCATATTTTATATGATGCACAGACAAATTAATTTGATGGAGAAGAGTGTACTAAATAGTATGTTACTTTGCAAGAATATTGGTAGGTAGAAGATGAAGATTCATAAGAACTAGATTGAGATAGAGTAAGTAGGTAGAAGACACAAGATTAGCGCGGTTTATACGATTCTTTCTGCAGATTATGAAGTTTGCCAATTCCCCTCTAACTACGCGTGTGTTTTGGAATTATTTGAAAAACATTACAAGTGACATTGGAGAATATGGCTGCCAAATGGAGCTATGAAAGTTATTGATTGAAAAAAGAAATCTTCAAATTGTTTCTGAAGAGAATTTTGCTGTGGATAAAATTAAGAACAAGTATTTGCATTGTGGCATTGTCCAAATAACATCAATATGTTTCTACTTTAAAATCAGAATAATTTCTAAAGTTAGAAAAACAATTATTATATTGTACTTGTGTTGGATGCCAAGTTTATATGGGGAAAAATTATTGAATAATTGCAATTCAGTAATTGATTTCAAAATTATTGAATACAGGGGGAGTCTTGGCACAACGATGAAGTTGTTGTCACGTGACCTAAAGATCACGGGTTCAAGTCCTGGAAACAACCTCTTGTGTAAAAAAAACAGGGCAAGACTGCGTACAATACACCAAAATGGTGGGTCCCCTTCCCAGACCCTGTGTATGCGGGAGTGCACCGGGCTGCCCTATGCAATTTAATTAACGTATGGTTTTTTTATTTTATTTTGCGTGCAGACTTGGCCCTATTGAAGCAACCGAGTCTTTCTTTGTGGCTCTATTGAAACAGTTGAGTCTTTCTTGGTGGCTATTTGAATGGTGAAAAACAAGCTCTTGAGGAATTGGAACGGAAGCATGATTTTATGGATGATTTTAGATATTTCTGGCAAAATCTGAAGGCCAGAAAATTCATTCTTTTATAAATTCAACTGCAGCACTTGTCAGAAACACCATGTTCATAGAATGCCCAATTTCATTAATTTCTGGTGTTATACTAATATTTTGATCTTACTGGCTACAATTGATGGTATGCTTGGTATTTTCTTAACTATTTAGATTTTGAGATACTGAATGCTGTATTGTTTTTTTTGCTGAGTGGTGGTGTTTATTAGTAGCCTTTGTTTTGGCTCTAGTGGGTATGCTGCAGGGTTGTTTTTGCTTTTCTTTTGTATCCGTTTGTGCCTCTTTGCAGGGTGCTTATTGTGCTCTGTTTTATGCTTCGTAGTAAAATTGGCTTATACTAAAAAAAAAAAAACTGGTCCCCTAACTTATTTGTTGTTTTCATTTTGGTCTCATAAATCTAAATTTTTCCTGTTTGGTTCCTCAAATATACCTCTGTTAGTCAATTTGGTCCGTTTATGTTAACTTTAACCACAAATGTCTAAGATGGATCAACTTTGTGGGTGGTCCATCGTAGACCTTATTAAATTTTTTAACTTTAACCATTTGATCTTTTATTTTAGAAGAGAGCCGTTGGATAATGCAAGTTTATTATATCTTATTGTGCATCATCAACAACTAATATTTTCTTACATTTCTTCATCTTCTTCCCTTTTCTTCTTCTTCTTCATCTTCATCATAATCATCATACACATTCATCCATCTTCATCTTTAAACCCAGAAAATCAAAAAATCAAAAATCATACACTCAAATTCATTTGTTAATAAACTCAATTTCTATCAATATAAACATACCAAAAATCCCCAATTTCCTCAATTCAAAAAATCAACTTCCACGCCTACATATTTAAAAGATTCAGATGTATAAAAAACAAAGGGATATACGAATATGCAGCATAAAACAAAATGAGAAAGTAGATTAAGCATCATTATTTAAGAGAACAACAAACACTTATAAAATATCTCCCAAATCACGCTAGAATTCTTCTTATCTAATGCATCTAGACCAAAATGTTTTCTTTTCTAAAGGCCCAGATTGGTGAAGCTATGGAAATTATGCATAAGTTTCTTTTCTGGCTGGTTGGATTTTTGGTTAATTTTTTGGTTGTATTTGTTGGAGTTATGTTTTCATGTCTGTGTAGCGTTTGTATCAGTTTTTTTTTTTGGTCAAGTAGCCTGACGGCTAGAGAAATTCACCTTAAAGGTAATAAGTGGGGTGTCTGGGGTTCGAACCCCGACTCCTACATATATTATGCATTATTCCTTACCAAGTGAGCTAAGCTCACGGGGATTGTATCAGTTTTATCTACAGTAGTTGTAGTATGACATGGGTATTACCTTGTTGCCTTTTTTCTTTCAGTTTTGCACAACTTATGCTTTAGCATGCCGATTAATAAGATTCTCTCGAAAAAAAATCAAGATGTGTCGTATGGCCTTACAAATACATACAAGGTCCCTAGTCTTCTGTTCCCTCCTTATCATCTCTCTTCATCTTCTTCCCCTTCTATTCTTGCCATTTTTTCTTCTTCCTTTCAGATTCGTTTTTTGGGTTTGCTGGTTTTGGTTTGGATTGGGAAGAAGAAGAAAAATGGAAGTTCATATTTGGATTGGGAAGAAGAAAGGGGTAAATTGGTAATTACATAGAGCTTTTTTTTTTATTTTGTGGTTAAAGTTAACAAAAACAGACCAAATTGACTAACAGAGGTATATTTGAGAGACTAAACGGAAAAAATTTAGAGTTATGGAACCAAAATGAAAACAACAAATAAGTTAGGGGACCAAATGTTCAATTAAGCCTAAAAAAAAAAGTCAGGTTACACAAAAAATTGCGGGTGGTGGGGTTCTACTTTTAACGGATCATTTTGGAAAATTTTATTTATGCCTTTTATTATTATATAAGAAGTTTCTTTGTGGTTGATGCAAATTATGCTTTATCTTCTAGATGTTTAGAGGTGGCATTTACCGCACACAGTTAAGTTTTGGGTAACGATCTACAAATGACTGGTCATCATGATCAGTTTTTTAGACAATCAATTATATCATCACATGTATTTTTCATTGATCTATAAAATGACCAACTAAGAAGACACTATGGGTTTGTATGCCGAAACACTTATGAACTATATTGACATATCATCTCACACATTCAGAGTTTGTTTGGCAAGACACCTTTTTTAGTCTATAGCTTATGACTTATAAACTATTTGATTCAAAAGGATATGTTGGATAACCTTCTTATTTTTACTAGTTTATAACGTTTTATGATAAGCTATTCCAAGTAGCTTATGGATTAAAGCTCATAGTTTATCATTTTTTACTCTTGTAATTTTAATTGAATATATATATATATATATATATATATATATATATATATATTATGTTATTTCATACTTATAAGTTAATTTTACTAAACACTCATAATCAACCAGTTAAGGGTCCGTTTGTTATGGATTAAAATAAAAATGATTTTGACATTGACTAATTTAGAGATTATTTTTTGGAGATTTTATAAAAAATCAGAATCTATTTCTTGTTTGTTTATTATAATCAAAATTATTTTTTAAAAAAATGATTTAGTCTGTTTGAATACAATTATATAAAAGGGATTTTTTTTTTTTCATTTGAAGTATCTCCTATAAGCTACACTTAACAACTTTTCATTGAAGTTGTCTTTAGATTTTGGAAATATCTCACTGCAATTTTGTTTTTATTTCTTAATAAATCATCTCACTACAATAGTTATCTCGGGATTAATAGGGAAATATCTCGGGATTAATAAGTCAATTCCTATTACCTCGGGATTTAGTTTTGAGGTTCTTAATTACCGGTCGTGATGTTTTCTTGAATTGTTTGTTATATTTTTAATGTTTGAATTTATTTTTATCTCTTTGTTATATGTGATATTTGTATTGAAAGTTAAAAATAATTTTAGAAAGAGAAAAAATCTATTCAAAAGAGTCAAAACAAACTATTTTCTTTATACTCCCTCCGTTCCTTTTTAACTGTCACATTTACAAAAAATATTTGTTCCTATTTAAGTGTCACTTTTAGAGTTTAAGGTTGTAATTTGTCAATTATACCCTTAACCTCTCAATTATCACAACTTATCATTAATTGCATAGAGAAAAGAAATTTGGCTGTTTAAATAGATAACCATGTTATCGAGGCATAGAGAAAAGAAATTTGGCTGTTTAAATTGAAACGCACCGTTTCATTTAAGTTAGAAAAGAAAAAAAAAATAAAATAAGTAAATAGTAGTAAGAAATAATAATATATATAAATATATAACCATATCACACACACTTTCCCCTTTTCTTTTCCCTCTCACTCCCGTACTCTCTGCTCTACTCTCCCTTTCTTCATTTTTTTTTCCTTCCTTCCCAAATCAAGCAATTTAATTCACAAACCAAACACCCATAAGAAAAATTATACATCCAAGGAAAGCCCTTTGTTAGTACAAGTGAGATTTGGAAGAATTTTGGGGTTAGGGTTTGTGCTTTGAAGAGGAAGAAAAATACCCATTTTGGGGAAGTTGCTCATTGAGACTTTTTGAGGTATATTTATCAACTTATCTTTCAATTAGTGCATATTTAGGCATGATTAGTGAGTTAGAAATTAATTTTAGAGAGTAGAGTCTATATATAACTTCAACCTATGATTATGACAGATTTTCATTTGATTTGAATGGTTTCTATTGTTACTAAAGTTCTAGAATGAACTTCTAAATTTATAGAAAACTATTTATGTTCAGATATGGCGCCGGACGCTTCACATGCTTCTCCAGGGGTGGTTGGAGAGCACACTTAGTTGATTCGTCTTAACTGTGAGTTGATAACGATCATTATCACTTATTTTCATTATCGTTATTATTGATATTTTTATGATTTTATATGTTAAAGTATTTACCAAAATGGGGAACACACCTTTCGAATATTTTTCTCGTCTTTGATACATGTTTAAGGTCACCGATTTTAATATGATCACTTATTTGGATTTTATCTACGACGTATAAAGAATTGTAAATTGGGATTTGAATGTGTGCAGTCAACATAAGTTTGATATTTTACGAATCATGGTTTTAAAGCAATGTGTTTTGAGAAATACAATTATAATTGTGATTACCTAGGTGCACCTAGTATTGATTTCGGTTAGGTAGAGTTACTCCGTTAGATGGAGCCGCCCCTATGGATAGGCCGCCATTAGGAGGAGAGGGCTATCAACGAGATGTAAACTCCCTAATTGAAAATGTTTTACGTTTTGTTTTGAGTCGAGAGAAAATAGCTATCCGTTAGATGAAGCTACCCTAAGGGAAAGGCCACTCTTAGTAGGAAAGAGCTATCAATGAGATGGAGCTAGTTCTCGATTCACCAAATTTTGATTATTTTCACTAAATGGAGTTTTCTATATTCTTTTTAAAAAGGCTTTTATTATGAATTTCATCAATGTATTTTTAGAGGCTTGTAATCGTATTTTCAGCTCTTTACAATATTTGATTTTCTTTGAATAATTCTTACCGATTGGAAAAAATTTACCAATGTGTGAATTTTCAAGCGTATAAACGACTGCGGGTTAATAGAATTGACATTTCAAGCGTATACGGTTACTAGATTTGCAAATTGACATTATATTTGAGAAACTTAATTACTCGTGCCCATGTGTGTTTCCCTTCTAGTTGGTGGTGGTTGTTGTCTCCTCACTAAGTCCTTGTGACTTACTCTTTCATTTTCTATTTTTTTCAGATTCTCGAGCAGCTGAGTAGAAAGCTGCAAGTAGATGCGAAGTTCAGCATTGTCACTTTTTGGTAGGCCTCCTTGATGGATGGTTCTTTTGCTTATGTACATATTTCAGTCAGTGTATCTGCAGCTATATGAGTCTAGAAATGTCTCATTTTGATTTGTACAAATATGTAAAAAATGTCATTTTGAGTTTCTGGATGATGGAAAACAGGTTTATGGACAGGATTCAGATCCTGGGAACATTAGAAAAACAGAGGATACTCTGTCCAAATTTCTGTAAATATTATTTTGAAGTAAAATTAGTTATTTCAAGATTTCTGAAATATCATTGGTCAACTCTGATTGTTAGGCTTGCCGGACTTGATTCATAAGTCCGTGCGCCGGTCACGATTATTTTTGGGTCGTGACATAAATGCAAAACAGTGATAATTGCAAAACAGTGATAGTAATTGAGATTTCATTTTCGATAAGTGTAACAGTTTGTTCCAAGGCATAGAGAAAAGAAATTTGGCTGTATAAATATGTAATGGAAAAACAGTGGAAAAAAGCAAAGGAAAAAACACCCAACGAAAATGGCTTCCCATGATTTACATTTAGCTAGCCTTGCATTTACTACTCCTTCCTAAAAAGGCTAAAAGTCATCAAATAAAACGTGCTCGACATAAAAAATTTGCTGCATGCTGTCAAATAAATAAGGGTAGAAAAGGAAACTAAGGAGTATTTAACATTTGCCTTGGTTGTAGTGAATTGGGCAAAAGTGACAGATATTAAGGAACAGAGGGAGTATGTATTATAGATATATAATATAGATGTATACTGCACAAAGAAGAGAATGGATGAGCTTGAACTGGGTTTTAAAAATTATTTAAATTATCAATTAAAAAAATTAAATCTATTAAAAAAAGAATTATCTCACTACAATGGAAACAATATTATACCATTACTAGCAGAAAGACAGACACTACCGTGTCCGTCCATCCACTCTTTTTACTACGCTAAAGTGTGTGTATATTTTTTTTTATGTTTGTTTGTATAATTTTGATTACAATTTTTAAATTTTTAAATATTAATGGAAATTATTCGTACATCGATTTATCTACAAATTATTGTCAAAACATATAACAAAATTATTTATCAACTCGACGTATTTTGGTTTGCCTATATATAAAATAAAAATAAAATAACGATAGTTTGTTGTTTATTCTGATAATAATTAGTAAAATAATAACATAAATGTATAAATTATTTGTTATGTAAAGGAAAAACCTATGATTGTGATAAAAGAATATCTTTAAAAACTACATTTTTTTGTAAAGTCTCCATCTTCTCCTTGTATTTCTTTGATGAAAACTTTTGTTGAATTTTGAGAAACTCATCTTGATAAAACTACGTATAATTGAGCATGGCTGAAAGCATGTCGTGGAAGATAGATTCCAACATTGTGAATGGTCTGCCCTTGTGACTTATTTATGGTAATAGCAAAACTTAGTCTATTAGAAATTTGTTATCTACTAAGCACAAAAAGAAGTCCTAAACTTGCATTTGTTTTTAATTTAAGTATGGGCAACATTGCTCTTTTTCCAGCGTTGTTTTATGATAGGATTTCTACATCCAACATATTTATAAACAATCCACAACATAATAACCGTGTTACATTACACATGTCATATTTAGGGTCTATGTTCGCAACAATATTAAAATTCATGCATTGTTCGGTTAAAAAAAATTAAATCCTATAGAATATTTTAATTTTTTATCTTTATTTTTTTTAACTGAAGAATGCATGAATATGATATTTTTTTATGCGAAAGTCAAGTATTTTGGTTATTCATCATCAAATTGTAGAACGACAACATATATGAAAAAAAATTTTGGGAAAAGATCCATATATGAAATTGAAATGAACAAATCCCGTTGATCCAAATGGTATGGACCAAAGATTTTATATATTTTTTGTGTGAAATAAACTAAATAAACACAAGTATTAATGATTCCACAATAATTCTAAAATAAAATAATTTTTTGTTTTTTAGGATTTTATAATTCCAGTGATCGAGACAACATGAATAAGTGAAAAGATAAACTAAATTTGCTTTGCCAGCTTGATTCCATGATCAATGATCAAGAATAAATATTTTATCTCACATATTTTAGTACTAGACTAGATTATGGATTATTATTGATTATGATATGTGACTTATTTTCATAGAAAAATAAAATATTTTGCAATTTACGGTCAATAAATTTTCAATTGTACCCTTAAAAATATATATTCGTTAGTCTATTTTGGAAATGATATTATGAGAACCATAATACTCGGATTTTCATTTCATATACTCAAATAATTTGCATTCAAATAAAATAAGGACACTATTGTTGTTGAGAGAGAAAGAGAAAACAAAATATAAAGATGTAAGAGAAACTTGTTTAACAAAAAGAAAAACTTAAAAAAATTATTAGAAACAAGTAAAACATCTTGCATTGTTATGGTTCACGTAACATTGCTGTAATTATAGGGGTGGTAAA
This sequence comes from Medicago ruthenica, assembly GCA_018208015.1. Classification (NCBI taxonomy): domain Eukaryota; kingdom Viridiplantae; phylum Streptophyta; class Magnoliopsida; order Fabales; family Fabaceae; genus Medicago; species Medicago ruthenica. The sequence goes on along the minus strand of CM031372.1, from coordinate 3,149,560 downwards.
ACGGGTCTAATCCGTTGGGCCGACCCATTTAACCCGTCATTTTAGGCGGGTTGGACTGATGATTTGAACCCACCCCTATAGTTGGTCCACCCCCGTTTAACCCGTTGAAAAAACAGGTTGTGGCGGGGTGGGGCGTTGGCTCATTAAAAAAGTTTTATTTAATTATTATTGTACTAATAAATAATAAATATTTCAATTTTTAAGTTTTTTCTCCTAAAAATAATTCGACAATTCTTTATTAGACAATAGTTTTCTTTTTATGTGGGATTAAAATGAAAATAAAATGATTATGAGAAAATAAAATTGATTTTTTTTATAGCAGTAACATACTATTTTAATAACATTAGCACAAAAAAGATTTTGAAAAAAAAATTTGTTAGACGGTCCAGCCCGCCTCTTGGCGGGGCGGGATATGCGATTGAGCCCACTACCTTAAGTTGGCCCGCCTAAACGGGACGGGTTGACCTACATTGCCATCCCCAGGTAATTATATAAAAAATAATTATATTAGTAATATTGTGAAATATTTAAAAATAATACATAAAAATTATCAACATTAATGTAATATTTCTATTAAAAAAATATATCTGAATTTTATTTTTCTTTATCTGTAAAAACAAATTTTTATGTGTTGATGTGAGAAGCGTAAAAAAAATGTAATGATATTAGAAAATTGATATGGTAAAATTTTTAAAACTCGTGACTATTTTAAAAATATCAACATTAAATATTTTGTAAAAAGTGTTTATATTAAATATTTTGTTATTTTATATGTAAAATACCGTAATATATTTCCAGTACATCCGTTGCGAATTTTATGTGTTTATATCTATGGACGCAAATTTTTATATAGCCATATATATGAGAAATACAATATGATAAAATTTTGAAAACTCGTGACTATGTTCAAAATATCAACATTAATTTTTTTATTTTTTCTTTCAATTTTTTTTTCATCTTTCAATTTCACATTTAAATTTTCTCCATTTTATAATATATCAAATATAAAAGAACATAATGCAAATACACATGTCTTTTACTAGATAAATAAGTTATGAGTAAATGAGTGGCATCCAAATGAGAAGCTTCATTTTTTTTTTAATGAAGAAGCTCCATTGTGTTAAAACTCGAAGTGACTCACCATTTTCTTGTTTAAATTATATTGAGTTGAATATGTTTTTTTTTTCTATAAATATTCTAATTTTTCATTTTAGTCCTTCAAAAGTTTTTCATCACCACTTTTGATCTTTTTTAAATCAACTCATATATATCACATAATTTTAAATTTTTTTCACAATCATGTTTAGTACATTATAGAACTTTTTTTCTTGCAAAAGTTCAAATTTTATTTTAACAATGAATGAATTAAATATAAATTTTTATGTTTTTTTCGATTTAAAATTCATATTTAATTCATATTTGTTAAAAATTCTAATTTTTTGTTGAAAAAATTTCTTATCATATTTTAAACATTAAAAAAAAAAAACATCATTGAAATATCAGAAAGACATACGTATTCAAACTTAAAGCAAGAATAAAAAATGTTGACGAAAAACTTTAAAACTATAAATCTAAAAAAAATTGTAAATGAATTATGTGAATTTTGTTTTGAAAGAAAAAAGATATTCCTCTACGAATTTTCTGCGATTTAATTATTTTTTAAAAAACTATATAGAAATATATAAAATACATATTTAATGACAATTTGTTGTACAAATACTCTCTCCGTTCCTTTTTAATTGTTTCTTTTGAAGAAAATTTTTGTTTCTGATTAACTGTCACTTTCAAAGTTCAATGCAAAATTAAATGTTGTTTTACCAATATTACCCTTAGTTATTTATTGCGGAGAGAGAAATATATGAAATGAGATATTAAATGAATAAGGTCATTATTGTAAAAGTATAACTTATTGCATTAAAAGTAGTAATATTTATTGATTGTCTTGGTTTGTGTAAAATGTCAAAAAGTGACAATTAAAAAGGAATATCATTTATCTTTAATGAAAGATGAGGGTTAAAGGGTGTCGAAATTTATTACCACACGCAAAAAAAGTAAAGTGTGTCCAACTTTAACGCGCTGCCAAACGTTGAAGAAACTCATTTCTTACCAGTCGGTTACCCGTACCGTTCATGCTCTTTTCCAGGTTTCATCTCGTTCTTTTTCTTTTTCTTTTCCTTGATCTGATCTCTGTTTTGTAATTGTTCTTTCTAATATCATAGAATTTGTTCATAATTTCAGATTTTCACTAAAAAATTATGTTTGGTGAAGACTTGATGTTGAGATTGATGGAAAAGCTGCATTTCTTTAATTTGTAGATCCTCATTTACACCTTAATTGTTGATGATCTGCGTAACTCCACTTGTGTGAAGAAGAAGAAGAAGAAGAAGAGGAAGGTGAAATGCAGCGACGGAGACCGAAAATTTCAACATCAGAAGCAAACGTGGATAAGATCAGCAGTTTGCCCGACGAAATCCTGTTTCGCATTCTCTCATTTGTCTCCACAAAAGAAGCGGTTGCTACAAGCGTTTTGTCCAAGAGATGGACTCATCTCTGGCATTATCTTCCCAATATCGACTTCACTGACATCAGAGTCAATACCGTTGAATCCAATCTCCGTTTTAACGAATTTGTGTACTCCGTTTTGGTCTCTCGAGACACTGCTGGATCTCATTTCATCGACAGTTTCCACCTCAACATTCAGTATGGTGATTCTCATCTTGCCTATAATAAAGAGTTTCCCAATCTCACCAAATGGGTCAACCTTGTTGTTCAACGCCAACTCAAATATCTTCATCTCCGTCTTCGTGTGCCTCTTCCTGATAACTTTAGTGGTTATCCATACTTTCCCAAATTGCCCATTAGTATCTTCACATGCAAAACCCTTGTAAGTTTAAACCTCAGTTGGTTCCGTGTGGATGGTTTTTCTTTTACTTCCGTTGGATTTGGATTTCCATCACTTAAAACCCTTAGTTTGAGACTCATTAAGTTCTCAGAAGTTCGAGATTTTATGTTGCTTCTAGCCGGATGTCCGATTCTTGAGGATCTACAAGCGGCTCTTGTATTCTTCTATTACGAGGAAGATTCTCATACTGTTCAGGAGTTTAAGAGCCTAACCTTACCCAAACTGTCTAAAGCAGATGTGAGTAAATGTTGGTGTTCGTGTTATATGGTGAAAGCACTATCTTCTTCGGTGTCTCTCTGCATGGAAACATCTATGTTTTATGCAAAAGACGACAGAGTTTACAAGGTCAGTTTGATTATGGATATAATGCATGCCACCTCAATCTATGTAGCACTAACATTTCATATTGAAGAGGAGTCCGGTGTTTGACATGTGTCGGTGTTTAACACGCCGACACATGGATTCCATTTCTCAGCCGTGACATGTATTAGTGCTTCGTAGATCTCAATTGAATACAATACACTGATTGAGTGGGATGGCAAAGAAATAAAAAATGTAATTCATCTGGCATTTTTGAGGAATTTTGCCCTGATTTGATAGTGTGTCTTTGTACATAATTTAGGCGAATAAGCTGCAGCACCCTTGTGTTGACATTCCCATCTTTCATAATTTGACCCACTTGGAGCTCTACAATAATTGGGATTTGGTAGTACAAGTGCTCCACCACTGCCCTAAGCTTCAAAATCTCCAACTTTATCAGGTTTGTCATCTTTTAGAATATTATTCAGTTTATCTTTTCTTAAGTCGCCTTTATGTTTTGTTTTAATTTTGTGTACTATAAATAGGAGTTATACCTGTCGATATCGAATCAACAAGATGATCAAGAAAATTGGGTGGAACCAGAATTTGTTCCACAATGCCTTTCATCATACCTTAGAACTTGCACTATTCGAGATTCCTCAGGCCTGCGGAGAGAGTATATGGTGGCAAAATATATTTTAAAAAATGCAAAATATTTACAAACAATGACAATTTGGAGCAAAAGAGAACCACCTGAAATAGAAACGAAGTTGTCCCCATGCCCGAAGGCCTCTTCATCATGTCAACTTTCTGTTTTTGATAACATATAGACTATGTAAGTAGTAGTTTCTCTATCTTGTATCTCGTTTCATTAGCTTCTACCATGCATCTGCTTGATTTAGTGGTTTGAACTTTGAATTTTGAGCTATTATGAAAGTCATGACTTTCTCTCGCTGCACAAGTTAAGTAAAAATCATCTTTAAATGATTTATCCAGCACTTGTTTACCTGTTTTATATGTTTATTTATTAAACTTGTTTGTGACTACAATTAGATCAGTACTTATCCATTTTATGGCCACTTGTATGCTAAATTTAGATTTGATGCATAACCCCAAGACAGAATAATAACTTATATCAAAATAATAAGTTATTATTTTGCCCTGTGGTTATGCATCAATACTTATCCGTCTTTGCCTTTTGATGGCATTTAATGTTTTGGTTTTCCCATTAATAATAACTTTATCTAAATGATCATTTTGAAAATTTGGTTTTGTTGACCGAGTTTACTAGGCAATTAAGGTTCACAAGGAATAAACAGTAGTTATATAGTGTAGTCTAGTAGGGCAGGAAAAGGTTGCCCAAAATCTACTGCTCCACAAAATGCAGTAATTATATAGGGCAGTTTAGTAGGCAGGATAAGGTGATTAAAATCTATTGCTCCATAAACAAAATGCAGTAATCGTAAGACTTGTGATTGTGGGGAAGCTTATGCTAAGTGTATTAAGAACCTTGGTATTAAATAAATAGTATGTGACCGTGGTCTAGGCCACAACATCAAGGTTCTGTTATTGAGGCCGCACCAACCGCATCTGACAGTGATTCTCTGCAATATCAAAGATTGCGACACAGCGGCTATTATCCTAACAACATTTTAAAACACCTTGTTAGAAGCTGTCGCAGAATCAAAATATTAATTAGAATATTATACCATTTATATTGTTTATTTTTCAGTTATTGTATTATTAGGTAGTCAATTATTGTCATTAACCTGTAATTATGTAGGATCTCTACAATTAATTAGGATTCTAATTCTTTCTCTATTAAAGAGAGAAATCCCTTGTACATTTGAATACATCAAGAAATTATTCTCCTCTCATTCTTTTCTACTGAATATGCTAAGTGCATTGCAAACCACGGTATTATGTGACCGTGATGTAGGCCACAACATCAAGGTTCCGTTATTGAGGCCTCACCAACTGCATCTGACTGTGATTCTCTGCAACATCAAAGATTGCGACACAGTGATACTATTTATTTAATACCGCGTCTGACAGTGATTCTCTGCAATATCAAAGATTGCGACACAGCCGCTATTATCCTAACAACATTTTAAAACACCTTGTCAGAAACTTATGCTAAGTGTATTATGAACGACGGTATTAAATAAATAGTATGTGACTGTGATCTAGGCCACAACATCAAGGTTCCGTTATTGAGGCCTCACTAACTGCATCTGACTTTGATTCTCTGCAACATCAAAGATTGTGACACAGCCGCGACCAGTGGCGGATCTTCTTGGTAGCGGAAGGTAGCCACTGCTCCCCCCAGTTTTTATATATATAGCAGCACCCATAGGTTCATTTCCTTAACCTTCCACACAAACTCCTTCGGCATCTGATCTCAATTTCTTATCCATCCATGTCGCGCCGATTCGAATTTCGATTCCTTCCTTCCTTTAACTCTCGTGCCTTGTCTCTTATGAATTTCGGTTGCCTTTGATGAGAAAGAATACAATGATTCCTTTGGTAGAAGATGAAAGGGGGTTGAATGGAAGAAACATACATGGGGTAGAAGATGATGATAGTGGAAATGGGTTGCAAAAAATTGAAGTGCCCAACCTCAAAGATGAAACTGATAATGGGGAAAGATTGAACCTTGTTGCATATTCAAATTGACTGAGAAACTTGATAAAAAAATTAATTGAGAAATGTTAAGGTTTAAGGGTTTGAAGAGAAGGAGTGAAGAAGACGATAGAATCCAACCCAGTTATTCTTGCTGTGTGTTTTTAATCTTTTCTGTTTTTTCTTTTCACAATCTCAAACAGTTGGTTGTAAACTAAATACCAGCAGTAATAGTGGATGTGCAGAAATTAATTCTCTTATGATTATTATTTGAAAATGGTTGTAAAATCCCACATTGTGTTAAGTCCAACAAATAGTTCTAAAAGTCGAGTGTTTCTCTTTAGGCCCCCTAATATCTCTAAGGCCCCTTAAATATACATCCGGTAGTTATCTATGGGATGTACATTTTATGGGGGCCTTAGAGATATTAGGGGGCTAAAAGATAAACATTCCTAAAGGCCTACATTCTTCTCCTTTTTTTTAGGGGAAAGCCCATATTTTGTTATCTCTCCTTTCATACATGTTTTATTTTTGTTTTGTGTTAGTGTTATTTTGAATTTTTAGTAAAATTATATAGATCTCTTATGAATTTTAATTATAATATTTTAGTTAGTAATTACCGCTCCCCCTAACATTTTGGTCAAGATCCGCCACTGGCTGCGACCATTTTCCAAACATTTTAAAGCACCTTGTTAAGAACCAAATCCAATGAATCTTTTTCCTTTTAAGAACCTTCGAAGCAGATAAAAAGGAACAAGATCACTTAAGTAAGGTTAATAGAACTTTCAAGAGGAGTAGGGATAGGACACTCTTCCATCCTCTAATATCTTATTGTGCTTTTTTAGCACTCTGTTTGATATCTTACACAAGCACAATTCTTAACTAAGCATTTATTTCTTCCTACAGGCCATATTCATATTTCTATAGTACTAAGCATTTCTGGTTGTTGCCATTTTTGAAGAGCCTTTATATTTTCTCCTTCAATTTTGTCTTAATGCGATACTGATTCTGTTACATATTTGGCTCTAATATTTTTCAATGGCATTAAAGATGTGGCTGCATGTTAATTTTCGGCCGATACACTGATTGACTTCCAAACAGTTGTCTTTGGATTGACCTAAGAATCGGAAAACTTCAGATGCAAGGCAATGATATACTCACATGTCCCTAATTGTCAGTGGCAATGGATAATAGGCCAAGTAAACCATCAAATTATGAATATTTCAAAAAGGTCCCCGACTATTAAATTGTCAACTTGGTCCCCAAATTTAACCACTTACTATCAATTAGGTCCTTATATTTTAACAACTTACTATCAATTTGGTCCCTATTTTTAACCGCTTATTATTAATTTAGTCCCTAACATGTTTTCAGAAGGACTAGTATGAGTAAAATTTGACAAAGTCAGGGACCTTTTTGAAATATTCATAATCTCAGTGACCTATTTGAGAGTGTCTTACAAAGTCAGGGAGACAGGGACTAATTTGATTGTTTACTCTAATAGGCCAATGACCAGCTTGGGAAATACATTTATGTTGTCACCACTAAAGGGTCTCATGTCATGTTGCATGATATAAAAAGAATCTAGCGTGCTATTTGTCGCGTCGAATTTCGGATGTCAAGCTATTGACTAGCGTTGAATCACTAAATTTAAATCACGACTGAACTTTTAATTTTTCGGGGAAAAAGGAAAAAAGTTCTAAATTACCTTGAAAAGAGATTTTAGGTTCGAAAGTCGATTATGCGAGGGGAAGGTATTAGCACCCCTCACATCCGTTGTACTCAACGGGAACCTCTTAGTTGACTTAGGCTTAAAATGTTTTTGACGTTTTGCTTGCATGCTTAATCATATATATATATGTAAAGAAAAAAAAGAAAATATAATGTGAGGTGCAGAAAGAGATAAAAACAAACGAAATAAAAAAAAGGAAAAAAGAGATTTTTATTAACGGGCTTGACAAGACGTCGGTCTTGCTCCTACGTATCTCCCGGTAGTCGGAGAATTCAAAGCTTACGTAGTTCTTGAGAAAGAATTGTTTGAAAAACGCACAAAGGCGTAAAAAGCTTAAAAAGATGAAGGAGACAAGCGCACATTAAGGCGATAAACTCGCACAAGGCGTAAAAAGACGAACGCACATTAAGGCGATAAACTCGCACAAGGCGTAAAAAGACGAACGCACATTAAGGCGATAAACTCGCACAAGGCGTAAAAAGACGAACGCACATTAAGGCGATAAATTCGCACAAGGCGTAAAGGGTTGAAAATAAACGCGCAAAGGCGTAAAACATTTAAATGATAAAAGGACGGACTCGCAATAAGGCGATGGTGTCCGTTGGAAAACGCACAAAGGCGTAAAATGTTTGAATTGACCACGGGGGCCAAGAAAAGTTTAAAATGGTTACGGGGGACCAAGAAAAGTTGGATTGGTCACGAGGGACCAAGAAAGGCTCAAATTGGTCGCGAAGGACCAAGAAAGGTTCAATTTGGTCGCGAGGGACCAAGAAAGGTTCAATTTGGTCGCGAGGGACCAAGAAAGGTTCAATTTGGTCGCGAGGGACCAAGACATGTTAAAATTGGTCGCGAGGGACCAAGAAAATGTTAAAATTGGTCGCGAGGGACCAAGAAAGGTTAAAGTGCGTTGGACGCGTTGGAAATAGAATGACGATTGTCCGAGCAACGAGACATACGTCAAGCATTCGTACAACCGGGGAAAGGAGAGACATACGTCAAACCACCCTTTTTCATTCAAGTTTTGTTCGTAATTGAGAAAACGTATTTTTGGGGAAGCTAGAAAAGAATGACGATCGTCTAAGCAACGAGACATACGTCAAGTGTTTATCCGATCGGGGAAAGGAGAGACATACGTCAAACCACCCTTTTTCATTCAAGTTTCGCTTGAATTTTAAGAAAAAGTGTAAACTGTCAAAACGCTCGTTTTTAGAACTCAAATGAAAAGAAAAGAAATTGTTCAAATTAGTTGTTGCAACCAAAATGAACAAGTTTGTCGCTTAATAAAAAAAAGAAAATGTTTTTTTGTTGTTTTCGTTGATTTTTGTTTGGTTGGTTTGGAAGGACAAGGTCCTTTGCCTACATACCCAAATGGGATCAAAACCGATGTAGTTCGGGCTTAAAAAAAGCCGAGTGATTTGTTTATTTTGTTTTTAAAACTTGAAAATATTTGTGAAAGATAAAATGAGCCAAAGTGGCGAGCGAATAAAGCTTGATTAAATTAAAAATGCAAAAATAAAGTCTGATATGATTAAGATCGATTGAAATTTGATTAAAATAAAATTGCTTAGTTTGAAATCCAAGGCTTTGTTAATGAATAATATTTTTTGATGAAGTTTTGAATATTTGAAATGTTTTTGGTTTTTTATGATTTTTTTTCTTGGAGTTAAAAAAGAAAATAAGCGCGATAAAATAAACTAAACGCGAGAGAATAATAAATAAGAAATGATTGTTGGATCAAAATAAAAAGATTTTTGTTTTTGGAATATGAATTAAACTAAGAAAATATAATGCAATGCATATTTAAACATTTTGTTCCTAAATGCATGTATATTCTAATGACAAAGAAAAATGCAAAATAAAATGAACAATTAGAAATAAAAAATAAAATGCATGAGATGATATGATAAGTAAATAAATGGGATGTTAAAAATAAAGGAACAAATAAAAAGGAAATAGTAATAAAAAGAAAAATAAATTGCAAAGAAAATAAATAAAAGAAATAAAATAAAGAGGTGTAAAAATAAACCTGGGGGGTGCTGGTAGTGAAAAATAACTCAGATTGGAAGAGAAAGGCCCAAACTGTCTTGGGCTTTCGTAAATTAATCTGGGCCGTCTGATTAATCAGACGGCCCTGATCAGATCACAGGGTAAAAAAAAAGCAGGGCCACACGATTAAAAATCAGAGGGCCAGGAGGGCGTGGGTGTACGCTAACGCGTACACCCTCACACACAGAATCAGGGAGGGGTATATATACCCCAACCCTTCACAAAAAAATCATTTTACATTTTCACTTCTCTCTCTTCCTCTTCTTCCTAGCCGAGTCTCTCTCTTCCTCTCCCCTCTCTCCTCCTTGCCTGGCCGGACCGTTTTCCGGCGTGGTGGCCGCCGGCCCACGCGGCGGCGCCACCGCGCCGGAGAGTTAGAAACCTCCCCTTTTCAAAAAAAAAACCTTTTTTTCTCACATCCTTTTCCCTTCTCAACCCAAATCCGAACCTATTTTCTCCAAAATCCCACCCAATCGGTCTAGATCTAAGCTTTTAAAAACCAAAAATTTTTTTCTTCTCTTTGCTTTTCCGTACGGTTTTGTGCTTGCTGGGACGTGGTTAGGGCGTTTGGGGGTCGTGGTGTTGTGTTATTGCGCGTATGGCTTGCTGTTTGCGTGAGTTTGAGTGAGGGGTTTGTGTGTGTGTTGGGGTTGTGGTGTGCGTGGGTTATTTGTGTTGGTGTGTGTTTTGGGGAGCTGAATTTGTGTTAGGGGGCGTGTGGATGCTGTGTGTGTTGCTGGGTTGCTAGAGTGTGAGGCTTGGTGAGGGTTGTGTGGGTGTGTGATGTGTATTGTGTTGGTGCGTGAGTTTTGTGTGTGTTGAGGGTCTGTTTATGTGTGAGTATGTAGGTGAGGGCTTGTGAAAAAAACGTGTTGTGTTGTTGTGTTTGGGTAAGGGTTGCTGTACGAAAATGGTGTTGAGAGTGGGAAAAAAAAAAAACGTGCGTGTGGTGTTGGGGTTATGGCAGTGGCCGAAAATTTCTTGAGGGGGGGGGGAAGAGCTTGCTGGAAATTTTGTGTGTTTGTGTTGTTTCTGTGTTGTAAAAAAAACTGTTTTGTTCCAATTTCTTCCCCAAAATTTCTTCTTTTTTCTTCCTTGTGATTCTGTCCTGTTAAATAGAGAAAAAATGAGCTGCTTGTCATGAGATAGAGGATAAGATTGCAAGCTGTTTCTGCAGAATTTTGGATAGGATTTGAGGATTGTGATGATGAAAAAAAAAGATTTGTGATGATGAAAAAAAAAGGAATTGGGGCGCTGCAGGCTTTGTGTTATGTTGGTTGACTGTTGACTTGGACCAAAAAAGAAAAATAAAAAAGAATAATAATAATAGTAATAAATAATAATAATGATAATAATAATACAAAAAGAAATAAATAAATGGTAATAATGGTAATAATAAAAACAACAATAAATGACAATAAATAATAAAAACTGAAATTAAAAGTAAAGATAAAAAGTAAATAAAAATAAAATAAATAAACGAGACAAAAATTGACATGAGGTATTTTAAAATACCTCCCTGCCGAAATTTCGTCTGAAACGACGAGAATTCTCGGCCTTTTAAAAAAAATGCGTAAAACGAGACAATAAATAAAACGAGACGAAAAATGGGTCAAAAAATGGGGTATGACAGATGCCCCTATTTAAGTTTCTTCGCTACGGAGATTAAAAAGCGAAATTTTGATTCGACGGGTCGAAGAAACTTAAATACAGAGTACACCATTTTTTGACCAATTTTGGACAGTAAAACAATATGGATGCGATGCCATGTATGCAATGTTATGAATGCATGTGATGCAAGTATAAATGCAAAATGGCAAAGATGACCTGATTGGGGATAAACAGAGACAAAGGGATACCCGGGTTCGTTAAAGAAACGGGATCCAACTCTATTGGGGATAACGTTCCACTGGGGAAAAAGTTAGCTGCTCGGGTTATTGCCGAACTGTTCACTGGGGAGAGTGGGCAATTAACCACGGGAACCAAAGAGGGTAAAATGTCAGCTGTTCGGGTTAAATTCCGAACTGCCACTGACGACAAGGATTGAATGTAAAGGTCAGCTGTTCGGGTTAAATTCCGAACTGCCATTGACGACAAGAAAGTAAAATGTCAACTGTTCGGGTTAAATTCCGAACTGCCATTGACGACAAGGAAGTAAAATGTCAACTGTTCGGGTTAAATTCCGAACTGCCATTGACGACAAGAAAGTAAAATGTCAACTGTCGGTTGTTCCGACCTGCCATTGACGACAAGAAAGTGAAAAATGTCAATTGTCGGTTGTTCCGACCTGCCATTGACGACAAGGAAATGAAAGATGTCAACTGTCGGTTTGTTCCGACCTGCCATTGACGACAAGGAAATAAAAAATGTCAACTGTCGGTTGTTCCGACCTGCCATTGACGACAAGAAAAAATGTCAACTGTTCGGGTTAAATTCCGAACTGCCATTGACGACAAGAAACAAAATGTCAACTGTTCGGGTTAAATTCCGAACTGCCATTGACGACAAGAAACAAAATGTCAACTGTTCGGGTTAAATTCCGAACTGCCATTGACGACAAGAAACAAAATGTCAACTGTTCGGGTTAAATTCCGAACTGCCATTGACGACAAGAAACAAAATGTCAACTGTTCGGGTTAAATTCCGAACTGCCATTGACGACAAGAAAATAAAATGATGTCAACTGTCCGGGTTGGTTACCGAACCGTACATTGACAACAGGAAATAAAAGATATGTCAACTGTCCGGATTGGTTACTGGACCGTACATTGACGACAGGAAATAAAAGCATGTCAACTGTCCGGATTGGTTACTGGACCGTACATTGACAGCAGGAAATAAAAACATGTCAACTGTCCGGATTGGCTACCGAACCTTACATTGACGACAGGAAATAAAAGCATGTCAACTGTCCGGATTGGTTACTGGACCGTACATTGACGACAGGAAATAAAAGCATGTCAACTGTCCGGATTGGTTACTGGACCGTACATTGACGACAGGAAATAAAAGCATGTCAACTGTCCGGATTGGTTACTGGACCGTACATTGACGACAGGAAATAAAAGCATGTCAACTGTCCGGATTGGTTACTGGACCGTACATTGACAACAGGAAATAAAAACATGTCAACTGTCCGGATTGGCTACCGAACCTTACATTGACGACAGTGAGGATGCGACTGACAAGTCGTTCCTTACAGAATTGCCCCTTCACTTGGGGAGAAAGGAATGCACAAGCTGTTCGCTAAAGAACTGCCACTTGGCATAGTACTGGGGAATATGCGCAAGCTGTTCGTTAAAGAACTGCCACTTGGCACAAAAACATGATAAAAAGATGCGCAAGCTGTTCGTTTGAACTGTCACTTGGCATAAAAGGGTGACATCACTTGACCAATTTGATTGGGGATGACACTTGGGGAACATTTACTGGTGACTATGATGGGATGCCGAGCAAAGTCGGGCTTTGGTTATGATTTGGTATTTGTGAGTGTGAATGATGACTCACTGGGGAATGCCAATAAAATTGGGCTTTGTTTGTGATTTCGCTGGGGATATAAGGATCATTTTGGAAGCATGATCGATATCCAGCCTTAGATGCCAATGGTGGTTGGGCTTTTGTGAGTAGGTGCCAATGGAAATTGGGCTTTTGATTGTTTTGGACAAAGGTTGATTTCCTGGGGAGTTTGTTAATCCACCGGGGATTGGAACTGATGATTCCGCCGGGAATGCTACCTTCTTTGTTTTTTTCCTGAATCGTCCTTTCGGGCTTTCAATTCACTGGGGATATTCCCTTTTGATTTACTGAGGATTTCGCTGGGGAATCCCTTGAAAGAAGTCCAATGTGGGATAAACATATGTCATGTTTAACACTGAGGATAATGATTGGATGCCGAGCAAGGTCGGGCTTTGATTGTATTTGGTTGCCGAACGAGGTCGGGCTTTTGATGATTGAATGCCGAGCGAGGTCGGGCTTTGGATGATTTGATGCCGAGCGAGGTCGGGCTTTGGATGATTTGATGCCGAGCGAAGTCGGGCTTTGATGTGGGTGCCGAGCGAAGTCGGGCTTTTTGCAATGTGGGTGCCGAGCGAGGTCGGGCTTTAATATGCGGATGCCGAGCGAGGTCGGGCTTTATGCTTGGTGCCGAGCAAGGTCGGGCTTTTATGATGGATGCCGAGCAAAGTCGGGCTTTTTGTATGTGGGTGCCGAGCGAGGTCGGGCTTTTTGTAATGTGGGTGCCGAGCGAGGTCGGGCTTTTTGTGATGTATGCCGAGCAAGGTCGGGCTTTGATGATTGGTTGCCGAGCGAGGTCGGGCTTTTATGTTTGGTTGCCGAGCGAGGTCGGGCTTTTATGTTGGTTGCCGAGCGAGGTCGGGCTTTTATGTTGGCTGCCGAGCGAGGTCGGGCTTTTATGTTGGCTGCCGAGCGAGGTCGGGCTTTTATGTTGGATGCCGAGCAAGGTCGGGCTTTGATGATTGGTTGCCGAGCGAGGTCGGGCTTTTTGTGGGAGATTGTGAGGAATGCCAATGACGATTGGGCTTAATGTGAAATTGTAGTTGTGATCACCAATGACAATTGGGCTTTGCTTGTGATTAGGTGCCAAACATGGTTGGGCTTTTTGGACGATTGTGTACCGAGCATGGTCGGAATTTGTGAATGATTGGGCGCCAAGCATGGTTGGGCATCGGTTTGATATTGTGGGTGCCAATGAGAATTGGGCTTTTGTTGGTAATGAGGATTGGTTTTGCAATTTCAGATTGCATGATTCATATGAGATTTGCACAGGCAATTTTGATGTTCCCATTAATCCGAGATTGCACCAAAAATTTGAAATAAATACCAAACACAAAATTTATATCGTATAGCTCAAGTTAAAAATATGCTTATCAATGAACCAACCTAACACTCATTTAAGTAAATGAACAAATTGAATATTAATTGTGGGGGTATTGAACACTCATCCGGCAAGTTTGCTAACATTCCGATCGAGTTATGTGACCATCTAATCATTGTTTCTAAAAGCACGAAAGCATTTATCACAAGGTCTTCGAGGGTTGTAATTTGGCTTGGTTACAAAAGAAATGTCATATGTGGGGAAATTGAATTCAAATGGCCAAGCAAGAGGAACATTCTTTCTAAATTACACCCTTCCTCCTTTATTCAATCACAACTCTTGGTGATTTACAAATGTTTTTCTTTGATCCTTGACAACTTTTTGATTTAGAGATTTTCTCTTTTTCTCTTTTTTCTCTTTCTTTTCTTTCTTCTTTTTTTGTTCTTGTTGTCAAGATCAATTTACAAAATTCACCATTTCTTGACATTCACCACCTCCTTTTTTTCCAACTTTATCAAAGATGATACCCTAATTGAATGTTCCTTCCTCTTTCGGCAAAGGACAATAATCATGAAGGTTAAGGGTTCAAAAATGAAAGTAAAAATATCAGAATTCAATAATGATTTAACTATGAACTGAATTTTTTTACAAACTCCGGCAATTTCATTAAGCAATTGAGCTTATGAGAATTGGCAGTCCATAGTTAATGATTCTGATTCATTAGGCTCAAAGGGGTTAACAAATACTCGCTCCTCACAGGGTGGGCTATTTGTGGTCAAGTGTTTTCACTCATTTTCAAAAAATGCCTTGATCCTATCAATGCTTTCGTACAATCTAAAACAACGCTCAGATTTAACATAACAAAATCGAGTTTAAACAAAAAATGCCGGTCTCCTGCATATATATAATGATTTTGAGGATTCCTCACATTTTGGCTGGTTCTAAATGGTTCACCGAATAAACATATTAAAACGCAAGTTGCATGATATAACTTTTGTACTAAGTACGTATTCTCCTTTCAAGTTTAATCATGGAAAAAACAGGAAACATGTATCTTAGCTTTGCGCAAATTAATCAAATTCTATCACTACCATGCATTTGTGGTTGAATCATTGGATCAATCCATATGATGTGATTGGTTGCCGATCAAGGTCGGGCTTTGATTGTGGATTGTGCCAATGATGATTGGACTTTTGTCGGAAATTGTATTTGTGAAGTCGCCATTGAAAATTGGACTTTTGTAGGAGATTGAGGAATGCCAATGACGACTGGGTTTTTTGTGAATTGGGGGAAAAGGCCGCAGTAGCCTGGGGGTTGGTAATCTCGGGTTGAGGTACCGAAATCCCTTGAAGAGTAGTGGGAATATGGATGAATTCCTCACCAAAGTCGAACGGCATGCCCCATGTACAAACGGGGGGATAGATGCCCCTTGTTATATGAGCGGTTTGCTTTGGGACGTCGATCCACTTTCCTTAATGGGATGACACGTAGTGTTGCGAATGAAATGCGAACACCGACGACTCAATTCGGATTGTAAGAAATCCTTAGGGTAAAAAGGAAATGAGTTTTGGACTCGAAGATGGACATATGCATGATAATGAATGATGTTAATGTAAATGCATGAAAATTTTTTGTTTTGCTTTACAAGGAAATTAAAAAGTGCAATTAATTTCCTATAAAGCAAAGTGATATGCGAAAATTATTTTCATGCATGTAAATGTATGGTATGCATATGTATGTTCAAAATTTCCCCCATCCTCACGTGTAGGCTCTAAAGATGAGATTTTCTAAAAGGTCCCTAGAGATCACGGACCTCACAAGGAACTATTGTCGTCAATTGCAAATGCTCGCAAGACCTCAATATATTCCAAGTGAAATCTACTCTAGGCGGGGTTTTCGCATCTTCCCCTCAAGACATACGTCAAGTGGGCCTCCGCTACGCAACCCCATCCTATCTTAATTTTTCTCAAAGCTCGGGAATAGAGCCTCACACGTCCGGCATTAACCCGAACAATGTGGAGTAACACCGCTCAAGTAACCCCACAACATATATATAATATAAAGCAATATGAAACATATACGTATAAAGCGAGAAAAAATAAACAAATAAAGATGATAAGGCATAAGCGTGCAAGCAAAAATAAAACATTTTAGCCTAAAAGCCGACTAAGATAGGCTTGACTCATTTATGCACAAACAAAGTGTTTTATGCATATTCCCCAGTGAAGTCGCCATTTCTGTCGCGTCGAATTTCGGATGTCAAGCTATTGACTAGCGTTGAATCACTAAATTTAAATCACGACTGAACTTTTAATTTTTCGGGGAAAAAGGAAAAAAGTTCTAAATTACCTTGAAAAGAGATTTTAGGTTCGAAAGTCGATTATGCGAGGGGAAGGTATTAGCACCCCTCACATCCGTTGTACTCAACGGGAACCTCTTAGTTGACTTAGGCTTAAAATGTTTTTGACGTTTTGCTTGCATGCTTAATCATATATATATATGTAAAGAAAAAAAAGAAAATATAATGTGAGGTGCAGAAAGAGATAAAAACAAACGAAATAAAAAAAAGGAAAAAAGAGATTTTTATTAACGGGCTTGACAAGACGTCGGTCTTGCTCCTACGTATCTCCCGGTAGTCGGAGAATTCAAAGCTTACGTAGTTCTTGAGAAAGAATTGTTTGAAAAACGCACAAAGGCGTAAAAAGCTTAAAAAGATGAAGGAGACAAGCGCACATTAAGGCGATAAACTCGCACAAGGCGTAAAAAGACGAACGCACATTAAGGCGATAAACTCGCACAAGGCGTAAAAAGACGAACGCACATTAAGGCGATAAACTCGCACAAGGCGTAAAAAGACGAACGCACATTAAGGCGATAAATTCGCACAAGGCGTAAAGGGTTGAAAATAAACGCGCAAAGGCGTAAAACATTTAAATGATAAAAGGACGGACTCGCAATAAGGCGATGGTGTCCGTTGGAAAACGCACAAAGGCGTAAAATGTTTGAATTGACCACGGGGGCCAAGAAAAGTTTAAAATGGTTACGGGGGACCAAGAAAAGTTGGATTGGTCACGAGGGACCAAGAAAGGCTCAAATTGGTCGCGAAGGACCAAGAAAGGTTCAATTTGGTCGCGAGGGACCAAGAAAGGTTCAATTTGGTCGCGAGGGACCAAGAAAGGTTCAATTTGGTCGCGAGGGACCAAGACATGTTAAAATTGGTCGCGAGGGACCAAGAAAATGTTAAAATTGGTCGCGAGGGACCAAGAAAGGTTAAAGTGCGTTGGACGCGTTGGAAATAGAATGACGATTGTCCGAGCAACGAGACATACGTCAAGCATTCGTACAACCGGGGAAAGGAGAGACATACGTCAAACCACCCTTTTTCATTCAAGTTTTGTTCGTAATTGAGAAAACGTATTTTTGGGGAAGCTAGAAAAGAATGACGATCGTCTAAGCAACGAGACATACGTCAAGTGTTTATCCGATCGGGGAAAGGAGAGACATACGTCAAACCACCCTTTTTCATTCAAGTTTCGCTTGAATTTTAAGAAAAAGTGTAAACTGTCAAAACGCTCGTTTTTAGAACTCAAATGAAAAGAAAAGAAATTGTTCAAATTAGTTGTTGCAACCAAAATGAACAAGTTTGTCGCTTAATAAAAAAAAGAAAATGTTTTTTTGTTGTTTTCGTTGATTTTTGTTTGGTTGGTTTGGAAGGACAAGGTCCTTTGCCTACATACCCAAATGGGATCAAAACCGATGTAGTTCGGGCTTAAAAAAAGCCGAGTGATTTGTTTATTTTGTTTTTAAAACTTGAAAATATTTGTGAAAGATAAAATGAGCCAAAGTGGCGAGCGAATAAAGCTTGATTAAATTAAAAATGCAAAAATAAAGTCTGATATGATTAAGATCGATTGAAATTTGATTAAAATAAAATTGCTTGGTTTGAAATCCAAGGCTTTGTTAATGAATAATATTTTTTGATGAAGTTTTGAATATTTGAAATGTTTTTGGTTTTTTATGATTTTTTTTCTTGGAGTTAAAAAAGAAAATAAGCGCGATAAAATAAACTAAACGCGAGAGAATAATAAATAAGAAATGATTGTTGGATCAAAATAAAAAGATTTTTGTTTTTGGAATATGAATTAAACTAAGAAAATATAATGCAATGCATATTTAAACATTTTGTTCCTAAATGCATGTATATTCTAATGACAAAGAAAAATGCAAAATAAAATGAACAATTAGAAATAAAAAATAAAATGCATGAGATGATATGATAAGTAAATAAATGGGATGTTAAAAATAAAGGAACAAATAAAAAGGAAATAGTAATAAAAAGAAAAATAAATTGCAAAGAAAATAAATAAAAGAAATAAAATAAAGAGGTGTAAAAATAAACCTGGGGGGTGCTGGTAGTGAAAAATAACTCAGATTGGAAGAGAAAGGCCCAAACTGTCTTGGGCTTTCGTAAATTAATCTGGGCCGTCTGATTAATCAGACGGCCCTGATCAGATCACAGGGTAAAAAAAAAGCAGGGCCACACGATTAAAAATCAGAGGGCCAGGAGGGCGTGGGTGTACGCTAACGCGTACACCCTCACACACAGAATCAGGGAGGGGTATATATACCCCAACCCTTCACAAAAAAATCATTTTACATTTTCACTTCTCTCTCTTCCTCTTCTTCCTAGCCGAGTCTCTCTCTTCCTCTCCCCTCTCTCCTCCTTGCCTGGCCGGACCGTTTTCCGGCGTGGTGGCCGCCGGCCCACGCGGCGGCGCCACCGCGCCGGAGAGTTAGAAACCTCCCCTTTTCAAAAAAAAACCTTTTTTTCTCACATCCTTTTCCCTTCTCAACCCAAATCCGAACCTATTTTCTCCAAAATCCCACCCAATCGGTCTAGATCTAAGCTTTTAAAAACCAAAAATTTTTTTCTTCTCTTTGCTTTTCCGTACGGTTTTGTGCTTGCTGGGACGTGGTTAGGGCGTTTGGGGGTCGTGGTGTTGTGTTATTGCGCGTATGGCTTGCTGTTTGCGTGAGTTTGAGTGAGGGGTTTGTGTGTGTGTTGGGGTTGTGGTGTGCGTGGGTTATTTGTGTTGGTGTGTGTTTTGGGGAGCTGAATTTGTGTTAGGGGGCGTGTGGATGCTGTGTGTGTTGCTGGGTTGCTAGAGTGTGAGGCTTGGTGAGGGTTGTGTGGGTGTGTGATGTGTATTGTGTTGGTGCGTGAGTTTTGTGTGTGTTGAGGGTCTGTTTATGTGTGAGTATGTAGGTGAGGGCTTGTGAAAAAAACGTGTTGTGTTGTTGTGTTTGGGTAAGGGTTGCTGTACGAAAATGGTGTTGAGAGTGGGAAAAAAAAAAAACGTGCGTGTGGTGTTGGGGTTATGGCAGTGGCCGAAAATTTCTTGAGGGGGGGGGGAAGAGCTTGCTGGAAATTTTGTGTGTTTGTGTTGTTTCTGTGTTGTAAAAAAAACTGTTTTGTTCCAATTTCTTCCCCAAAATTTCTTCTTTTTTCTTCCTTGTGATTCTGTCCTGTTAAATAGAGAAAAAATGAGCTGCTTGTCATGAGATAGAGGATAAGATTGCAAGCTGTTTCTGCAGAATTTTGGATAGGATTTGAGGATTGTGATGATGAAAAAAAAAGATTTGTGATGATGAAAAAAAAAGGAATTGGGGCGCTGCAGGCTTTGTGTTATGTTGGTTGACTGTTGACTTGGACCAAAAAAGAAAAATAAAAAAGAATAATAATAATAGTAATAAATAATAATAATGATAATAATAATACAAAAAGAAATAAATAAATGGTAATAATGGTAATAATAAAAACAACAATAAATGACAATAAATAATAAAAACTGAAATTAAAAGTAAAGATAAAAAGTAAATAAAAATAAAATAAATAAACGAGACAAAAATTGACATGAGGTATTTTAAAATACCTCCCTGCCGAAATTTCGTCTGAAACGACGAGAATTCTCGGCCTTTTAAAAAAAATGCGTAAAACGAGACAATAAATAAAACGAGACGAAAAATGGGTCAAAAAATGGGGTATGACACTATTGTTGTGCTGTAATGTTTAGGTTGTACTTTCTACCTAATTTTCTAGGTTAAAGATTAGAAATATGTATTGCTATTTCCCCAACTGTTTATATGTCAGCAGGAACTACATTAGGTTTTTGTGTGGAAGGAAACTGCATTAGCTTTAATTCTCGTTGGAAGGTCCACCATGGAATTGTTTTTTCCAAATAACTTGTTGTCCCTCATGTGACTCTTTAACCTTGGTGATCGAGTGGTTCCTCTAGTTTCGACTTCTCCTTCCATTTTTCCGTCTCAGTTCTCTGTATAGGATTTGTCTAATTTACAACGTCTAGCTTGTTTTATCTTTCTAGTAATAAGGACTTCATAGTTTATGGTATTACCTAGTGCTAAATGCTAATATCTACGCTGTTCTCACTCTCAGTACTTTTATTTACTTTCATCTAATATATAAGTTGCCCCATTTGATATTGTAAATATATATAATTGTTGGAAACTAGAGTAGAGAGCGTTGATAATTATGTATTAATGGCTACCTTACTTTACAAGAATATTGTTATATAGAAGATGAAGATTCTGAGGAACTAGACACACTAGATTAATTGGGTCTATATGCTTCTGTGTTATAAAGATTATGAAGTTTGCTAATTTGTCTCTGACTACAGCTTGTTTTGGAATTATTTAGAAAACATTGCATGTGATATTGGAGAATATGGCCGTCAAATAGAGCCATGAAAATTATTGATAGATAAAGATATCTTCAGATTGTCTCAAAAGAGAATACTGCAGTGGAGAAAATATAAAACGAGTATTTGCAGTGTCCAGATAACATCAATATGTTTCTACTTTAGAAACAGAACAATTTGTGAAGTTAGAGAAACAAGTATTATATTGTATTTGTGTTGAATGCAAAGTTTATATGGCAACTTTACTTCAAAATTATTGAATTTATGCAATTCAATTAACGCAGAACATTTTTTATTTATTTTGTATGCAGTTTTGGACCTACTGAAACAGTTGAGTCTTTCTTGGTGGTTATTTGAAAGGATAAAGAGTTTTACAAGGTGACTCTCTTGGTGGTTGCTTCAGCCACACGAAATGTTTGAGTTTTTCTTGGTGGTTGCTTGAAAGGAGAAAGAGTTTTACAAGGTGACTTTATATTAGCAAGTTATATTCTAAAGAATGAAAAAATTTTACAAACCATGAAAATCTGGTGTCAGGGAATGGTCGCCTGAAATAGAATGAAGTTGTATTCATGCCCTATTATGGCCTCTGCAACATTTAACTTTTCATTTCATCGATATCATATAGGATATGCATGTAAGGGTTTCTCTACCCACTGTTTCATTAGCTTCGATTATGTAACTGCTTTATTTTGTAGTTTAAACTATGAGCTTTATATGACTGTCACACAGACTTTGTCTCAGTGAACAAGTTAAAAAATAGTATCCTTAAATAATTTAGTTTGTAATTGCATGATCTTTATGAAGATTTCCTTATTGACGTAGGTTACTAGTAGCACAAGGAATAATAGGTTAATTATAGAGGGTAGTTTAGTTGGTAGATAAACTTCCAAAAATCTACTACTCCATAAAATGCACCGATTACATGACTAATAATCGAGGAAAAGCTTAGTCTTGGTGATTAAAATTGTGGCTGCATGTTAATTTTCAGGCATAAAAAAGTATGTAGGCATATAAGATCTGAGGGCATAAACAAAATTTCTTTCCTGATTGAAGAATTAGTAAATTTGCAGGTCCCCAATTGATAATACTCACTCAGTAACCTACATGAGCAATACATATCACCATTAGCGCACAGAGACTAAGGAAGTGGGTCAAAGCTACCCTAGCTCCTATATATTTCATAAGTTATATGTATATGCTCTAATGGTGATAGAGAAAAGAATCCAGCACTGCAGCTATTCTACTTAGGCTGACACTCTTTACGTTGTTTTGAAATCCAAAGTTGTTAATGCGTGGTGTGAGAGGGAGAAGTAACAATTTGACCCAAGGATGTCAATGCTCTTAGGTTGTATGTATATTGTGTTTAGAAAGAAGAACCTTGGCAATTGTGAAAAGAACCAAATTCAACTTTGTTTTTATAAACATCAGGAGGAGCTCATGAACCACGCATGCAAGCCTCAATTTGAATACCAGATTTTTCCAATACTTTGGAATCAAAGTCTATAGATTGGAGAACTTCAATTACTCATGTCTACAGAGAGGCTAATCGCTGCACCGATTCTTTAGCAAATATGGGGAACTCTGCTCCCTCTTTTGATTGGGTTTTAGTTGATGTTATTCCTCCTCCCCATCCTTTATGCATTATCTCTTGTCTCGTTCGAATTCGTAATTTAATTTCCTTTTCATAAAATAATAATAATGATGTTGCACTATTGGTGACTTTGAATTCGTATTGTCATTATCATTGCCACTCTTTGTTTTGTTCACCAACATTTTTTCGTCGTAGTTGTTCGTTCTATTGGTCTTTAATAAGATGGAAGGAATTGGAATTGTTTTCTTTTTTACAAAACTTTGTTGTTCAACGATTATACAATACTCACACAATACTTGATCAATCACAATTCAAGTTAATAGTCATTTTAAGTAGCCCAATGTTTAGAAATTCATTTCTTAAAGATGAATAAGTGGGTGTCCAGGGTTCGAACCCCGACTCCTACATATTACAATACATTGTCCATACCAATTGAGTTAAGCTCACGGGGACACTTGAATGTGTCTTTTATTCGTAAGTTTGATAGTTTTTTGAACAACAAATGTTAGTATAGTTAGTTGTGAAATTAATATTTATTTGTTCGTACGAGTTTGATCCTCTCTAACTCTTTACCCTTTAGCTCAAACTAATTGAGCTACCTAACTTCGGTCAGTTTTGATTATATACATCTTGGTTAATTTGATCCACAAATCTTCCTTTTTGATATGGAAGACGTATTCATGGATGATTTTGTAGTTTTGATTCATTCGAAGACTACATTAACATTGGTTCACAAATTTATGAATCAAAATGATTATTTACACAATTTATGGATCAATCTTTACATTGTCATTTAATTACAAGTGTGCTCTCACAAGATACTAAACCTTGCTTAACCATAATGGTAAACCCACTTGGGTTGGCCTGGTGATATTGGCTTGAGATTTGGGAGTGTGCTCCTCTTCAAGGTCTCAAGTTTGATTCTCCCAGTTTCAATTTAGGCAGGCTAATTTAGCTTCTTAAAAAAAAACTTAACCATAATTGTATTGTCTTGTTAGTTGACTGAACTTTTTTTACAAAAGCCTACATCATTCCAATGATTTGAGCTAAGAGATTAAAGGAGCCGAGGAGTTTAAGGTTCAGGGTTCAAGTACTGATACGGAGAAAAATACTACTCCCTCCGTTTTAAAATAGGTGTCGTTTAAAGTTATTGTACACAGATTTAGAAATGCAATAAAGTAGTCAAAATACGTCATTTTTACTAAACTAACCCTATCAACTATTTGTGTATCTAATAATTAAAGGGCATAATTGAAAAAAAAAGAACTTATTCTATATTGAAAAGTGAAAATGACATTCATTTTAAAACAAATATTTTTTGCTAACACGATAGTTATTATGAACGGAGGAAGTAATATATTTACATTTGCCATTAAAAAAAAACTCAAAGTGTGAGTAGCGTAGGGAATTATAAGTATATTAATGGCAAGGAGATTAAGTTATGTATTTATTGGTCAAAAAAGATCTTTGATATTCTTTTCTTTTGGGTCTATAGACGAAGCATGAGTCTCCACCTTAAATTCACACACACATCGCTAAGGTCTCATGTTAATTGAATTGTTCTTTTATTTACTCCCTCCGTTCCTTTTTATAGGAGTTGTTTACAAAAATCACGTGTATTAAGAAAAATTGTTGGAGTAATAAAGTTATCTCAAATTGGTGTGACTATTACTAGATTACCCTTAATTAAATATATATTTAATGTTAACTTTTCATATACTAAGACAAATTGATAGTATTAATAAGGGATATATTTGGAAAAAGAGTGATCAATGCATCTAGAAATTTGTATATGATCTTATATTTAAGGACAAATTTATTTTGTAAACTACTCCTATAAATAGGGACGTAGGGAGTAGAATTTATTTATTTTCTTTATCAGGCGTGAACCCGACCCAATACACATTAGATTAGTTTGGTTAATTCTTAATGTTAAAAGTACTGATTGAACCCTCAACCTAAACCAAAGACAATTGATTGGTTTGGATGTCGGAGAGGGATGACAAAATGGGTTAAACCCACCGGATCAACCCATTTAACCCGCCCTTTCTAACAGAGTGGATTGATATTTTGAACTCGTCACTAGTAGACTGCCTGTCCCACCTAACCCGCCAAAAAATGGAGGGGTAACGGGGCTACCCGTTGGGTTGAAATTAAAAAAAAAAGATCACGTCTGTTTTATTTATAAGTTACAATCAGTTTTCTAATGTTATTCTTCATAAAGTAGAGATAAGAAACTCTTTTAATTTAATCCAACGCCGTCTCCGACAATTCAGAGGCCCTCTTATAATCTTGATAATTTTCATTTAAAAAGAATTGAAACAAAAATCCAAGACCACTTATAATGATATTTAGTGACTTTTATCCATAGACAAATAGATATCTATGAACAATGCATAATTGACTGCAATATTGTTGTCTTCGAGGATTTTACTTAAGGAAAAATGATATTTAGTGACGGATTTTGTTCGTATGTACAAGTTTTTATTCCTTTCAAATTTTGAGGCCCCTCTAAGTTTTAAGGCTTTGTGCCAAGGGCCTTGTTGCACTTGCACATGGTCTGCCTTGATTTAATCACTTTTGTTTCATGATTTTAGCCTGATGCTTTTAATAATTAGTCAATTTGTGAACTCATGAAGTTTTTATTTTGAATGTCTTGTTGATTGATTATAGATTTTTAGATGATGTAATTTATATGTGTGAATGATAAATTTGTTATTTTTTTTTGGTCAAGATAATTTTGTTATTTTTAGTGTAGTCATTAGTTAAATATTTTGATTTTCTTAAATTGGCTTAACATTTAGATATTTTTATATTTTGAATGATAATCTATACTATATATAAGGAAAATAGGCTTAAAATACATGAGTTTGTGTTGACTTTTTCATTTACCTATTTTACCCTTCATTTAAACTATTTTATTTACTATTTTATCTTTTAATAATATTATTTTAAATTTAAATGAAAAAAATTAAATCCCATTAAAATAGGAATATCCCAGAACAATGTTATTGATATGTCCGATAAGGAACCGATGGAGGCAACAGTGGCGGAAAGTGCTCCGGAGCGGTGGCGACGAGTCTTCGCGGTGGAACGGAAGGTGTCTGCAGGCAAGTTAGCACTCCAACGCTCAAGTAGGTATTAGAAATGAGAAGGAGTGTATAAAAAGTTTGAGAAAAGTGAATCATACCTTGGGGGTGAAGTTAAGTCACCCTCATATAGGCGTGTGTGAGAATAACCGCTTCCGTGAGATGCACCGCATGATTAGGAGGCAGTTAGAGGACACGTGTATGGTGTCTGATGCACGGAGGCGTGCTCGAGTGAGGTGAGATGCACTGATATTGGCGTGTTCCTTCAGACGACACACATTAGTCTGGTGGACGTTTAGTCCACGTGTCATAGTTGGATTGACCTTCTGGCCGGCAGTTATCAATATTATATATGAAGGGGATAAAGATTTGAATTTTTCTACTCGCACCCCATGTATTTGATACGTTACCGCAAGTGCACGGTTAATATCTCGTAATAAAAATATCGATCCACAGGGAGTTTAGTAATTACCGATTATATTTTCAGAGTATGTTAGCTGAACAAGTTAAAGTTTTGAGTTTGGAAAATATTTAGTTTTGATTCAATAAAATAAAAAACGTCTTGGGATTTATTCGTATATCTAATGACAGAAAATAATCGGTCAAGCTTATTCTCTATTCTATATTGGATCCAGATTCCAAAAGCAAGACTCTCTAAGGTAATTCATGGTCTATTTCGAGCTACATGAATGTATCCCAATAGCAACCACGCCTATTCTCATGGTTGATTGCTATATGAGACCCATTAAGTACGAGTCTTATGGCCTCAAGACTTCACAAAGCTATTCATTTGGTCCTTTTGCCATCAAGCTTTGTGGCACCTTGTCTAATCTCATTTGTTCCAATATCAAGCTTCTTCGTTCGATACTTCACTTGATATTTGAAATGATGAATAGTAGTTGTTGAATTTCTCCGTTCGGTACTTCGTTCAACACTTGCTATTGAGTTTAGAAAACGATGAAATTAAATAGGAAACTGGTTTTTATATAAAATAGAGTCTAGGCTTGGTTTGATTAGGATCTAGTCATTAGACTTTTCCAACAATCCCAAGACTAGACAAGTCTACTCACAAGAGTTCATTGTAGACACTTGAATAAACATAAATTGCATGAATTGTAAAGACAGGAATGTAAATGACAGGAATTGTAAAATTGCGGAAATGTAAAGTGCAGAAATGTAAAGAACAATAAAGTAAATTGCAAGGAATTGTAAAAGTGCAGCAATCTTATAAATATTTGAGCTTAGAACAAGATATAAATACAATCTCACTATAATAACTTTACACTCATTCCAAGATGAGAAACAACTCTGATTAGAGCCCTATTTATATCCTAAAGCCTTAGACAAAGCATTAACCACAAATTACACAACAATAATTGGCAAAAACCAAGAGTTTTTAATCATTATTTCTGACTGCATAACGCGCACGACCGTGTCATATGGGCGCACGGTCGTGCCAAGTTCCAAAACGCCAGAATCTGAAGAACTGGACAGACGCACGATTGTGCTCTCTGAACGCACGGCCGCGCGTGATCCCACTGCCTAGAATGGCACGGTCTGCCGAGGATGGGCGCACGGTCAGTGTAAATGAGGCACGATCGTGCCATCTCACTTTTGCCTTGAAACTTGACTTTTCTTGCCCGACTTTTTGTGATTTTGCTCCAAAGTGCTTGCTCATCATTATTTTTGCCTAAAAAGAAAAACAAAGGTACTGAAGTAAAATAACTCAAGAAAATAAAAAAAATGATTAAACTTTCATAAAAAGAAACCCTAAAAAACCTATAAATTATGACTTATCAGTATCTCTGGTTACACCCAAATTTACTTAAAATTTTACAATAATACCAAAATTGTCCTTTTATATAAATTTGCTTAAAACTTTGATTTCATTCATTGTTACTCTAAAATTTCACCCTCTTCACCCACAAATAATCATGGTTGTTCAATCAATCTCTATAAATGATTAAAGAGTGAATCAAACCATCTTTCATCCATAATCGATTGCACATAAGTAAGTGAATTTCTTCTTTTTGTTCAATGATGCTAGTTTCTATTTTTTTCTTGTTCAACGTTGATATGTTATGAACTCTACAACGACAATTATTTGATGGTGCAACATCACACGCGTTAACGTTAATTAACATTGTTGAGGTTAACTTAAATTCAGTTTAAGTAGGTACATGTAAACTTAGTTTACATAACTTACTTAAACTAAGTTTACATGTACATACTTAAAATAAGATTACGTAGAATCATTAAACAATGTTGAAGAGTTTAAAGCAAAATTTAACTTTTAGTATGTACACTTAAACCCAGTTTACATGACCTATTAAGTTTACATGACCTACTTAAACTGAGTTTAAAATTAAATTACAGTAGAATCAAGTCTTCTACATTGTTAAAGCAAGTCCTTTTTTTTCCTTTAGGTTTTGTTTCACTCAATTTCAATTACAGTAGAATCAAGTCTTCTCCATCGAAGGGGAGAAATCTTGCTTGGAGAAGTATGGTTTTGGAAGAGGAAAGAAGGAAGAAGCGTTTTCTGGGTTTTGGAAGAAGAAAGAAGGAAGATGCGTTAATTTTCTGGGTGAATTTGAAAATTAAATTTTATTTAAGGGTAATTTTGTCATTTTGGGGTGTAACCATGAATACATGGGTGTAATTAGAAAAATTCAAGAGATTTTGAACTGAATTTTTATCATTCCAATTACACCATTAAACAAATTTTCTTATATTAATGTTATATTATTAGTGGTATAAAAAAAATATAAGGATTTATATTATATTTGTTAAATTATTATTGTTATTGAAAAAGATAAACATTGTTTTTTTTGGGTTTGTTACAATTTAAAAAGCTTAAAACAACCCGATCCAACCCGACCCGCAACCTTGGCTATTTAAACAAAAGCTTAAAACCATTTTAGCTTCCAACCCTCTAGGGTTAAAATACTTGTTGCTTCCAAACCCCATCTGTCACCGTAATATATAGAACCATGCTATTGTTAAGAAGACTGTGCCGCAATAGAATGTCTAAGCAGAAATTTTCAACGGCGGCCGTAGATAGGATCGGAAGTTTGCCGGACGAGATTCTGATTCACATACTCTCTTTTGTTCCTACCAAACAAGCCGTAGCCACATCCATTCTTTCAAAGCGATGGATTCATCTTTGGCGTTACGTTCCCGATGTCAAATTCATCGAAACCAAATTGGAACCTGCTTCCTGCTTCAACGAATTCGTCTGCACTGTCTTGCGCTCGCGAGTAGCTGCTGGTAATCATTCCATCAACAGTTTCATCCTGGACGTTAAATATGATTCCTCTGAACTTCTCTTACGTAGCCTTGACAACATAGAAGAATGGGTTAGCGATGTGGTTAAACGCAACGTTCAATATCTCAATCTCCGTCATCAAGCTCCCCGTGATTGGGATTGGAAAGGAGCAAAACCCCCTAAATTGCCTACTAGTATCATTACTTGTACAACCCTTGTGGTTCTCAAGCTCCGTGGGTTTTCGTTTATTGGTGCTCATTCTCTTTTAAATTTTCCCTCGCTCAAAACTCTACATTTGAAAGACATTTACTTTGATCTACGACATGAATTTACGTTGCTTTTGGATGGATGTCCAGTCCTTGAAGATCTTCAACAATATAAAATACACTTTAACCGTCTCTCTTCTCATTTTTACAAACAATTAAGCAGCTCAAGTTTAAGAAGGTTGAACAGAGCAGATATTACCGCTTGTGATTGCTATTTTCTGGTGAAATCACTTTCAAATTTGGAGTTTCTACGCATAAAACTATACAAGGTTTGTTTCGTTATTAGGAATATATGATTGATGATGCATGACAATGTAAAAGAATAATGTGATTCATTTGTATTGTTTATTTTGGTGAATTCCACCCTATTTTCTAATACTTTGTTTTAAAAAAAATGTAGGATTATCATCCTTATTATTATGACTTTCCTACATTCGATAATTTGACTCATTTGGTGCTCAACTATGATTGGAATATAGTTGTACGAGTGCTCCACCATTGCCCTAAGCTTCAAAATCTTGACCTTTATCAGGTTTGTTTGTTAAATTTAACATCATATTGGATTCATCTTTTCTTATAGTGCATTTATTATGTATTGTTTTATTTTATTTGTATCTGTATTACTAACAGAAGTTACAAGGGGACAATCGGAAAAATAAGTACATTACAAGAGATTATATACCAAATTGGGCAGATCCTAAATCTGTTCCAAGTTGCCTTTCATCAAACCTTACAACTTGCACTATGCGGGACTTTGCATTATTTGGCCTACAACGCAATCACATTGTGTTAGCAAGATTCATTCTGGAGAATGCAAGAGTTTTAGAAACTATGTCAATCTGGTGCTACAGAAAACGGTCTAAAGTAGAAAGAGTATTATCCTCATG
This sequence comes from Medicago ruthenica, assembly GCA_018208015.1. Taxonomy (NCBI): domain Eukaryota; kingdom Viridiplantae; phylum Streptophyta; class Magnoliopsida; order Fabales; family Fabaceae; genus Medicago; species Medicago ruthenica. The sequence continues at coordinate 3,119,310 of CM031372.1, read as the reverse complement.
TCCAAGGGCTGCTGCAACATGCCAACTTTCAATTTATTGGTGGTAGTTTCTCTATTCTGTCTTTTGTTTCATTAGCTTTTACCATGAAGTTGTTGGATTTGGTGGTTTGATGAACTATGAGTTTTGACTTTATGTCAATGCACAACTTATATTTAACTGATTTAGTTTATTGACAAAGGTTATTTGCTGCACAAGGAATAATCAACTAATTGAATGTCTCATTTTTTTTTTAAAGCAAGGTCTGCTGTTATTACATAATCGTTGATATTTCTTGAATTTTCAAAATAAGGCAGTGCGCTAATTTCTTGAATTGTGAATCGCCAACCCGTGCTATCTATGATTTATTCTAGTTCAAACATTTTGTATTAGTTGAACCATAATGTATATATATTGTATGGTTTGAGTTTTATAATGTTAATTGTAGAAATTTAGAAAATGGTTTATCAAACTTATGCAAGATTTGATTTGCAATGACAATCATGTCAAAGTTTAACTACTATTCAATTGTTTTACCCAGATTTATTATAGGTAATACGAATTTAGTTTGCAATTTTCAAATTCCAGTCATGGTTTCAAGTGAGTTTTGTCTATAAGTTGTCAGCTTGTATTACATCAATTGTAATTTGCAAACTATTGAGCATACATAAATGTTGACACAACTTTCCAATATGGTAAATAAAGGGCCTATAAGACTGTGTTCTATCTGTGAATCAACCAAAAACAGCCTTCCATTTATTTTTACATCATGGTTTTGCCATTCGAGTTTGGTATGATGCGTTTTAGTTCGTTTGGTAAGGGAAGATATATATATATATATATATATATATATATATATATATATATCAAGTGAGAATGAGTATTTATGTGAGAAAGATGAGAATAAATCTCAACCATTAGATCAAAGTCTATGGCTGAGATTAAAACTAATATTAAAAATAATCATGTGACTCACTCTTCTCACAATTTTCTCAGAAATCTTTGACCCTTCCTCTCTTCTGTGTTTGAATCGTTTTGGGGAAAATTCCACCCACAACCGCTTCTCCATCTACCTTTAGATTAAAATCAATCAAAGACATTCCATCGTCATATTGAGAATAAGAAATGAAAGCTTTGCTCTTTTTACATTCCCACAAAGCTTTATTTTTCCAGATCCATGTATTGGTGAGAAAGGGTTTTATAGCTTAGTCTTTGATTTCCAAAAACCCCAAATAGATATTACGTGGGTGCGTTGGTATGCTCTGAAGTTTAGGATTTGAGTATTGAAGTACACCGAACAAGCAATTAAGGTTAGAATCCATTACCCTTTATTAAAATCATGACTTTAGAGAAAGAAGTGCTACTGTTTTGTCATTTATTTCCTCAAAGTCTCAAAACCAAACAAAGATTTCCATTATTCACAAAACCCTCAGGAGATAACAATTCTTCGCCGCCGGTAGTTAGAGGTAGAAGAAGATAGAAGGCCCAGTTCACAAAAAAACGGAAGATAAAAGGTTTTGTTAAAAAGAGTGAAGAAAAAGTAGAACTCTTTTAATTTAATGTTTTAATCATAGCCATCCTTTTTATTCAAATTTAATCTAATGGTTGAGATTTATTCTCATCATTCTTACATAAGATATTCATTCTCACTTGATATGCCCCCTATATATATATATATAATATCAATCTGGATTGATTTTACATGATATGCATTTGCTATGGATTTGCTTTTGAACTTGATTCAAACTGAGTAAGAATTTTTAAGCATTGAGTGATGTATTATATTCCAAATAAGTAATAAAATTTTATTATTTTTGAATGTTTAAGTATCTTCCATGTGTTAATTGAATTGTTTTTTTTATACTTTAAAAATTTAAAAATTATTTTTTTAGATCATCGTGAACTTGACCCATTAATAATCAGATTGATTTGGTTTGATTTTAAGGTTAAAAGTACGAGTTGGACCGAAACACCCCTATTATGAAATTAAATTTTCAAAATCAACCCAAACCCTTTTCACTAATTTTTCCTTTTCCATTCTCCTATTATTGTTGTCTTGTTTACGTGAATTGAGCATATCTTCACCGTGCGTAGAAATCATAATACCAGCAAAAGAAATTGGATCAGATTTCGTCGAGAGTTAAGAAAGGTTTAAAATGAAGACTAGGAAAAAGACCCTAAATTTTAACGCTAGCTGATGGTATTTTTTACATTTACAAATATCATGAAATGAATTTTTTCAATTGATACTTCGAGCAAATTAGAAATGGCCAAAGTCAAATTAATGAGCAAGAAACGTCACCTACACCATTATCACTTGTGTTAGGATCCACGTCATTTACCAAAATAAATGGAGGATGTTAATATGTTATTCAAAGAGAGATACATACAAAATTAGACAAACCCTACCACTAATTGGGTTTCACCACTATTAATTATTTTATATTTATTTTTTTCAAATTTCATTGTGTTTTTCCCTCTATAAATAGAAGAAATGAAAATATTCCTAAATGAAGAGAACCTAACCCATTATCACTCTCATCACCAACAAATCAGAACCATTTTCGGTTAACAAACAAACAATCACTTATGTTTTTGTATTATCGATAAGATCATTTCAATTAGTCCAAAAAACCTTAACGGATTTTGGGTTTTATTTGACTGGGCCAAAAAAACCTTTTACAAACAGACTCTAAAAATACTATCTGAGCCAAACCTTGTATGGGCCGCGCGCTAAACGCGCATGCCCTTTTTTCTTTTTCTTTTTATCAAAACATTATAAAAAGTTTCACAAAATTTCTTATGATTAAGCATTATTTTTATTTATCCAAAATATATAATTAAATAAACAAAAGAGAAAATTAAAAAAACATGAATGTTTTGGAGTGACGCAACCCCATTCAAGGATACCCACCTTCAACCTTAAAGCTACTATCTCTCTGAGTTTTGCAATTCATAAAAACTTTATCTTTCTTTTAGTATATACGCTTTTAACCATTGCTCCTCCTCCTCCCTACCCTCCCCCACCCTCTCTCTCTCCCTCTCCTACCGCTCTCCCTTGTCTCCATGTCTCTTTCATCAACGGTTATGTAGGGGTGGGCAAAAAAACCAAAAAACCGAACCGAACTGCTGAACTGAACCGAACCGAACAAAAAAAAACTGAACCATTACTAACAGTTCTAGAACTGAACTGAAACAGTTCGGTTCAGTACAAAACAGTTCGGTTCGGTTCGAAACAGTTCGGTTCGATTCGAAACAGTTTGGTTCGGTTTTACCTTCTAAAATTCGATTTTGTTTGGTTTTTTAATGTTACCAATAATAACAGTTCGGTTCAGTTCGAAACAGTTCGGTTCCGTTTGGAACAGTTCGGTTCAGTTCAAAATCCAAACAGTTCGGTTCGGTTCAGTTATTTTAAATTTATCAAACAGTTCAGTTCGGTTCGGTTCAATTTTCATCCCAAACCGAACTATGTCCACCCCTACGGTTATGTTTCAATTTGGATTTTCTTATTAATTTTATAATTTAATTTTGGTACCGTTTGAAAAGGGGGGACGTCAAATTCTGAAGCTTTTTTATATCACTGGATTTTGGCATCTACAAATAGTAGTAGTAAGAATCTGACTGGATTTTGGTACCGTTTGAATTTTTCAATATGTAATACATATATTGGGTGTTTAATATCGCACAAATATTGAATTTTCAACATTTTTATTTGTGTCAATGGATTGCTACTATTTTTTATATTCGTCGTGTAAAGTTTTTTTTTTTTACAGTTAGTCAAAGTTTTTTTAAAAGAAAATGTGTATTTATTTATTTTATAATTTGTATCACTATCAATTTAATACCAAACAAATGATAAGATAAAATAATCATATCTTGTTTTTATCATGTGTGTACCAAACATATGATCTCATAAGTGTTTATCCTATCATTATCATATTTTATCTTTATTCAGCTTTTTATCGTATCTTTTTTTATCCTGTCCTGACACCAAATGGACCCTTAGGACTTTGTTTGGTTTGGAGGGAAACTGGGAGTAGGGGACTGGGGGGATTAATGTAAGCTCATAGTGGTTTATATTTTTAGGAGAGTTGAGAGGACGGGAGGACAATCAAATACCTCCTAAATTAATTTTAGCTCCAAAATGTCTCCTTGAACCAAACATAAAGCGTTTTTAAATTCCTATGTTGTCTCCCCCTCTCATCCGTTAAACCAACAAGATGACTTCCTTTTGGTTGGATAAATGGATTAGAGAGGGCCCCCTTTGTAAGAGGTTTCCTCAACTTTTTTCGATCTCTACTCAACGAAGTTCAAGTATAGTGGAAATGGGAGGATTATATGATGAGAATGTTGGATAAATGGATTGGAGAGGCCCCCTTTTCTAAGAGGTTTCCTCAACTGTTTTTTTATATCTACTCAACAAAGTTCAAGTATAGTTGAAATGGGAGGATTAGACGATGAGAATGGGTGACAGATTCTATGGTGGTGTTAGAACCCAATTCTTTGTTTTTCGAGGTAGTGTAATTCTGCCCACGTTCAGTTATTTTGGTGCAGCGGTGGTGGTGGTGTTGCAGATTTATGGGGCTCCTCTGTTTCTGTTTTGCTGGCAGTGTTGTTATACTTTGTTGTGTGTTCCTCTGTGGTGTTTCGGCTCGAGTCTGATATGCAGAAGGGGGGCAGTGACATGGTGTTTGTTGGGCTGCTTCTTTAGTTCCTCTGTGACTTTGTTTGTGAGTTTGGAGGGGAGGGAGAAGAAGGCTTTGGAGGGATGAGATTAGAGGAAAAAAATAGAGAAATATATCATATTAATATGTTATTTGTAAGCTTTATTTTTTTTAACAATACTTATTAGTTAAATTTGTTCTATTTTTTTACTAATTTATATGTGTTAAACATAATCGATTATTTTCATTTCTAATTGCTTTTTTAGATAGTTTGATAACATAATACTGAATATATCTATGAGTAATAATATAACCAATTTAATAGTTATATATGGAGTTCTCCAAAACCGTACATCGCACGGATTAAAGTCTTCTAAACCCTAATCACTTCCAACCCTATATGTTGACGTCACTCACTGCTACTGTGAAGAACACATCCCCGGATCAGCAGTTTTCCGGACGACATCCTGATTCGCATTCTCTCTTCTCTTCCCGTCAAACAAGCCTTTGTCACTTCCATTCTTTCAAAGCGATGGACTCATTTTTGGTGTTTTGTTCCCAATCTTGACTTCACCAAAACCAAATGGAAAGACTAAGAATCCTATTCCCGCTTCGAGGAATTCATCTTCTCCGTCTTGCGCTCGCGAGAAGCCACCGGTAATCATTCCATCAACACTTTCATCCTCGACATTGAATATGATTCCTCTGAACTTCTCTTATGTGGCATTAAAAATTTCCACGAATGGGTTGACATAGTGGTTAAACGCAAAGTTCTAAATATCCATCTCTATCCTCATGCCCCTCTTAACGGTGAAGAAACAATACTCCCTAAGTTTCTTATGAGTATCCTTCATTGTACAACCCTTGTTGTTCTCAAGCTCCGTTGGTTCAATTTGACTGTGGTTAATGATTTTCCTATTAGATTACCCTCACTAAAAACCCTACCTTTGAAAGAGATTTACTTTGATCAACAACATGATTTTATGATGCTTCTAGATGGATGTCCCGTTCTTGAAGATCTTCAACTATCTGATATATACATGAAAGATTACCCTCATCATTCTTTTGATAACATTGCAAGCAGCTCAATGTTAAGAAAGTTGAACAGAGCAGATATTACCGCTTGTGATTGCTATTTACCGGTGAAATCACTTTCAAATTTGGAGTTTATGCACATACAACTATCCAAGGTTTGTTTTATTTTAGAATGGAGTGAAAAGAAAAAAAAAACAATGTGATTCATTTGTATTTTTTTATTTTGTAGAATTTTACACTAATATCTAATACTTTGTCTTTTTATATAAACTAGAATTATCACCCTTATTATGACTTTCCTACATTCCATAATTTGAACCATTTGGTGCTCAACTATGATTGGGATATAGTTGTACAAGTGATCAAACATTGTTTTAAGCTTCAAAATCTTGAACTTTACCAGGTTTGTTTGTCAAATATAAGAATCATATTTGATTTATCTTTTCTTAACATACCTTTATTATGTATTGTTTTGTTATTATTTGTACTATTAACAGAAGATACAAGGCCGTGGATGAATGCATGAGTACATACAAAATTGGGACCATCCAGAATTTGTTCCAAGTTGTCTTTCATTAAACCTTAAAACTTGCACTATGCAGAACTTTGCATTATTTGGCCAACAACGTAATCACATTATGTTAGCAAGATTTATTCTGAAGAATGCAAGAGTTTTAGATACTATGACAATCTGGAGCATATGCAGTAAACGATCTGAAATAGAAAGTCAATTATCTTCATGCCCAAAGGCTTCTGCAACATGTCAATTTTCAATTTATTGCCAACATATATAATATGTAAGTAGAAGTTCATCTATTTTGTCTTTTGTTCATTAGCTTCTACCATGCAATTGTTGGATTTGGTGGTTTAGTGAACTATGTTCTGTTATGATTTATGAATACAGAAGTGAAATGTGAACTGAACTATGTTCTGTTTCGGAATGTATACTTTCATGAAGAGTGTATACATGCTGAAATATTTACTTCGAAGACTTTTCATGCCTATTAAATTTAACCTCTATCTACTTGATCTGTGTTGGCTATTTTAAATAAATTGGAGTGTATACTTTTAAATGTCAATGTTTAGTAATAATTTGCTTATCATGTGATGTTTTGATCATGTTTTTCAATTTTATATGCAAATGTATTATAACTTTTTTGAAGTGCCATTTTTGACATCTTTAGGCAATATACCCTTGCTAATTTCCACTGGCATCTGGTACGACTAGTCAATTACTTGTCTAAAAAATATTAGACTTTCCTTATTGTCAAACATAAATTAATGTTACTTTGCAAGTAGATTTGTTTACTATATTTGCTGCTTAAGTGAATTTTTTAAACCATTTTCAGGTATAAAAAGGTGGGTATGGAGCATATGTTGTTGTTTTTTGGGGAGATCTTTCGATTGGAAGTATTAGAATCAAGAACTAACATCTTGAATTGGTATGATCTGACTAAGATGGGAGGCACTCTATGTGTGATTCTGGTCGATTTGTTGAATAAGTGGTGTTTCCGCGTTTTAAACCCCGACTCTTGTATATTACAATACATTGTTCCTGTCAATTAAGCTAAACTCATGGGGACTTAGTTGTGAGATTTCTAGTTGGCTCTCAAATGTTATGGACCACTGCTATAGCTGGTTTATTCCTTTTCATTGCAACTTTTTTTTTTTGTCTAAGATTTTCATTGTTACCTTAATTATACTCTTGAATGAATGAATTACTTTAAGGGAATCGGTCAAAGAATATTTATGTTGTCTTCACAATTGATTTTATGTATTTTTTATATCCATATTTGGTATTGTGTCGATTTTTGTGTGCTATTGTTCTTTTAGAAGTTTTCCAAACTAGGATTGGTTGTTGAAAATGTCATCAATTACGAAATTGACATCTTGCAGAATAGTTCTCTTAGTTCACAAGCTTCTCCCTTCGTTGAAGATGGCACATCGTCATATCCTGAAGTTTTTGCTTTGATAAAGTGAGCTCTAGCATCTCCAAGACACATGTCAATGCCAAAACAATCATTGTCTTTGAACAATGCAACATCAACATTACATTACTACATTTTACCTCTCCATTGTTGGTAGTCATCAGACATGGGTGATGTTGTTGCCTTTCGACAGTGATTCTTTAGTTTCCGTCTTGCTGCCTCCCATTGTAGAATACAGTCTCGCGATCTACACTTAGATACGAGCACTCTTCTTGACATCCACCCAAATATTTTCCTTTCTTCCCTTCCAAATGCACCACGTCATCATAGTGAAATCAATTATTTTGTGTTGATGCAAATTTGAGAAAATAGTGAAGAGTAATGGTGAAAAATTAGTCGCATTAATTATCAAAGAGTGAACATTCAACCATAGTTCATTTGTCTCTCACACTTTCTTAGCTTTTCTGCAACCGATGAACAAATGTCATTTGTTCCATGATGATTTTCACAAAAAAGGCCATGCATCTGTATATTGAACACCTTGTCTTTGAAGTCGGTCTCTTGTTGGAAGGCAACCACTCACCATCCGCAAACAGATTTTAACTCTTTGTGGTATCTCCAAGCTCTGTAGCTTACTCCACTCACATGGAACTCTATACTATTTGTTATCTATAAGTGTCTCCATTGTATACGACTAAGATGGGGAATCATTGTCATGTTGCTAATCTCATCTCGGTTTCTATCGTTTAATTATTTTTTATTAATACTTTTTTATTATTGTTTCAGACTAGGCCAAGGCTCAATCTCGTTTAAACCCGAGTCCATTCAGGATTTGATACAAGGCGAGCTCATGTTATGCATATGCCCTAAATCCCTTTGGATAGCGGTTCCGACCAATCGATCAAGACATGTGTCCCTCAGGGACATCTGTCCAGGTGAAGGTAGCCAAAAACCTTACTTATTTCATATAAATACTAATACATTAGGTCATGTATCTCACTCTTTACCGTAATATTTGCCTCACTCTCCTTGTATCCTTACTGACTTGCGTCAAAGCACGTGCAAGTACACCATCCAAAGGACTCTCAGTGGACCGCGGTGGACAAAAGATGAATCCTCCACTACAAGAAACTGCTTAATTTCCTAGGAATTTATTCTTCGGAAAACACACCTAATTCGTCGGAAACGTGATTTCCGAGGAAATTACCAACGAAACATTTCATAGGAAATTTTGGGTCTACTCCTACACATTACCGAGGAATTTCCGACGAAATGTGTCAGAAATTTTCCGAGGAATTATCAAGGAAAAGTTCACAGGAAAGCGTTTTTGTAGACTGGCACAACTGACACATGTTTTCCGAAGAATTATCGAGGAAATTCTAATAATATTTTAATAATTGTTTCTGACGAATTTTTCCTCGGTAAATTAATTAATTAAAAAATTAAATACCAAATTTTGAATTTGAAAATTGCGCCAAATTATTCAAAAGTTGCGCCAAAAAATTAAATACCAAATTTTGAATCTGAAAATTTTCAAATTCGTTTCCGATGAAATTTTTCGTCGGTAAATATTTTGATTAAAAAACAAATACGACATTTTGAATTTGAAAATTGCGCCAAAAAATTTGAAAATTTTCAAATTTATTTCCGACGAAATTTCCGTCTGTAAATATTCTAAAAAAAAAATCTGGGCTCCCAAATAACTCAAAAAATTTTGAAAAAATTGCGCCAAATAATTTGAAAAAATTTAAATTGTGCCAAAAATAATTCAAATTGCGCCAAATAATTTGAAATAATTTAAATTGCACCACAAAAATAATTCAAAAATTTTTGAAAATAGCCCAAAAAATTTCAAATTGCGCCAAATAATTTGAATTTTTTTAAATTCTACCAATGTTAAAAACATGATTTAAAAAAAACATATATACTAAAAGTCTTTTTTCATAAAATCAACTTTAATTTGAGTAAAACATTTTTAACAAGAAATTAATGCAAGAAAATAATCGCTAAATGTTCATTTTTGAAAAAAATAAATTAGTTTATTGTGAGCCATTTGATATTGTAAATATGTATAATTGTTGGAAACTAGAGTAGAGAGCGTTGATAATTATGTATTAATGGCTACCTTACTTTACAAGAATATTGTTATATAGAAGATGAAGATTCTGAGGAACTAGACACACTAGATTAATTGGGTCTATATGCTTCTGTGTTATAAAGATATGAAGTTTGCTAATTTGCCTCTGACTACAGCCTGTTTTGGAATTATTTAGAAAACATTGCATGTGATATTGGAGAATATGGCCGTCAAATAGAGCCATGAAAATTATTGATAGAAAAAGATATCTTCAGATTGTCTCAAAAGTGAATACTGCAGTGGAGAAAATATAAAACGAGTATTTGCAGTGTCCAGATAACATCAATATGTTTCTACTTTAGAAACAGAACAATTTGTGAAGTTAGAGAAACAAGTGTTATATTGTATTTGTGTTGAATGCAAAGTTTATATGGCAACTTTACTTCAAAATTATTGAATTTATGCAATTCAATTAACGCAGAACATATTTTTTTATTTATTTTGTATGCAGTTTTGGACCTACTGAAACAGTTGAGTCTTTCTTGGTGGTTATTTGAAAGGATAAAGAGTTTTACAAGGTGACTCTCTTGGTGGTTGCTTCAGCCACACGAAATGGTTGAGTTCTTCTTGGTGTTTGCTTGAAAGGAGAAAGAGTTTTACAAGGTGACTTTATATTAGCAAGTTATATTCTAAAGAATGCAAAAATACAAACCATGAAAATTTGGTGTCAGGGAATTGAATGGTCGCCTGAAATAGAATTAAATTGTATTCATGCCCTATTATGGCCTTGCAACATTTAACTTTTCATTTCATCGATATCATATAGGATATGCATGTAAGGGTTTCTCTACCCACTGTTTCATTAGCTTCGATTATGTAACTGCTTTATTTTGTAGTTTAAACTATGAGCTTTATATGAATGTCACACAGACTTTGTCTCAGTGAACAAGTTAAAAAATAGTATCCTTAAATAATTTAGTTTGTAATTGCATGATCTTTATGAAGATTTCCTTATTGACGTAGGTTACTAGTAGCACAAGGAATAATAGGTTAATTATAGAGGGTAGTTTAGTTGGTAGATAAACTTCCAAAAATCTTGATGGTGTTGAGTATTTTCCCTAGGTTATGTAGACTAAGTCAATTATGAAGTTTTTTATGTAATGTAATGATTAAGTGCAGAACATCATTAGATAGGTTGCTTATATAAGTAGGATTATCTTTTCTGTTTTGAGCAGTGTGCTGTCATAATTACAGCAGAAAATTATCTTGCACTCTATGTATTTCCTATAAGTATATTTCTCTTAATGAATGAAAGCTCAAGTTGTTGCTACTGAACCCAACAAATTGGTATCAAGAGCTCCTTTGATCTTAAGGGGACAGAGAGTAAAAAAAAAAAAAGGTGAGAAAACCACAACCCCAAAAAACAGAAAACCAGAATGGCATCAAGCAACTCCTCTTTGCCTCCACCTCCTGTATTTGCAGGAGAAAACTATGATTTATGGGCTGCAAAGATGAAAACCTATTTGAGAGCACAAAGTTTGTGGGAAGTGGTAGAAAATGGGAGCAATCCAGCTCCTCTACCGGAGAACCCAACAGTGAATCAAATAAGGTTTCACAATGAAGAAGTGGCTAAGGTAGGTAGAGCACTTGCCATCATACATGCAGCAGTACATGATGAAGTTTTTATCAAGATTTTGAATCTTGAGACAACAAAAGAGTCTTGGGACAAGCTAAAAGAAGAGTTCCAAGGCAGTGAAAGAACAAGAAGGATGAGAGTTTTGAACTTGAGAAGAGAATTGGATGCATGCAAAATGAAAGAATCTGAAACTGTGAAGGAATTTTCAGTAAGGCTTTCAAAGATTGTCACACAAATCAGATTGCTAGGAGAAGAGCTAACTGATCAACGTGTGGTGGAGAAAGTCTTGGTTTGTCTTCCAGAGAGGTTTGAGTCAAAAATATCCTCTCTTGAAGAAAATAAAGATTTTTCTGAGATAACACTTGCAGAGCTTGTGAATGCTTTGCAAGCTACTGAGCAGAGAAGATTGTTGAGAATTGAAGATAATGCAGAAGCAGCCTTTGTAGTTAAAAATAAAGGTAAAACCAGCTTCTCAGGAACTAAAGCAGCTGGTGAGAAGAAGAACACGCAGAAAAATGAGTATGGAGGATGCAAAGATGCTGAGAAAAAATGGAAGCAGTTTCCACCTTGTCCAAATTGCAAAAAGACAAATCATGCAGAAAAATTCTGCTGGTGTAAGCCTGGAATACAATGCAGGTTCTGCAATGAACTTGGTCACAAAGAAATAGTGTGCAAGGTGAAAAGAGAGCAACAGGGGCAGAAAGCACAAGTTGCGGTCACACAACAAAACAATGAGGAGCATCTATTTGTTGCTACTTGCTATGCAACGAATAGTAGCATGGATTCATGGCTGATTGACAGTGGATGCACAAATCACATGGCTCACAATGCTGCGATGTTTGTTGAGTTGGATGAAAGCTACACATCAAAGGTGATGATTGGAAATGGAGATTATGTAGATGTCAAAGACAAAGGTATTATAGCTGTAAACACACCAGCAGGTACTAAGTTAATTTCTGATGTGTTACTTGTACCTAAAATAAATCAGAATCTTCTCAGTGTTGGCCAAATGCTCGAGAAGCAATATTCTTTGGTTTTTCAAGACATGGCATGCACTATATTAGATCCAAATGGGTGTGACTTCATGACTGTTAAAATGGAGAACAAAAGCTTCCCTGTTTGTTTAAAAAAGCCTGAAATGGTTGCATATGTGACTGCAAATGATGCTACAGCGTTATGGCATAAAAGATTTGGCCATGTTAACTATTTTTCTTTGAAATCCATGAGTTCAAAGCAATTAGTTCAAAATATGCCCTCTATTTTAGACTGTGATGTTGTTTGTGAAGCATGTCAATATGGAAAACAAAGTAGAATGCCATTTCCTGCTGGACAGACTTGGAGGGCTCATGAAAAATTGCAGCTCATACACACTGATGTGTGTGGCCCTATGAGCATACCATCTCTAAATGGCAACATATACTTCCTACTATTTATTGATGATTTTTCCAGGATGACATGGGTGTTCTTTTTAAAGCAAAAGTCTGAAGTCTTTGCTGCGTTTCTGAAGTTTAAGTCGATGGTGGAGAATCAAACAGGAAATCACATTAAGAAGCTAAGATCAGACAATGGCACAGAGTACACTTCCAAAGAATTCAACAAATTATGTGAAGATTGTGGCATTCAACATCAATTGACAGCTCCTTACACTCCTCAGCAAAATGGAGTGAGTGAAAGGAAAAACAGAACGGTGATGGAGATGGCAAGGTGTTTATTATTTGAGAAAAGCCTTCCAAAGAAATTTTGGGCTGAGGCAGTCAATACCTCAGTATATGTTCAGAATTGACTCCCTTCAAAAGCTTTAGAAGACAAGACACCATTTGAAGCTTGGTATGGAGTTAAGCCATCTGTTGAGCACATGAAATTGTTTGGCTGTATTTGCTATTCTCTTGTGCCTGATGTGAAGAGAGATAAGCTTGATGCAAAGGCTGTATCTGGGATATTTCTTGGCTATAGTGCAGATTCAAAAGCTTACAGAATTTACAATTTGAAGACTCAAAAAATTCTGGTGAGCAGAAATGTGAAGTTTGATGAATTTTCAAAATGGGATTGGGAGAAAAAAGAGATTGAAGTCCCTAAAAATAGTCCAATCTTGGGAGAATTTATCCAAGATGAAGTTGAAGAAGATGATGAAAGTCCAGTAAGAGGGACAAGAACAATAGAAGATATATATGAAAGATGCAACATTGCAATGTTAGAGCCTGCAAACTATGAAGATGCTGTAAAATCAAATGATTGGAAGGTTGCCATGGAGGAGGAGATTAAAATGATAAAGAAGAATGAAACTTGGCAGCTGGTTAATAGACCAAACAACAACAATGTTCTTGGTGTCAAGTGGGTTTATAGAACCAAACTTAACCATGATGGTTCTGTGAACAAATTGAAAGCAAGGCTGGTTGCGAAAGGATATGCACAACAATTTAGTATTGATTATTCAGAAACATTTGCACCAGTTGCAAGACATGATACTATAAGACTTTTAATAGCATTTGCAGCAAAACTGGGATGGAAAATTTTCCATTTGGATGTGAAGTCAGCTTTCCTCAATGGGGTGCTAGAAGAAGATATTTTTGTTGAGCAACCTGCGGGTTTTCGTGTGGCAGGCCATGAAGATAAAGTTTACAAGTTGAAGAAATCCTTGTATGGCTTAAAACAGGCGCCAAGGGCTTGGTACAACAGAATTGATGCTTACTTATTGAACCGAGACTTCATGAGAAGTGAAAGTGAAGCTACTTTATACATAAAGTGCTTGCAACAAGAAGTTCATATTGTTATTTCACTTTATGTTGATGATTTGTTTGTTACAGGTGATAATTTAAATGTTGTAAAGCAGTTCAAGATGGACTTGGAGGCAGAATTTGAAATGTCCGATCTTGGAGAGATGAAATACTTTCTTGGAATAGAGATATGTCAATCTAAGAATGGAATTTTTGTCTCACAAAGGAAGTATGCTTTAGAAATGCTGAAAAAGTTTCACATGGAGAGGTGCAAACCAGTAGCCACACCACTTGTTGCAAATGAAAAGCTCTCTCAAATTCAGAGTGATCCAAAGGTGGATGGTTCTGTTTACAGAAGTTTGATTGGAAGCTTATTGTACTTAACCACTACCAGACCAGATTTGATGTTTTCTACAAGTTTGCTTTCAAGGTTTATGCAATCTCCAAGTCAAATTCATTATGCAACAGCCAAAAGAGTGCTGAGGTACATCAAAGGTACATCTGATTATGACATATGGTATGTAAAGAAGATGGATGGGAAGCTTCAAGGCTATGCAGATAGTGATTGGGCAGGAAGTGTTGATGATTCCAAGAGCACTTCTGGTTATGTTTTTTCATTTGACAATGGTATTTTCTCTTGGAAGTCAAAGAAACAGGAGATTGTAGCTCAATCTACAGCTGAGGCTGAATATATTTCAGCAGCAGCAGCTGCAAACCAAGCTATTTGGCTCAGAAAAATCATGAAGGATCTGGGTGAAGAGCAAACTGAAGCTACTACAATTTGGATTGATAACAAGTCAGCCATATCAATGGCTAAAAATCCAGTTCAGCATGGTAGAACCAAGCACATTAATGTAAAATTTCATGCCATAAGAGAGACGGAAAAGATGAAAGAAGTGAAACTTATGCACTGCAGTTCAGAAAATCAGCTTGCTGATATTTTGACTAAGCCTCTTCCAAAGTCAAGATTTGAGATGATGAGAAGCAAGATTGGAGTCTCTAAGGAAAACCTCAAGGAGGAGTGATGGTGTTGAGTATTTTCCCTAGGTTATGTAGACTAAGTCAATTATGAAGTTTTTTATGTAATGTAATGATTAAGTACAAAACATCATTAGATAGGTTGCTTATATAAGTAGGATTATCTTTTCTGTTTTGAGCAGTGTGCTGTCATAATTACAGCAGAAACTTATCTTGCACTCTTATATTTCCTATAAGTATATTTCTCTTAATGAATGAAAGCTCAAGTTGTTGCTACTGAACCCAACAAATCTACTACTCCATAAAATGCAGCGATTACATTACTAATAATCGAGGAAAAGCTTAGTCTTGGTGATTAAAATTGTGGCTGCATGTTAATTTTCAGGCATAAAAAAGTATGTAGGCATGTAAGATCTGAGGGCATAAACAAAAATTCTTTCCTGATTGAAGAATTAGAAAATTTGCAGGTCCCCAATTGATAATACTCACTCAGTAACCTACATGAGAAATACATATCACCATTAGAGCACAGAGACTAGGGAAGTGGGTCAAAGCTACCCTAGCTCCTATATATTTCATAAGTTATATGTATATGCTCTAATGGTGATAGAGAAAAGAATCCAGCACTGCAACTATTCTACTTAGGCTGACACTCTTTACGTTGTTTTGAAATCCAAAGTTGTTAATGCGTGGTGTGAGAGGGAGAAGTAACAATTTGACCCAAGGATGTCAATGCTCTTAGGTTGTATGTATATTGTGTTTAGAAAGAAGAACCTTGGCAATTGTGAAAAGAACCAAATTCAACTTTGTTTTTATAAACATCAGGAGGAGCTCATGAACCACGCATGCAAGCCTCAATTTGAATACCAAATTTTTCCAATACTTTGGAATCAAAGTCTATAGATTGAAGAATACTTATATAGGCGTGTGTGAGAATAACCACTTCCGTGAGATGCAACACATGATTAGGAGGCAGTTAGAGGACACATGTATGGTGTCTGATGCACGGAGGCATGCTCTAGTGAGGTAAGATGCACTGATATTGGCGTGTTCTTTCAGACGACACGCATTAGTCTGGTGGACGTTTAGTCCACGTGTCATAGTTGGATTGACCTTCTGGCCGGTCCAGAACAGTTATCAATATTATATATGAAGGGGATACAAATTTGAATTTTCCTACTTGCACCCCATGTATTTGATACGTTACCGCAAGTGCACGGTTAATATCGCGTAATAAAAATATCGATACACAGGGATTTAGTAATTACCAATTATATTTTCAGAGTATGTTAGTTGAACAAGTTAAAGTTTTGAGTTTGGAAAATATTTAGTTTTAATTCAATAAAATAAAAAACGTCTTGGGATTTATTGGTATATCTAATGACATAAAATGATCGGTCAAGCTTATTCTCTATTCTATGTTGGATCCATTTTCCAAAAGCAAGACTCTCTAAGGTAATTCATGGTCTCTTTCGAGCTACATGAATGTATCCCAATAGCAACCACGCCTATTCTCATGGTTGATTGCTATATGAGACCCATTAAGTACGAGTCTTATGGCCTTAAGGCTTCACAAAGTTATTCATTTGGTCTTTTTGCCATCAAGCTTTGTGACACCTTGTCTAATCTCATTTGTTCCAATATCAAGCTTCTTCGTTCGATACATCACTTGATATTTGAAATGATGAAATAGTAGTTGTTGAACTTCTCCGTTCGGTACTTCGTTCAACACTTGCTATTGAGTTTAGAAAACGATGAGATTAGATAGGAAAATGGTTTTTTTTTATATAAAATAGAGTATAGGCTTGGTTTGATTAGGATCTAGTCAATAGACTTTTCCAACAATCCCAAGACTAGACAAATCTACTCACAAGAGTTCATTGTAGAAACTTGACAAAACATAAATTGCATGAATTGTAAAGACGAGAATGTAAATGACAGGAATTGTAAAATTGCGGAAATGTAAAGTACAGAAATGTAAAGAACAATAAAGTAAATTGCAAGGAATTGTAAAAGTGCAGAAATTTTATAAATATTTGAGCTTAGAACAAGATAGAGTTACAATCTCACTATAGTAACTTTACACTCATTCAAGATGAGAAACAACTCTGATTAGAGCCCTATTTATAGCCTAAAGCCTTAGAAAAAGCATTAACCACGAATTACACAGCAATAATTGGCAAAAACCAAGAGTTTTCAATCATTATTTCTGACTGCATAACACGCACGACCGTGCCATATGGGCGCACGGTCGTGCCAAGTTCCAAAATGCCAGAGTTTGAAGTACTGGACAGACGCACAATTGTGCTCTCTGAACGCACGACCGTGCGTGATCCCACTGCCTAGAATGGCACGGTCTGCCCAGGATGGGCGCACGGTCAGTGTAAATGATGGCACGACCGTGCCATCTCACTTTTGCCTTGAAACTTGACTTTTCTTGCCCGACTTTTTGTGATTTTGCTCCAAAGTGCTTGCTCATCATTATTTTTGCCTAAAAAAGAAAAACAAAGGTACTGAAGTAAAATAGCTCAAGAAAATAAAGAAAAAACGATTAAACTTCCATAAAAAGAAACCCTAAAAAACCTATAAATTATGGCTTATCAGTATTTCTGGTTACACTCAAATTTACTTAAAATTTTACAATAATACCAAAATTGTCCTTTTATATAAATTTGCTTAAAACCTTGATTTCATTCATTGTTACTCTAAAATTTCACCCTCTTCACCCACAAACAATCATAAATGTTCAATCAATCTCTATAAATGATTAAAGAGTGAATCAAAACATCTTTCATCCATAATCAATTGCACATAAGTAAGTGAATTTCTTCTTTTCGTTCAATGATGCTAGAGTTTATATTTTTTTTCTTGTTCAACGTTGATATATTATGAACTCTACAACGGCAATTGTTTGATCTTAGCAACACAACACAACAAAATGTAAAAAAAAAAAAACAACAGAACAACACTACAATTCTTTCAATCTTAGCAATCTTTTTTTTTTTCTTCATCTCAACAACACGGCATAACCACCACAACCACCAAAGTCACTATAACACAAAACCACTACACCACCACCACCAAAACGACCATCACTAAACAACCCTCTTCTCCTTCTCTCTCTCATTCTCCCCCTCAAAGGTATATATCTCTCTCGCCGGCGGGCTGCCGGCGGCGCCACCACCGCCCCTTCCACTTCCTCTTTCTTCCTTCTTCTCCCCTTACCTCTTTCCCTTTCTCTCTTTCCTCCTTCTCCTTTCTTTTCTTCCACTTTTCTTCTTTTCTTTTTTTTTCTTTTTTCTTTTTTCTTTCTTCTCCCGTGTTCTGTGTTGGTAGGGAAGAAAATTGGGCCACTTGGCTATAATATCCAATGGGAGGCAACCAAGTGGCCCTCACACCTTTTTTTATTTATTTTTTTATTTACTAAATTATTTTTTATTTATTTATTTATTTTGGACCAGATTGAAAATATGTGAGTTGGGTCAAAACTATCTAATGATGCTAACCTATTTTTTTGCTGTTGTATCCCCATCTAGAAAACATTTAACACGTTTAAATTTTAAACCATATTTTTATTGCACTTTAGTAAAATAATATAAAAAAACATTAAATTGTAAATTCTAAAAGAGGTTAATTGGATGTACATCTCTTTAACCTTCGAGTCTTCGGAACACAAGTTGTACAACTTGATCGTTTTGAGTGCTTGTTTTTTAGAATTTATTTTTAATAACAAATAAATCATTTTAATAGGTTAATTGGATGTACATCTCTTTAACCTTTGAGTCTTTGGAACACAGGTTGTACAACTTGATCGTTTTGAATGTTCGTTTTTTTTTAATAATTTTTAATAATAAATAAATCATTTTTAAGAGGATTAATTGGATGTACATCTCTTTGATCCTCGAGTTGTCAGAACACAAGTTGTACAACTTGATTGTTCTTAAGCTCACTTTAAAAAAACAAATCAACACAAACTCACCACAATTAACTTTTCGCAATCAATTTATTTTTTCACTCGCATTTATCACAACAAAAACATTTTCTTAAAATCATTCAACACACAAACATTTTCTACCCAGAACTACGTAGCTTTGAATTCTCCATCGCACCAGGAGATACGTAGGAGCAAGATCAAACTTTTGTCAAGCACAATAATAAAAACCTTTTTTTCCCTCTATATTTAAACATTGCATTTTCATTTAAAAACTTAATTTTAATTCGCATTTAATAACAAGGAGAAATAAATATTTAGAAGTTAACAAATATTTTGCACAATTAATTAAAGGTAACCGTTTTTAACGAATGTCGTAGGGTGCTAATATCTTTCCTACACATAATCGACTCCCGAACCTATAATTTGGTTTTAAAGACCATATTTTTCGTTCCAAAGGGTTTTTCCGACGTTTTCCCTATTTTAATAAACGTTGGTGGCGACCTCATTGTTTTTCGAGCAACCCTCGAATTTTTAGGCCGCTTCAATGATTATCTATTTCAATGACACCAACAATATAACAAAAAACTATAATTTAAATTCTTATTTTTTTAACGACATCAACAACAATCTTTATTATATAAAAAGTTGTTTACGGGTATAATTGGGATATCGAAAAAGTAAGTATAGATATACTCATCTAGTTTGTTACACTTTTTAAAGGATAAAAGAAAAAACTGGACATATATATACTCATATCGTGTTTGTTACACTTTTATTTTAATATTTGAATTTACTCTTATCTATTTGTTATATGTGTTATTTGTATTGAAAGTTGAGGGTAATTTTGGAAAGAGAAAAAGTCAGTCCAAAAGAGCTGAAATGCGTTATTTTCTTTATATATAGTATAAACTAGCAAAGAAAAGAAATTTTTTCTATTGGTTTTTGTCGAATATATATTTTACCATATTTTATTGTGAAATATTTTACCATATTTTTTCTATTGGTACTCAAGAGAAACTAAGAAAACTTCTAAAAAAAGGTCAACAAAAAGTCAAAGCTCTGATCAGAAGTTGCATTAATATTTGAAGAGTCATATGAGATCAAGATCTGATGGAACATGTTTTTATGGACACGTCGGCATTCAACACTCTGAAGAGACTCTAACCAGTTTTTGTCTTCTTTTGAAGGAACGTCGCTTTCAAGTTATGATTGTATTGTTTGTCTTCTTCTGACCATGTGCAGAAACAAGGTTATTGGTTGCACAAGGAATAATCAGTTAATTATAAAGGATAGTGTAGTAGGCATAGACAGATAAGCTTTCAAAAATCTACTGCTCCAGAAAAGTAGTAGTTTTATGACTTCTTATTGTGAAGAAACTTAATCGTTAAAATTGTAGCTGCATGTTAATTTTCAGCCATAAAAAGAGAACTAAGAATATCAGATCTGAGGGCATAAAAAATTGTCTTACTGATACACTTGTTGACTTACAAACAATTATCTCCTGATTGAAGAAATAATTGAAAAGTGTGAGATACAAGGCAATGTTATACCTACATGTTGTCAACGACAACGAATAACCTACATGAAAAATGCATGTCACCATTAGAATTTAGAACGCAAACGAAGGGGGCAACTGCAACCATAACTCCTATGTAAGTCATAAGCTCATAGCATACAAGTAA
The DNA here is from genome assembly GCA_018208015.1 of Medicago ruthenica. Classification (NCBI taxonomy): domain Eukaryota; kingdom Viridiplantae; phylum Streptophyta; class Magnoliopsida; order Fabales; family Fabaceae; genus Medicago; species Medicago ruthenica. The sequence goes on along the minus strand of CM031372.1, from coordinate 3,098,686 downwards.
AAACTTAAAAGTAGAAAAAGCTCATCATCATAACATTGCATGAAACAACATCACTTCTCCCCAACATAAATTTTCTAACGAAACATAAAAGTATGCAATTATACAACACATAAACAAGCAGATTTATGCTAACAATTATTCAAAAACATTGTACTTTCTAGTTAATCAAGACTCAAGAACATGTAATATGTATCAATGTTATATCAACATTTTAGCAGAATCAGAAGTAATATACAATGGATGTTAAAATGTGATGCATATTTCTAGAATTCTCTAGAATGCATTAGTAGTTTACAGAATGTTAAGAATTCATGTAGATGTCTAGATTTCTCTAGAATAGTTTAGTATATTTTAGATTTAATTAATACTACACATGAAGTAGAAAATATCAAGAAGAATCTAGAAAGAAGTATCTAGAATATGACATACACACTATAAATAGGCAAGCATGTACTCATTTGTAATAAATCCAATTTGGAGAGCAATACAATATATTCTTGCTCCAAGTCCTCACACTACTTACTACTATATTCCAACTATCAACTAAAGTCTTCTACACTATCCAACTACACTCTAAACTAACACTACTACCTAAAACACTAACAGTGGTATCAGAGCTACGTTCGATCATATATTGGGCTTATAAAATTTATTCATCTATTTCCAACCAAACCCTCCTTATATCCTAAACCATTTCTAAATTTTTCCCTAAGACATGGCTAATACCATTCAACCATCATCTATGACTATCCCTACTTTCAATGGTGAAAGCTATGATTTTTGGAGCATTAAAATGATACATTTTTTTGCTCTCAAGATTTATGGGAGATTGTAGATGAAGGATTTACTATTTCCGCAGACATTTCAACTCTCAATGTAGCTCAGAAAAAGGAGTTGAAGGAAAATAAACAAAAAGATTCAAAGGCATCGTTCTTTCTGCAACAAGCGGTAGCAGACAATATCTTTCCAAGAATAATGGGAGCTACAAGTGTTAAAGATGCTTGGGGTACACTAAACGAGGAGTTTCAAGGAAGTGACAAGGTACGGGCCATTAAACTTCAAACTCTTAGATGTGAGTTTGAGTTAACAAAAATGAAAGAGTCTGAGACCGTAAAAGACTATTATACCAAGATAAAAGAATTAGTAAGTCAAATGAGAACTTACGGGGATAATATTCTCGACAAAAGAATTGTTGAGAAAATTCTAATTTCTATTCCTCGTAAGTGTGATGCAATCGTTACTACGATTGAGCAAACCAAAGATCTGTCTACTTTGTCGGTGACAGAATTAATAGGCTCACTGGAAGCTTATGAGCAAAGGTTGAGTAGGCATGATGATGATACAATTGAAAATGCCTTTCAATCAAAGCTTCAATTACGGTCTCAAAATAAAGGATTTGGAGGAAACAAGAGAAATGGAGAAAATTTTAGAAACAAAGAAATTTCTAGAAATTTCTCAAAGAAAAATCAAGATGAGTATCCTTCATGTGGCATATGCAAGAAGACAAATCATGCCGAGAAATATTGTCGATGGCACGGAAAACCACAATGTGGACACTGTAAGAAATTTGGACATGTGGAGAAGAACTGCTACAGCAAAAATAAGCATCAAGCAAACTTCGTTGAAGAGCATGAGTGTGAGAAGGACCAACGTGACCATGACCAACATCTTTTTTATGCCACCTAAGATTCCAATGACGAATTGAGTAGAAATTGGCTTGGATAATGGTTGCAGCAATCACATGGCTAAACATGAGAGCATCTTTAAGGATATTGATGACTATGTCAAAGTAAAGGTTCGACTAGGAAATGGCTCAGTCGTGGAATCTAAAGGCAGAGACACTGTGATGGTGAAGACTAAGAAAGGTACAAGGTTCATCAAAGATGTCTTACTAGTTCCCAATCTTAAAGAAAATCTTTTGAGTATTGGTCAAATGTTGAAGAAAGGATATATTATACACTTTGAAGAAGACACATGCTCAATATATGACAACAATCACAAAAGGCAAGAAATAGCCAAAGTAAAAATGGAGAAAAGAAATAGAAGCTTTCCAATAAGCTTCAAGTGCACTAATAACATTGCCTTGAAAGTCCAAGTTGATGATTCATGGCTCTGGCATCGAAGATTTGGTCACTTCAATACTCAAGCGTTGAAGTTGTTATATCAGGAGAATATGATGAGAGATCTCCCACATTTGAAGGAAAATAATGAAGCTTGTGAAGGATGCCTTCTTGGAAAGCAACATCGATTGACATTTCCAACAGGAGAAACTTGGAGAGCTGAGGACTTGTTGGAGTTGATACACATAGATGTTTGTGGACCGATGAGGACACACCCTCACTCCACAACAACATGTAATTCATCCTCTTCATTGATGATTTTTCTAGAATGACTTGGGTCTACTTTATGAAAGAAAAATCAAAAGTTTTTGGAATAATCAAAAAGTTTAAGACCTTTGTCGAAAAACAAAGCGGAAAATATATTAAAGTTCTCAGAAGTGATCGTGGCAAAGAGTACAACTCCCACGAGTTTGATAAGTTCTGTGAAGATGAAGGCATCGAGCGACAACTAACAGACGCATTTTCTCCACAACAAAATGGTGTGTCGGAGAGGAAGAATCGCACAGTCATGGAGATGGATCGATCGATGATAAAGGATAAAGGATTGCATAATACATTTTGGGCTGAAGCAGTTTACACTGCTGTCTACATACTCAACAGATGTCCAACCAAGGCAGTCAATGACAAAACTCCAATCGAGGCCTGGTGTGGCAAAAAACCATCAGCTAAGCATCTAAGAGTTTTTGGATCTATCTGCTACATACATGTTCCTGCTCAAAAGAGACATAAGTTAGAAGACAAGAACATACATGGAATATTCTTGGGACATAACACATAATCAAAAGGTTATAGAGTCTATAACTTACAAACAAAGAAGCTCATTGTCAGCTGAGATGTTGAAGTTGATGAAAATGCTAGCTGGAATTAGAATGAAGGACAAGTTGAGAGAAGAAACATTACCATTTCAATACCACAATCAGACACAGAAGTTATAGAAGAAGCAACTGAAGAACCAGGTACGCCACCTTCACCTCCTCAACAAGAAACTTCTTCACCAGAATCTATTCCAACAAGAGTAAGATCATTAGTGGATATATATGAAATTTGCAACTTGGCCAAACATGAGCCTAAAAACTATGAAGTGGAGTCAAAACCAAAATTGTGTGCAAAAGGCAGTGGAGGAAAAGATCTAAGACTAAGAAAATCTCTGAATGGGAATAAGAAAGCTCCTCGAGCATGGTACACAAGGATTGATCAGCATTCCATCAATCGAGGATTTGGGTAGACCAAGATTTGAGCTACTACGAACTATGCTTGGAGTTACCGAAATATGCATAAAGGAGGAGTGTTAAAATGTGATGCATATTTCTAGAATTCTCTAGAATGCATTAGTAGTTTATAGAATGTTAAGAATTCATGTACATGTCTAGATTTCTCTAGAATAGTTTAGTATATTTTAGATTTAATTAATATTACTCCCTCCGTCTCTTTTTATAGGAGTAGTTTACAAAAATCACGGGTATTAAGAAAAGTTGTTGAAGTAATAATGTTGTCTCAAATGTGTGTGACTATTACTAGATTACCCTTAATTAAATATATATTTAATGTTAACTTTTCATATACCAAGACAAATTGGTAGTATTAAAAAGATGTATATTTGAAAAAAGAGTAATCAATGCATATAGAAATTTGTATATGATCTTATATTTAGTGACAAAACTTTTTTGTAAACTACTCCTATAAAAAGGAACGGAAGGAGTACACATGAAGTAGGAAATGTCAAGAAGAATCTAGAAAGAAATATCTAGAATATGACATTCACACTATAAACATGTACTCATTTGTAATGAATCCAATTTGGAGAGCAATACAATCTATTATTGCTCCAAATCCTCACACTACTTACTACTATATTCCAATTATCAACTAAAGCCTTCTACACTATCCAACTACACTCTAAACTAACACTACTACCTAAAACACTAACAATGGATAAAGATAAATCAACCCTGGAAGCAGCCGATATATAGAATGTTTATTATTAACAGAACTAGTCCATTTTCATGAAGATATTTACTAGATAACTGATCAAACGTTTTGTAAGTTGTAGTGAAATTAAGATCATGAATAAATGAAAAAAGACCTTGAAATATGAGTGAAGAAGAGCCTCAAGTTGGAGATGGTGGCTGATGTAGTGGAGGTAAGCGGCCGTGATGGTGGAGGCTGGAGCACATCCAAATCTACTGTACTATTTCCAAATCCATACACACCTTTTCACCAACAATTCCTGACACTACTATTGTTACACAGCTAGCTATGCTACATGTTTCATTGTTCTCTTCTATCGTGTTTTCATCTTTTATATTTAAGGTAACAGGAGTTAAGGAAATTTCAAGTTTTCTTACAAAAGATACAAAAACAAACTAAATTAAGTTTACAAGCGAGTACAATAAAAAACTGACAGAAGAAACCAAATTGAGTAGAAAATAAAAACACCACAAAATTTAGGGGGTATATCAATAACAATATAAAAAACAATCTGAATATATTTATGCACATTATCATATATATACAGTGTAATTAATTTCATGTGACATGCACATTACCTATATGTACACCTCTTGTATACACTAAATTTAAGGGAACTATAATTTGCACCTTACAATGGCCAAAAGCCAGACTGCTGAAAGTTTAAGTTAGTGCAGCATGTTAATGAGCATCACACAATTTGATAGGAGAACACTCAACAGTATATCCCTCAATAGTGTGAAGCAAATGAATTACCATAAGCAATGGAATAGTTCCAACATGATAAACCAGGCTTTAGTGTGAGATCTCATAGACGAATCTACGAAATGAGCAATGCTCTCCACCAAGCGCTACCTGCAGACAGTTATCTAACAACTTTGTTACTCTTTAAACATCAAATTATAGTCTCCCTCCTTCCTAATGATTTTTTGAGTTATTGGGTTATAATTAAATTAAATAAATATCATCATAATAAGGTAATAAAATGCAACTATAGCAAAATTTGAGATTACATGTAAAACAACAGAAGTAGTAACAGCCTTAGAGTTTGATCTTACTTCTACTACGAGCACGAGCATGAAAATCAAAATAGGACCGCATCCAATCTAGGACTGCACGAATAGGCCTAATCGAAGCAAGTTGGCTCCAAATCCAATCAAAGCTGCTTGTAAATTCCTCAAACCCCATGAATCCCTGCTGCTCATTCTCATTTTGGAAAAAGTAGTAATTAGCATTATGATTATCAACGCCTTGTAGCTCATGGCGGCATACAGGGCAAGTGTTATGCATTTGAAGCCAAGGGAGAATGCAGTCAGAATGGTAGAAATGTTTGCATGGTAACTCTCTCACTTCTACATCAACCTCAAACTCATCTTTGCATATTGGACAGTTCGGGTCACTTGCTAAATGCGCTTCTGTTACCTTAACCATTGGCAAGGCTTCAATGGCCGAAGGTGACGCTGGAGGCGGCCCCGGTCTAATATTATTGTCAATCACCGCGTCAAAGAACTCATCTAATGAAGGGGTGTCAATGTCATTGAGTTGAGGAGCCAAGTTTTGTGGTGGTGGTGGTGGTGGTGGTGGTGCAATAGGCCTTGTTGGATGAGTTGGTCTTACAAATCTTAGTGTAATCCATGCTTGTGGATTTTGATTTTGATCTTCTTCATGTTCTGTTCCCCATTGTGGTGTTGTGTTGGTTTGGTCTTGTCTTCTAAGAGATGGATCAAGGATGAAAGCTAAGCTACCCATTAACTGGTTAGTAGAAGGGGGAGGGTCCATGTTACTATTGTTAGGGTCGTTCATGAGAAGTCTTGGCCTTGATATATCAAGTTCATAACGCAATTGATGGAAGCAATATGGACAGAAAGAGCCATAATTTGCAATGGTATTTGTTGATGGTATTCTAACAGTACGTTGGCAATTGAGACACCAGAAATAGTGGAAGGTTCTCATTCTTCGAACACCGTTGACAACGACACGAGGACGCGACCTGTCAGAGACATATATATTTTGGAAGAAATGAAATGGTAATGTGGTTGAAGTGAATTGTTGAGGAAGATGGAAGGAAGAATATGGAGAAAGTATTTTATTTTATATGTGGGTTTTGAGGAAGGAGAAAAAGGGTGAAAGGGATGGTTTTGGATTGAAGCCACAAAAAGAAAGGGATTCCTTTTCATTTGTATGTTTATTATTGGTGATTTCTTCTTTGGTTCACCCAATGTTTATGTTATCATGTTTTGCTTTTCTTCACAAACTGAGTCTTCCTCTTTATAAGGCAAACAAAAGATGCTTGAATGATGATGGCAAGCAAGTTAAACAAAAATGCTTTTTGGTTTCCTTGAGGAAAGTTGTATGTTATAATACCATATTAATAATGGATTGGTGTCAATGCTCTTAGGATATATTGTGTTTGGAAAAAAAAAAAAAATTGTTGACAATTGTGAAAAGAACCGATTCAACTTTTGTTTGTGCATGCTTTTTAGAAACATAGTGGGGAGCTCATGAGCAATTTACTCTGGCATTCAAAGCCTCTACTCAAATCCAATACCAGATCTTTCCAAAACTTTGGAAATTGGAATGAAAGTGTATGGTTTCTTGGTCACAATTGTAAAATGTGAGTGAGGGACCCTTAGATTATTAAGAGACAAATAATAAAGAAGGTCGACACTAAGAGCATCTTTGATGGTCTTTTTTAAAGAACCTACTTTGAGTTTCATACACTACTAATGAATGTCCATACAACTCTACATCGTACAACTCATACACATTTTGCACCTATGGTAAAATAAACAAGGTACCGAATGATGATAGGATACCACATACAAAAAATAATAATGATAGAATACTATATAGGGTTAAATGTTTTTAGTCCCTACAGAATTACAAGCTTTCAAGTTTAACCCTTACAAAAAAATTATTCACTTTTAGTCTCTATTTGCATTTTATAGGGACTACTTTGGAGGACTAAAAGTACCCATTTTTTGTAAAAAATTTTTAAAATAGGACTATTCTTACAAACTACAATATTATGGAGGACTAAAATTACCATTAAAATATTATAGCGACTAAACTTGAAAACTTGTGATTTTGTAGGGACTAAAAACATATTTAACCCTACTATATAATATGCAATCAAACATTGATGATGATATCGTACCTTATTTAAGTTACTTTTACAATTTTTATGCTACCCACTTTATCATGTCAAGTTCCTCCAATAAAAAAAATAAGGAACGAGTTCATTTTTTTATGAAACTCATTAGATACCCTCGTTAAAGATACTCTAAGAACATATTTGGATCGGATGTGAGTTCTGTAGAATCACAGTGCTACCGTGATTTCGCAAACCACTTAGCCAACGAAAACATGTACTAAGTGACCATAAATAAATGCATACTATGGATGCTAATTATTAGGTTAAAGAAGAAGAAAAAAACCGTTGATAAAAGAGCTTTTATCGCCATGAACTTGAACTGAGCTATTTGAACTTTGGATTTGGTCTTATAATTATTTGTTAAGGAACCAGCTCATTTTAGTGTGTATAATTAGAAAGCAGTTTTAAAATGCAGCTGCTCTCTTTTTCTTTGTCATGCGTCATTGTTCCCCTTTTCCCCTAACTAATGCATTATTTTGGGATATGCAAGCCTTAAGAGATACATTAGTGATTTAGTGGATCCCATTAAATTATCACTTATGACTCTCTCTCTTATAAATAGAAAATAAATAGAACAAAGTAAATGAAACAAAGTTAAACTTGAAATATAATTTGCAACCAAAACAAAATACATCAACAACACAGTATGAATTACTTTTTTTCTTTTTAGGGAAACACAGTATGAATTACTTTACTTTAGTATTATGCTCTAAATTGGATTGTCATTCAGGTTGTATAGTCGAATCCTTTTGTGACCGGATATTAAAAATTGTTTGGCAAAAATATATATATTAAAAATTATAATATTTGAAACTTAATCATACTTTTGAATGAAGTACTTCAAAATTATTATCGACAACTCTAGGAACATTATAAAGTTAAAATTATATTATAAGATATGATTTAGTATATATTGTATAGTTGATTTGATCTTACTGGCCTAAAAATGCCTTATGTGATATATAGGGGAGACATGATTTTGGGTTAACTTTTTCACTTCTAACTACACTCTTAAACAAATTATTTACAATAATATTATATTGTTAGTGCTATTCAAAAAAAGAGAAGAATTTATATTATATTTACTATATTGTTGGTGTCATTGAAAAAGATAAGTATAATTTGTTACAATATGAAAATGCAAAATATCTATATATATAATTTTAATCAAAATCAAAATTTCATAAAAAACTATTGTTTGTAATTTATACACATCAGTGCAATAAAAAGAGCAAACAGACGAGTACTTTGTACTTGTTTGAACGCCAGTGTATGATAAAGCATTGGGTAAAATGCAAGGCAAATTCAACTCTGTATCCTATTTTTAAATAATCTCCTGAAGCTATGAAACTCAGATACCGACACGATTACGAATATGGTACACAAAAAAAATAAAATTTAGGATACGATACGGTCAAGATACGTTATCAAATAAATAAAATTAAAATTACATGCATAAATGCACAATATATAAACCTAACTAAAATTGATATTGATAATAAATTAACATTTTCACATTTCTAAAAATTAGCAAACAAGTGACAATTACAAATCTTAAGTTAAGTACTCCAAAAGACATCACAAAAAAAAAAACAATCACCAACCAAAAAGGACATCATTAGTACTATCCCAAAAAAACAACATCAATACTACCCAAAAAAGACATAAGTGGCTATTCAAAAAGAACATCATAGTCTAAGATTGACTACTTAAGAGCTAACGATGATATTGAGATGGAGGCAATCGGTGGTTCCATCCAAAAAAAACAAAAACCATACAAATTACTTATGAATTAATGTAATCGATTTCTTTGAGGTCAAAGGTTGTCTTAGTGGCCTTACCCTATGGTTTTGGCCCAAGCACAATTTGATTTAGAAGTTGTTGTTGTTGTTGTTGCATCTTGATAGGAGTTTGACATCACATTAGATTAGAGCATCCACACAATTAGTTTAGATACTACATCTTCACATAAACTATTATGACATTAGGTATGAGTCTTTTCTCTTATATGATGTTCAACATCCACTTTTTCATCTAATATGAGACTCAACTTAAACTTGATATAATCAAAGTTATGGCAAGCAGTAGTTCTAATCTAGTGACGGAACAGAGCACAATTTGTTGTGTCTCTGTCATCGCGATTGAACTTCCAACTATAGTATTTACATGATCACAATCAAAGTTTTCTAGTAACATGATATTGGACTATTGGTTATGACATCGTGATTTCTTTACGGTAACTACAATGTGTTAGAACTTTAGTCCAACCCAAAAAAAAAAAAATTATTTGGTGAAAAAGTCTTATAGTTTATGTATCAGATTGAACACGTGCATTTACATGACTTTTAATATAATGTGACATATTATTTGTAATATTTAAAATCAATCGCAGTGTGACCGTGATTTACTTAAAACCTTGATGACAAATCAAATCTGTTTGGTAATTTTCAAATATACTTTTTTACAAAAGGTCCATGCTAGTCAATTATCACTTCATGCACATCGACACCACAAAGCAATAGCAAAAAGTATCGTACAGCCTATATAGGTAAGCAAGAAAACTGGGTTTTTCTTATTCTTGAGTTAAAGGACGCGGAAAATACTTTGAGTGGGTGACTAACCCTTCATCCCATTTCACGTGAGAACCAAAGAACTGTGCCAAGGTTTTGCTTTTTTTATCTCTCAATCCTCTTCTAACCTCTCTTCGGATAATTCTTAATAGTCACAAACAAATCCAAATTATTTAGCACACACAACAATACACATTAACCAATGTTTTCAATAATAATAACAATAAATTGATTTTTTTTTCTCTTTTTACTTATCTCCATTTGTATGTGTGTCTAAACCATTTAGATTTTGTAACAAAAAAAAAAAACCATTTAGATTTGTGGTTGTTTGTGACCACACAAGAATTGCTCCCTCTCTCATCTTCATCTTTTTTCCATTATATTTTTCTTTTTTAGGGAACTCGTTTATCTTTTTTCCATTATCAACGTTCGGGTACAAAATATATTCCAAAGAAAATAAATGTTCAAACACAAATTACTTGAGGAAGTTGTTTTTATCTCGAAATTGATCATATGCAAATGTTGTGTCAATCAACCGTTGAATGTGAGTGTCTGGTTGATGGACCGCGATTCCTTACCGTTAACAACAGACGCAGTGTAAAAAATTTATCAGATTTTCACATATAATAAACAAATATATTTTTGAAAAATACTACATTATTGTTGTTATTTTGAAATTACTCACAAATTTTCAAACTTTTATCATATTCCCTTTATATATCAATTACAAATCAACGGACCCATGCTAGCTAGTTTATATTTATATCCAACGGTTTTGAGGCCGCTGCTAGTTTATTATATTTATAAAACCAAGTATTGGACACACTAGCTAGGTAGCTATCAGTGTGGTGCTTGAATTTCTTTCTTCATAAACATGATTTTGTCATGGTTAGAGTACTTGTTAGTGAAACAACCAACTATCCAAACCTTCTCATGGATCCCAAGCAAAACCCTAGGCTCCTCATTTCAGTTCCTATGCTTCACCATCCTCTCTTACCTTTTCTCTACCTTCCCTCTCTCCCGTATCATCATCTCTCTACCATCCATACCACAATCCATTTTAAAACCCATCTCAGCAATCCATAGCATGTCCCTCATGCTCCTCTCCTTCACCATGGCCCTTGGTTGCATCCTCTCCACTTTTTCCCATGCACCTGACCTTCAATATGGATCATTTGCTTCCCTCCGGACCCCCCACCTACTGGGCCTATCTTTTTTGGGCCTGCATCTTCTATCTATCCAAGATCCTTGAATTCGTGGACACACTCCTCATCATCCTCGGCAAGTCCATCCAACGCCTCACGTTCCTCCACGTGTACCATCATTCAATGGCCGTGATCATGTGCTACATCTGGTTACAAACCTCACATACATTGTTCCCAGCCGTGCTCATTACCAATGCCTCCGTGCATGTGCTAATGTACTCATACTGCTTATTGTGCGCGCTAGGTAAACATCCGAAATGGAAGAAGCTTGTAACAAACTATCAGATCATACAATTCTACTCGAGCTTCATCCCTTTGGGTCCGATGTTTTATAACCATTTCATATCAGGTTCAGGTTGCTCCGGTATTTGGGGTTGGAGCTTCAATGTTGTTTTCTGTGCTTCTCTTCTTGTTTTGTTTCTCGACTTTCACAACAAGAATTATGGTGCTGGTGCATCTTTTAAGTATGAACCATAATATCAACAATAATGTTAAGCCTTCCAAGCCGTTGTTGTTTTCTACTCATCACATTGTCATTCACAATCACAAGGAGTGATGACACTTCTATGTTGTTGAATGAATAAGAATAATTAGGATTCATGATTTGATAGTTACAAATTCTTCTTGTAATCGTAACTAAATAAAGTATATACTATCTTGAGTTTAGCGTAGATGCACCATCGGTGTAGAATAATTGTAAACCAACATCCAATAAAAACTCATGATATTGCGAAATACGTCTATGTCTACTTTGTAACCACAATTTAAGAACGGTAAAATACTAAATTCTTATTAGATGTCAGTGTAGACATAAGTCCCCTATATGTTTTCTATTTTCTTTTTGTCCTGAGCTAGGACTATGATTTGAATCTCTACTGAGCAATGTATGATACAGTCTCTTTCATCCCTAAATAATCAATAACAGCCCCCCCCCCCCCCCCCCCCCCCAACACAAAAAATGAGAAGACATAGAGTTTTATAATGAGAACCAACATTGAAGATGGTTGAAGTCAGAGAGAGGAGTTGAAGCTGAAAACTATCCAACTCAAGCATTACAAAACATAAATATGAAAAATCCAAAGAGCTAGTTAAAAGCTAGTACACGAACTTCCTATTTTTATTTACAGCAAAAATTAAAATAAAATTTACATCTTTACGGTTTCTGTAAGCAACCCTGAAAATGGTATCACTATCCGGACTTACCCCTGCTTTGGTTTCCTTGTGGCTTTGATTTGTTCTCAAGTTCCTTCAAGGAAACTTCTGATCTAGATTCTTCGTTTTCAAAAGGTAAAACTGCTACTGGAGCAGCAGGAACTGCATGCCACCGCTCTCTTAAAAGTTTCGTGAGTCTCTTAACCATTTCTCTCCGGAACTCGAGCTCGCGTGTGAACATGTCGAAGAGAAGAAAGGAAAGAATGTACTTGAATGGAACAATGAAGAGAATGGTAGCCCAAGTTAACATCAACACAGCTACCTCAGTTGTTATCTGACAAAGGATTAGATCAGATTAAACTTCTACAAAAGAACATAATAATATGAAGAACATGTCTAAATGAACGTTATAACTAAATCTCTCATTAACCATGCATGTTATTATATTATAATACCTGTGGATTTCCAGAAAGTAAAATTGAACGTATTTTGAGAAGCGAGACATTCACTTGCTGTGTAATATTCTCAACGTCACGCATGGCATCTTTTACAGCAATGATCTTTTGTATTGTATTTGACGGTGGCTGATCGCGTATTGTGACTCCGCCAAAAAATCGCCCAAGGCGGCCTTGCTCCTTAAGGCTCCTGATAGTCAGCATTCCAACAGCCGTGATCATCAGCATCACTGGAAAGATATATGACAGCAAGTTTCTGGAAAGACATAACAAGGAGGTGGTCAGAAACAACTATGTTCTTCAGCATCAATTACATCCAAATTAACATTTTCAACAAGTATGTTCTATGGGAAATGTTGATAAGAAAAATAAACCTTGAATATGAGAAAACTAATTACCAAATAAGTTCTCAGAAAAGAAAAAAAAACTATGAAACAAATCATGTTATCAGACAAAATAATCATCTTTAGACAACAGCAGCACAAAGAAAAATGAGGCGAGTTTACCTAAAAATTAAAGTATAGGCAAGTCCAAGAAACCCAACAGTCAGGTGTGGCTCCTCCCAGTGCCTTAGCTTTTCAAAGTTTTTGACAGTTAAGGTGATAGGAAATATTAGCTCCTGCACAGGAACATGATTACTGTTTAAGACCATATTACTTTTGAAACCCAATCAAATGAAAAAAGATATTAGAAATAGAATTGATCAAGGTTTTCTCAATAGTTAAAGGAAATTGTGAGAAATATCATTAAAGGAACACAAAATCAAGGTAAGCATTCCAACCTTAAAAAGATCAATGTTGCTTGGTATGCCTTTCAGGGTTGCAGCATCAATGGTTGCTTGAGTCTTCTCCACAGCCTGATACTTTTGTTTGCTTGTTTTTGCTGCTCTTTCAGTGAGCGATAGGTCAGCCACAACATGATTCTTACTTAACACTAAACCTTTTGTTGAAGTGTTCTTCCAAAAACTAGTAGAAGTACTAGAGCCCCAAGATGGAGATTTCATCCACTTCCGCAAGTAGACACTTCCGTCGATGTCAAAAACATGATTACAGCTATCAGCTATTTCGTTAGAAGGTCGATTTTCTGGCTGATGGCGGGTACTTGTAAATCCTGTAACCAGTTGACTTCCCCAATAGTTAACAGCTAAAGTTTGGAGGACAATATCACCATTAGGTGCATTCTGTAAATATGAGAACTGAACAAGCTTGGTAGGATCGTCGAGCAACTTCCGCAAATGTTGAAGGGCCTGGAGTCTAGCTATACCATTAATGGCACTGGTTGTTGCTCTTTGCTTTCCTTTGCGAGCCTCGAAAACATTAGGTCCATACTCATCAGGTCCATACTCATGCATGAACTTGTGTAAAGAGATGACTTCGCTTATCAATGCATGCCAAACATCCCTCCTCATCTCACCTCCCAAGTCAATAAATTCCAGCACCCACCAATTCGACCTAAGTATGAATGTAAGTAAAAATATAAACACAGACTGTTTAAGATGATGATGATGATGATGATGATGATGAAATGCAGCAAAAAGCAACAGAGAAAAGTGGAGGACAAATGTTGTGGGTTCTAAATACACGAGGAATGTTACTCAAATAACCAGAACATCAGAGGACATGGTTAGATTACATCATCAAATTTTCGTAGAATGTAAACAACAATTCTAAGACAGGAAAAACTGATAAATAGTGTTTGAAGCAGCTTACTCACTCTGAGCCAGAAGAAATAGAAACAGCAGAGTCAAAAAGCGAAGACCCTAAAGGCCCAACTTTCGCCTTCTCTACTCGCAATCCATCATATGTAAGATCCAACCTCATGGCTCTCTTATTCCCCAATAAGCCAGCTCCCTAGAACATCAGAAAACATCAATAAAACAATATGGTGATTAACTTTATTCTATCAACAACCTAACAATCCTACTTACGAATCGTGTTACGACCCTCGTGTTTACGATCTTTTACCAGCCTACCAATCCAACTTAAAAACTTGAACCTGACTACATTGTATGAGACAGCATATATAAACATTTCAGAAATTATACCTCAAAATAGATTGCTTTATCAGTAAGAGTGAGTTTGCCAGGCCATGCCATATTATTCTCCCACTTCAGAACAGGCTGCTTATTGTTGGAACCAATGCATAAGATTTTCTCCTCATCAATTTGGGGAAACTCTGGAATCTGATATGACCTATTTTCTCGACGTACTCTACAGAAATATCAGTACAAATTCAGCAGAAGAATTCTATAACTCTTGAAACTTCATTTTATCAAAAACTAATTATCCAGATAAAATGGGAACACCTAGTGAACTAGAAGCATTTGAAATTGGAAAATCATTATTAGACCATTTATCTTTAACTCGGGGATCAAAAACACATGTTGCTTCTCCTAAGGTCATTATATAATCAACAAAAAGATGATCGTTAGAAACTCACTTGACAAACTCATTAATGTAAGCAAGCCACGTGCTCATGGAAATGCCATCTTGATCACCGGCAAGAGCCTTAAAAAGATTGTGCACTGTGGGGCGGTCAACCACACCAGAGACTGCAGGAGCAATACGAACAAAAGCCTCCTCGGTGACAAGTTTACTCTGCAAAGTTACCCAAGCAACCTCTCAAAATCATAAAGATAAAAGAACTAAATGGAAAAATACAGATAAGATGAAAAATAGAACAGGAAATCCCTAACAAAAGAAAATCACTCCTCACACATCTTCTGCATCCAATCAGCTGTGCATTCACATGCTCATAGAGTGGCTGAACTAAATTAAGTAAAGAAAAGTAGTGAACCTGTAAAGAAGCCTTCTCTGCATTGCTGGAAAGGACATAAGTGTAAGGATTTTCCCAGGCAAGCATTGTTATGAATATCAGCCTCTGGAAAGCGGGATCCTATAAACGTGTCCAAGAGCAACAAACAGCATTACATTTCTTTGTGATGGAATACATTTTATTCAGTATTACTATATTTGAATAACTAATTGAAAATGATAAAATGGAAAACGAAAAAAAGGCCAAATGCAAGTTTGATGAGACCATGATGAATTTATACAAAAACAAAAAACAGAAAATGAACATAGTTTTCAATATATCATCCAAAGAGCAGTATGCAATACCTGGAGGGAAGGATGAACATCGGAGTTGTCCCTTGACAAAAATCTAAAGCAGCAGTACTCAACCAAATTACGGGCATCATTATAAACAGTTTCTGGAACAAGTGTTTCAAAAATATTCTTCATTTTCTTCCCAGTCAATCCACTCATCCTGCATATCTTATTTCCAAAAAGTCAAATAATAGTATCTGTATCAGTTTGATAGGCATAAACTTCAGCAAGAAATGCAAAAAAACAAGACCATCGTTAAGGAAGGATTCAGATTTCCATTGATATTAAATTAACAAAGCCAATAGCTAGCACAAGAATCACAAATATCATATTTTGTAATTGAAGCCATCAACTTGTGAAGAGAACGCTATAAATTATAAGAATGTACATAGAAACATTTCAAGGCCAAAGAAGAAACAAGAGAGTGGAAAAATTACATCATTATTTAGTGTCTTTTCTGTTATTACGTTGTTCTTACGGTAGCTTTGGGAGTAAATAATTGTTTTGTGCATTGCAAGGACACAAGTTCAAACCATATGTAACTTAGTCTTGAATTCGTTATTGTATTATCATTTGGTTTATGCATTGGCCCAAGTAGCGGTATAGAAAAGTTACACTCTGCAACATAAAAATAAAATGATGTACATGTAATTCACCTGCTGAATTGCTCAATACATATAACAGCAGCTAAAGAAAGATTCCCATATGGCATTCTGCGGTCAATTGTTTTCTCTACCATCAATATATCTTCCATAACTTGAAATCCGATATCATTTTCAGGATCAGGCTTCCGACTTTGAGCAGTTTTTGCAAGCGGAGAAGTCACTTCATTCAAAAAGTTTTGTGTCCTCGACATCAATACATTCAATCTTTCGTGGATAGAACCTTCAAAAAATTGGGGAAAATTTAAAAATTAGAAGAAATAGCCAAGAAGAGACACTACATAATTTAGGAAATACTATATTCACGATCTCCTTTTAATACTTAAGCTCACAAACAGAAAGTTTTAAGGTCATATTTATGTATAAGCTATTTCTATAATAAAAGTTAAAATAAAGTCAAATTGTTTTTTATAAGCTCAAAGTTGTTATCATAAGCTATCACAAAAAGTTTATGGACATGTTATAAGTTGTTTCCATAAGCTCTCCCAAACAGTCTCGCAAAGTGCTTATATGCTAGTAGATAAGCTCAAATAAGTCAATCCAAAATCCATCTCCTACTTTCTTCATTGTATAACAAGATGAAAAAGTCGACATCAAACCAGCCACAGGGGTTGGCTTGGTGGTGTAGGCTTAGGACCTACAAGGGTGAAAACAATTTCTAAGTTTGATCAGTCCATAGAGGGCTTTGCTCTAGCTTCAATTTGGCCCCTCTAGAGTCTAGTGGACAGACGGTGGGATTGGACCGCCAGATTATCTTTGGCCGGCTACCGAGTTTTTAAAAAAAAAAACACAAGTCGATATTAAACCTAATCATTAAGAAAATTTAAAACTTAACTATAATTTGCATTAAAAATCCATGAAAACCAAAAAAAACGAACAGTTTGGACTAATGGTTCATGCTTGTGTTTAACTAATGGTAGGTTCTAAAATATGATCATAAATAATGGAAAATTTGCTATAATAAATAATAATTTGATAAGAACCATACATCTGATAACTGAAAAGAAGTAATTATGAGAAAAGAATAAACTAAAAGGATTGGATTGAGCAATGAATCATACTAGCACTTAGGTCATGGAGCTTCCATCTATCACCCAAAGACTTGAATGGAAATTTTTGCTGAGAAAGTATTATTGTTCTAGAATGTTTTCTGTGGCAACAGATCACATAACAACTTGGTGTCTTCAACTGAATCATTGGAAACTTTGTCCCCATTTTTCCACAATACTACTAGATTCAGTTCATATCATATATAACAAGTGTTTGTGTGTGAAAGAGAGAGTGTTATTTGCGCTTATCTCTGTGTGTGTGTGTGTGTGTGTGTATAGATTTAGGTAAGAGAGAGAGAGAGACACCGAAGCAAGTAAAGTTAAGTAAGCATCAATGCACGTGCCATGAGACCACTAATACTAATAAGATTAGATTACTTCGATTCAACTTTGGTCGTTTCTGTAGATTTTTCTGTGTGAAAGAACCTATTATTATTTGTTGCCAATGGAATTTATTATGTCACGCGTTTTTTTTATTCTATTCTACAACTTTATGGTACACATTTATAAGTCTTTGTTTACACATAAAAAATGGTCGGCAATGGAGTTTAAGTCTTTCTGTACACATGCAAAAATAAGTCTTACATTATAAATTTCATATCTATATATCTAAGCTTTTAAAACTTTTTTTTTTTTTAGAAAAGTCACATGTTACTCTTAGTTCAAATGATAATTTCTCTTTTTTTAGGTTTCCATTATGTCCCAATGCAAAACACTTCATGTGGTTGACCTTAAGATGAGTTGTGACAACGAATTTGGATCAACTTTTTTCAAGACAAAAAAATCATCGTGATTTTGTACATATCTCTCTCCTCTTTTAATCTCTCTTGTTTTATATATCATTTCTTTTTTGTCTTTCTCTTCCATAAAATACATTACAATGCACTAAAGTCCGGTCAACAAAGTCACTACATTCCATCCTTATGGCAACGGGGTAGGGTGCAAAGTAGCATGTAGAGCAAGACATCTCAATAACCCATTTGCATCAAAACAATAAGCAAGTAATACGTAAGTACACCAATTTCTCTTCTATTTTGTATCTTATATACTTATATGGATCTTTTGCATCAAAATCCCATTTGCATCAAAACAATAAGCAAGTAATACGTAAGTACACCAATTTCTCTTCTATTTTGTATCTTATAATATACTTATATGGATCCTTTGCATCAAAATTTCTCCCAATCATCTTTGGAATTACCTTAGCTACAAATATCTTTTTGTGGTGGTTTCGTCCAAGCTACAAATTGTAGCTCAATAGTTAACATATGTTGACCAATTTTCCATTTTGAAAACAAACTAACTAAAAAAGAGTTCGTTTTCTTTTTACTATAAAATGAGTTTTATTAATAGAGTCAAGATCCAAATTATTCCCTGAAAAAAGCCGCAAGCAATTTAGTTTCTTAGAAAAATAAAAGTCGTTTTTAGTCCATCAGAAGAATAAGTAGGGACAATTTAATCCCTACTTTTTTTAAAATTTGTTTGGTTGATGGAGAAAATATAGACAAAAGAAGATAAAATAAGATGATTATTTAGTAGTTTGGTACGAGAAAAAATGAAAGAAAATTAAGATAGGAAAGACATGTGTACTCATAAAATGGCAGAAATACTCTTAAACAAAAATTATTATTATTTAACTACGATAAAAAGAATAATAAAAATACAAAACAAATCCCATAACAATTTTTTAAAAATAAATAAATTATCAAAACTGTTTTATTGATAAAAGACAAAAAAAAAAGTAGAATTTTTGTATTTACACTATATACTATTAGTAATAAAATGTAAAAAAATAATTGGAATTAATAGATAAAAAATATCAATCACATATTAGATTATTAATTAACTATTTTTTTTACGGGAGTTAATTAACTATTATTAAATCAGTGTTATTATTGTGTTTTTTATTGTTTATCTTCTATTTCTTTGTTATATTCCAATTTCAGAGGATTAGTCTTTAGACTGAAAACTAATTTTAGTCTTAGAGAAAATTGTGAGACTTAATTTATTTTATAAAAAAAAAAACAGCTTTGATTCTTCAAACGTAACATTTAAATGTATAAAAGTATTCAATAACAGTTAAATAATTATATAATATGTGATTAATATGTTTTTATTCTTATCTATTAACATAAGTTTTTTACAAAATTTATACTCATATATAGTATGTAAATACATACAAATATTTCTAATAAAGTATTCTTTGTTTTTTTACTAATAAAATAATATTTATAATTTAATAATTGATATTTATTCTTTTGATTTTAACTAAATATATTTTATATTTTGTACTCTTTATTTTTTTCATTGACTTTAATAAAAAAAATTATTTTTTTATAATATTAATTCTTACTTAAGGACATTTATGTTCTCTCTTTCAAAAAAAAAAACTTAAGGACATTTATGTGAGTTTCTAAATACACATTTTGTTCTCATCCCAAACTACTACATAATAATCTTTATCTTTTTTTCAAAAAAAAATCTTTTTTTATTATTTTTCTCTTTTTTTTTTTTTGCTTTCATTTCTTCCTCTTATCTTTCGTTCATCAATCAAACAAAGTGTAAAGAATGCGGGGGCAAAGTTATCTCTATTTTTTTTCTTAGGGTCTAAAGGGTGACTATTATTTTTCTTGTAGACTAAATTAGGACTTACAATTTTTCTCAGGAACTAACAAAGTTTTACTTGTACTTCCCTAAAAAAAATTACTACTTGTTCAATTAGATTCACATGCCTAACAAATTACGACTAGTTTGATTATCAAGGTTGACCCAACAAAACTAGAAGCCTAATGCGAAATTTAAAACGAAACCCTTTAAAAATTAACAAAAATAAAATTAAAGACGTTTTTAAGTCTAATTAGTTTTTTAAATATTAAACAACACAAGGTTTTTTTTCTAATATTAAACAACATAAAGTTAAATATTAAATACTTTCACATGATTGATTAAATTTAGTAAATCAGTTAGTAGCAAAACTAATGAGTGAAATTACCATATGAAATTTTTTATGCAATTCATACCATATAACATAAAATAACTAATATTAATCAAAACAATAAGACTTTTTCTAGTTCCACCCCATGAATTCTTGATTACACCCTAAATTGACAAAAATACCCTTGTCTCTTTTTCTAATTTCTATGTTTCTCTCCTCTTTCTCCCTTCTTCCTCTTCCTTTGTCTACATCTCCATTTTATTTTTCTCTTCTTTTGTCTTCCATTTCGTCTTATTTTTAAATTTGAACTCATTTCACTACCCATTTTCGGTGTTCCATTTCTTTATGAAAAAATTTATGCGTTTTATTTTTTCTTATGTGGTAGAACTACACATGTATATACCCACGTAAATTAAAGTGTTAAAAAAACTTCGTCCTCCAATTTATCGAAATAGCTAATTAGTCCATGAATTTGTCAAATGTTAATCAATTTCGTCCCTCCGTTAAGTTGAGTTGTTAACGGTGCTGACGTGGGCCGTTAACCACTCACGTGGCTTGCCATGGCATATGTCACACAGCCAGAGACTAATATAACCAAAAGTGAAAAAATTTACAAGGACGAATTTGATTGAAATGTAGAAAATCATTGTCTTCTTCATGGCCGTTATACAACGGTTCTTTCTTCCCCAAATCTATAAAATTGGAACCCTAATTATGCAATCTCTCATCTACAGTCCAAAATCCCCAAAATTTTTTCCATTAATTAACAATCATTTCTTCTCCAATTCTAAAAACTTCAAACCCTAATTTGTTTTGATTGAATTTGAAATCCACTTAGAGTACCATATCCTGGTTATGGGCCATCTGGTTCTACTCAACCCCAATTCATGGAGTTTATCCCAACGCCAGGATTTCTAAAGAAGTGATGACTAAGACTTGTTTAAATTATGGCTTATTTATTCTACAAGTGCTTTTGGATATGTAATATTTAGACCTCTTTAAATTATGCCCCCTAGTTGGGTTGTTTTTTGGCTATGTAATATTTAAGAACCTCCGTCTATGACTTATGACTTATTAATGCCCCATAGTTAGGTTGCTTTTGGCTATGTAATATTCCTGCATTTGTAGTGCAATGACTTAATTATGAAACAGGTTAAATATTATGCACTCCAATTGTGTCTCTTTACTTTTTACTTTGTTCTGAACATATATGCACCAATGATCAAATTGATATCTGTTTTTATAATTCAATGACTTATTTGATAGTTTTTAATATAATGTAGGGATCGATTTGATGTTTTCAAAATAATTCAGGGACTAATTTGATGGTAATATTATGATAGACATTTTACATTCATTCATCTTCAACCTCTTTTCATTGAGGGTGTTACACACGCCTAGTACAATACAGTAACATGTTAAAAAACTTAAACAAGCAAATTATGACTATCAAATACTTAATCAATCTAAACTTACTTCCTACACAATCAACTTTGCCCATCAACCTTGCCCTCCAAACCTCTTCATTGCCACTTTCCTTAGCCTTAACCATAGACTGAACCTTCTCCATCAATCTTACCTTTCTTCCCTGACCAGCACCAATTCCATTGTTTTTAAAGTATCCTAGTTCTTCAGCTTCATCAACCCAGACAAAAAATTCACAATTACCATCATCGTCACCCATATAGAGATTGCCTAGGATCTCATACGAGTATTAAAATTTCGTACTGGATACATTAAATACAATACATAAAGTTTACTTTTAATTTATACATAACATGAGTCATTATACAATCCGTTATCTGATACACATATTCTTGGTAATATACATCATATTACACCATCACAATACAATTATCCATAAACAAAGAAGTCAGCACGATCAATCCAAAACTTGCTCTTTACCTTTGCGTCGTGCTACCTGTGAACCTGCACCAGAAGGAAAGGGATGAGACATAATGTCTCATTGAGCTCTGGCCCAACCTACTGTTGGCAACCTCGGGGAAACCTAGGGCCGCCATGCACTAACTTTGGCAATCTGGGGATACCTATGATCGCCGTCTTTTCTATATATATATCGCGATCAAGGACAACTAGGATCGCTAAAAGTCTTAATCTTATGCTTATCATAGTCATGTCTTAAACTTAAACTCATACTTAGTGATCTGGGGACATCCTATGATCACTTTCTTTCTCTGCTGATTTCTCGTCATATTCTCATAATAATTTCATATGTATCAATATGCATCATTCTTAATTATAAAGTTAGTAAGTCAGCGTTGAACAAACAATCATTATCTTGGTTCATTTTACGGAGTGCATCCGGGTGGAGTAACCCCGAAGTACATCTCCCTTCTTACCGGTGAAATTCCTATCATATCAGGCTAACACCGGACTCCTCTTTCCTTTTGTGTGGTTGTCCTCGCGGACGGTAACTTCATCGTTCCAGCTGCCATTTAAGGCGGTAACTTCACCGGAACCCCCTGTATTCTAACTAGCGAGACTACAGGAGACACATTAACTTTCTTGACTTGGATGTGTAGCTGCCCTCACGAGCGGTAACTTCACCATTCCAGCATAAACTGGAACCCCTTGTATTCTAACTAGCGAGACTACAAGAGACACATCTAGTCCTTTAATTAACTTTATTTCTCATTCTTTAAAATAATTATCCTTGAATACTTAACCTATAAAAGGTTCTAAACTTTGAATATGGAATCATTTCTTGTACTTAGTACGTGATGAGTATCTTCTAAAATCTCATTAACCTATCAAGGTTCTTGACTTATCGTTTTCATAAGCCATTACCTAAAGGTTGGGAACTAAGTCCCTAACTTGATATCTCAGGATTAGGGTTAACTCTCCTCATTGCCATGTTTGATTCTTAATTCTTAATGAGGTTAATCCTCAAAGATATGTGAAGTTTCCAACCCCACACTCATGCTAATACAAGATAAACCATGATCCATTCTTCCATTACTAAATGCATAAAGACATACTGGCACTGTGCGGATGGTTTCTGGCCTTAAAAACACATTTCAAAATGGGGGTGGCCTGCTGGAATTTTCGTGGCATGCCAGCCATCTGTCGTGGCACGATGGCTGCCTGATCACTATGATCATGGCACGATGGATTCTGTCGTGGCACGACAAAACCAGTATGGCCAGGCCCTGTAGCTGTTCCAGAAAGTTCAAAAACGAGTTTTCAACCAAAACACAATCCAGCAAGTATTTATACATCAAAATCAGAGGTTTTTAACATATAAGATCATAGCATATCATGTATTAACTAAAGGGAAACTAACTAATGCAAATCTAGGCAAAATCATCATATAAAACCTTTCCTCATAACCCTAAAAAATTACCCCTAAATGGGTATAAAACTTAGTGGAGCTCACCTAAGCCTTGATTGGTGCTTGCTAAGTTCTGAATTCCAAACCCTAGCTTGTTCCTTGATCCTTCCTTGTTTCTCCTTTTACTTTCCCTTGTTCTAAACTCCCAAAACTAAGCTTGCTAGCAAGAATTCTCACAAGAATTGGATGAACACTACAAGGAAATTGCATTTTAGCCTCCAGTTTTAGCGTCGGCCACCGACACCGACGCTAGTAGCGTCCCCTTAGAGTCGGCTTATGTCACGCTAGATCTATTTCGAATTTTTATTTTTTTTGGAAAATAATAGAGTCGGCCTATCCGAGGCTACATGTTAGTGGGACCTACATATAACTTTGCATACCAGATATAGAGTCGGCTTATCCGACTCTACTGTTTTTACTAATAAAAATTTAATTTTATAAAATTATTATTACCTCTTTTTACTCAAATCAACCAAAAAAATTACTCTAAAAATTCAATCACACCCACACATCTCCCTATCCACTTCACCCATTGTCAATCCAAACCTAATCTCAATCCAAACCTAATCTCATCCCTCCTCTCAACTCTCATGACTATCTTCTCAACTCAATACATGTTATTCACTCACTCTAGAACAGTT
Organism: Medicago ruthenica; assembly: GCA_018208015.1. Lineage (NCBI taxonomy): Eukaryota > Viridiplantae > Streptophyta > Magnoliopsida > Fabales > Fabaceae > Medicago > Medicago ruthenica. The sequence goes on along the minus strand of CM031372.1, from coordinate 3,074,316 downwards.
ACCATTCCTCTCTCTCGTTCGTTAAATTTCCTCCACCGGCTCATTCTCTTCTTCGATCGCCCACCGACTCTCTCTCTCTCTCTTCGATCTTGGGATTCTCGTGAGAAAGGGTTCTTGTGAGAAAAGGGGATCTCGTGAGGAAGGGGATCCTCCATTTTCGATTTTGGTAAGCCTTCTCCATTGTCGATTTTTTCAAGTTAAATGCTTCGCTAGTTTTCATTTTGGCTCTTTAATTTTTTTCCCCAAAATTTTCCCTCTCTTTAGGTTTCCTTTATCTTTACCTAAAAGCCTCACGTCCTAATATGTTTTTCTTTCTCCCTCACAACAAGACAATTCATTCTCTCTTCTACGAATTACTCCAATCTGTAAGTGAATCCTCATCTACGAATACCTTATATTTGGTTTAATGATTTAAGCATTAGGGATTTCTATTTGTTAATTGCTTGTTTGTTTATTTTTGGAAAAGAACTGGGTTGTTGACCTAAACTGGGATTTCTGTTTATGAATACCTATGTGTGTGTTTAATAATGGGTAGTGAAGACTTGAAAGAAATTTGAAATGAGCATGTATCTCTTGGTTCAATTGGAGAAAAAAAAACATTTTCACCTTATGTGCTGAAAAGTTTATTCTTGATGTCTTGTTAATATTGAAGGTTCCATTTATTTTATGAGTTAATTATGTCCTCATACTACCTGCATAAAGGTTTTTTTATTTTTAAACTTTTAAGGAACATATCAAAGTTCAAGTGCACTTGTTTTATTATGCAAACTTGTCCTCATAATTATGAGTTAATTATGTCCCAATCAAATGAATGAGAATATGCTGTGTTTTTATGTTGCTTGCGTTTGTTACATGCAAACCAAGTTTTAAATTTCTATTCTAACTGAATTCAGATAGACACGATATAATTAAGTTACAATTGCACTTTGATGTACATCAAATTTGAATACATATCCATTAATGAAATGAGGATTTAGTACTACCTATATTTGTCCATAGTCTACTCAAAAGAAAGATTCTTTAATTTGGCCAGCTTTTCCCATTTCTAATTACACGCAGATAAACGCTTTTCTTTACGGCAATGCAGATAAACCAATCATGCATGTGTTGTTTCACTGTCAGCTAATCACCTTCACAATCACCATCTATGGCTGGATGAGTTTAGAAAGGAAGAGATTGGAGAAAAGTTAGTAAGATCAAGGTTATAAGTAGTTAGAAGCAAAGGCCGGAGGAATCTTAAAGAGGAGCAATTCATCACCATCACCACTCATTTTCATCTCTTCTCATTCACTATTGTTGGTAAAGGTGAGTTCCATATTAACTCATGTTTGGTAGTGTTTTCAGTGATTAAATGAGTAGGGAAAATTAGGGGTTTGGATATAGTAGTAACATGTTGAAACTTAGAAAATTTTCGTGTTGGGGAATTGTCACTTGAGTAGTTGCTGAAAGTGGGCTGTTTGTGATTCTTGCCATTGAGTTTTTGTATGTTTTTATGGAACGGTGTTTATGTATTTTGCTTTATTGATGATATGATCATGTTAGGGGAATATCAAATTGGTAACAACATCAAGCCATTGGACCCTAAAACTGTCTCTAGTGTTGTTCAATATGGAACTTCAAGACTCGAATTAGTGAATGAAGCAAATGGTGAATCCCTCGTGTACAGCCAGCTTTATCCTTTTGAAGGTCTTCAGAATTACACTTCTGGAATCATCCATCATGTTCGGCTCACAGGTGAACGTTGCTTTTAGTTTCGTAGTTAAGTTAAATGGACCAAAGTAACCCGAATAACTGTTTCTGTTATTCTGTTTTAGGTTTTCTGATTTTGTGGCTAGTTTATTTTTGGTTTTTGAGCAACATAGGATTTTAGTAATTTTCTGGTGATTTTCTAGTGTGAATGGTGCACTATATAAAGGTACTACCACCATTTAATTTTTCAATCAATGTTAAGATCTTAACAATTTCGGAGTTTTATACACACACACACTTAACTATCTAGAGTGCACCGCTCAATTTAGAAAGCCACATCCTCAGGTGTGATGATGAGTACCTACCCGTCTCTAGCATTCAGTATATCACATGTGTTTATTAGAGAAAATCCTTTAAATTCCATTATGTGTGCAGTTTCTTTAATACAGTATCCTGTACTGTTAAAAAGCGACTATAGTGTTATACTGTAGCAGAATTGGAACAAATTGCTGTTGTTCCTTTATACGCTTTTATTTAGTACAAAATGTTGTCAAACAGCAACGCTATGACACTGTTGCTTTGCAGAATTTTAATGAACCGCTATTTTCCGCGATTTGCAATTGACATCACTGATGTTACCAAAATTATTTTAGTCGTTACTATTGAACATTGATGTATGGTCTTCCATTGTCGACGGAGGTTAATACTTTGAATTAACCTTCTGTACCCTTGTCATTGTATTGGTACAGCAGATTTGGAGTTTATTTTATCTTCAGAGGAAAATTAGATGTTAGATAAACGAGCCTAGTGTTGGGGGGGAACACTCCATGCAACTGATTCCACCATAATAAGGCTATATCATTTTATGAAAGTTTCATGTTTTAGTTTTTTAAACTAGTTTCCACTGTATATGTAGGATTGGAACCAAGCACACTATACTATTATCAATGTGGAGATCCCTCATTACAAGCCATGAGTGATATATATCATTTCAGGACCATGCCAATATCTGGTCCACAGAGCTACCCAGGAAGAGTTGCAATAGTAGGAGATCTTGGTCTCACATACAATACGACTACTACCATCAGTCACATGACTAGTAACGAACCTGATCTTATCCTATTGATTGGTGATATAACCTATGCTAATCTGTACCTCACAAATGGAACTGGCTCAAACTGTTATAGTTGCTCATTTCCACAAACTCCTATACATGAAACCTACCAGCCTCGATGGGATTATTGAGGAAGGTACATGGAAAATATATATTCATGTTAACTATTAGTTTGTCGATGATGAAAAGTACCGTGATATTATTTTTTTTTGAAGAAGCAAAATGTACTGTGATATTATTTATTTTAACTGCGTCTTCTTATGGTTCCAGGTTTATGCAGAATCTAGTGTCTAGAGTTCCAATAATGGTGGTAGAAGGAAATCATGAAATTGAAAAACAGGCTAGAAACAGGACATTTGTGGCTTACAGTTCCAGGTTTGCGTTCCCCTCTGAAGAAAGTGGATCGTCATCCACATTCTACTATTCTTTCAATGCTGGGGGCATTCATTTTATTATGCTTGGGGCTTACACCGATTATGAAAAAACAGGTATTTTCCTGTTCTACCCTTTTCACTAATCACTTTTCAATTATGTACCTTACATAGATTTATTTTGGGTTATTACTTTTAAGCATTGTTTTCATTGGCAATGATCTGTATCCTTTGTTTCAAAGATAGGCCAGAGTGAAGAAATTTAAAGGAGAAAGTAAATTCTTTTATTTGATGTTTTGGCTATTCTCAACTTATGGGTAGTAGGACCTCTATTGTGGAATTAAGATAGGAAATGCAAAAACAAAATATCTGAAATTTGAGAGTGCCTTGTCTAACAAATTCCATTGTAGTTCTTCTATTCTCTTGGTCTTAACCACACACCCACTACTACTCTCCCTACTTCCAACTCTGTTGTTTGTTGCATAGTGGAACCCTTTCATTTTCTCTTGTCACCTCGTTTCTCCTTGCATACACCTTAGTTATTCTCCTCCTTAAGAGACACACCTTGGCCTGTTTTGCAAGGAAGCCGGCTCCCTTATTCTCCCTTTGAGGTTGATATTGAATCTTGAAATCAATCCCTACAATTTGGAGATAGATCCACTTCTACTGCTCCTTACACATAAATAACTTTAATCCGCTGAGAACTTAGTTTTCTGACCGTATTGTACCTTCAAATGCCCCTGTTTTTGAATAACAAGCACAATGACCATCAACGCTCTCTCACCGACTGATTTGTTTTGGCCCTTAGATAAAGTTTTTCTTGCATTAATACTCACCTTACCCCTTTTCATAATTATCTATAGCAAAACTTTTTTCGAAATTTGAAACTCCCAATATAAGATGAGTTGCCACTTGCCATTTCTGTGTTAAGAGGCAGAAAGGCATCTTGAGCCTCCCTTTCCCATTTAAAACTTCCCTTCTAAGTTTCCCTATAAGAGACCAGGCAGTTTTCCCATAATTCTGCACAAATTTTCACTAATAAAATGTTGCCCCAAGAACCCCACCAATCCCTTATTATATCCACCAGGGTTGGTCAATTCATCTTATCCTTGGTCTTCTTTGGGTCTGCAGAAACTCCCTTCTCATGAATTAAATGCCTCAAATATTCCAGCTGCCTGTGATGATATCTGATGAAACTCAGCCTTTTCCTTGAATCAGAACATGATTCAGAAGAACACAGCTATCAAGTGCATATATGTTGTGTAACTGTTGCATTATTGCATTCACTTTTCATCCATTTCGAAGTTTTTTTTACGAAGCAACAGATTGTTGTGTTGGCTCTAATGTACCTTGGGACTGGTATAAACAAACACACTAATAATTTTGTGAGAGCAACAATATGTTCTTGTTACTGATATTACAAGTTACAATCCAAGTGTAGAAGGAAAAGAATATTCTATTGTAGAGAAAATTAGGGGTTTGGATATAGTAGTAACATGTTGAAACTTAGAAAATTTTAGTGTTGGGGAATTGTCATTTGAGTAGTTGGAATAGTAAATTTAGAACCTTGTAGAGTTGAAATCCTCGAAATTTAGTAGTTTGATTGATGATTTTAATACTATAGTAGATTGAATGACTAAACTATATGGTGTATCTTTAAAGACTCCCCTTGATCCTTGATTGATGATGGGTAAATTAAATTGGAAATAAATGTGGACTGTTGCGGCTGTTTGTGATGTTTTTAAATGAGCATTTCTACGTTTTTATGCAAAAAAATTGGCAGAAAATCTGCACTTCAAAGTGGGGCTGTTTGTGAACATTTTAAATGAGTTTTTGTATGTTTTATGCAGAAAAATGGGCAGAAAATCTGCAATTGAAAGTGGGGCTGTTTGTGATTCTTTCACGTGAGTTTTTGTATGTTTTTATGCAGAAATATTTGCAGAAAATCTGCAACTGAAAGTGGGTTGTTTGTGATTCTTGCCATTAATTTTTTTTCTTTAAAGTTGACTTTAGCGTCGGCCTAGCCGACTCTAAGATTTAGTTGACTTGTTTGACTGTAGAGTGGGTTGGCCGACTCTAAAAGATTTAGTTGACTGGTTTTGAAATTGACTTTAGCGTTGGTGTAGCCGACTCTAAATTTTATAATTAGCGTCGGTCTGGCAAACTCTAAATTATTTATTGACTTTTTTGATTTTGAAATTAATAGCGTCGGCTGCGCGAAGAGTCGGTTTTAGAGTCGGTTTAACCGACGCTATGTTAGCCTCGGAGGGCAGATAGCCGACTCTACCCAGTAACTTCGAATTTTTTAGCCTGCCCCCGACCCCGACGCTAATCCGACGCTAAATCTGTGTTAGCGTCGGTTTTAGCCCTGTTAGAGTGGGTTTTTGGCCGACGCTAAATCGCAGTTTTCTTGTAGTGGAAGTTTTGATGGATTAGTGAGAGGTGGAGGAGGTCGAAATTCTAAAGAGATGGAGGAGAGAAATCAGACTTGTTTAGAGAGAGAATGGTGAGAGGAAAATGGTGAAAATATCTTGGTCTCCACCTTAAATAATCTTTCCTTCCCAAATTTCAAAATTGCCATTGCTTTCGTATTAAACCTCTATTACTGATAACAGTTATATCTAAGCGGGATATTACAATCGTCATGTACAAAGGAAAATCAAAATCAATCAACAATAAAAATGCATAACATTAAACAAGACATAACCATTGTTAAACAAACTTTTGGCAAAGGGCAAACATAGAAAGGTCTTCCTGGGTTTTTGAGAGTATTGGCTTTTCTTACAGCATAAATTTTGGGAAACCAACATTCAAGCATTCTCACATCACCATTAAACATAGAGCTTGAAGATGAAACTCAACTTTGAGAACTGTTTTTGCCTATACGCCCACCACCCATCATTTCGGATTCAATCTGAACAATTTTGATTGAAGAAATTTTGGGGATTTTGGATTTCGAATTCAATCAAAACAAATTAGGGTTTGAAGTTTTTAGAATTGGGGAAGAAATAATTGTTAATTAATGAAGACATTTTGAGGATTTTGGACTGTAGATGAGAGATTGAATAATTAGGGTTCCAATTTTATAGATCTAGGGAAGAAAGAGCCGTTGTATAACGGTCATGAAGAAGGCAATGATTTTCAGCATTTCAATCAAATTCGTCCTTGGAAATTTTTTCACTTTCGGTCATATTAGTCCCTGGCTATGTGGCATATGATATGGCAAGCCACGTGAGTGGTTATCAGCCCATAACAGTACAGTTAACACCCCAACTTAACGGAGGGACAAAATTGATTGACATTTGACAAATTCAAGGACTAATAGACTATTTCGACAAATTGGAGGACGAATTTGATTGGTCCTTGCAAATTCAGGGACGGAGTTGACTATTCATCTTCTATATTTTTTTAACACTCAATTTCTTTTGATTAAACACTTAATTTGATTATTAACACTTTTTTGAGAGGGTGATTCCTAACACTTAATCTTCTCACTTTAGTACCGAATCATTGGTTTTTGTCCCTACTCATCTTCTATGGTTTTTTTTAGTAATAATATGTGTATAATCTCCTTTTGGGACACCTTTTTTCTTCTTTCTTTTGATTGGTTAAATATAACAGAGAGAGAAAAAAGAGAAAATAAAAACAAAATAAGAGTATGAAAGAGATAATTGTTTAGCAGCAGATATGTTTTTTTTAAGGATGTTCAACAGTTATGTTAAAATGATTGTACAAATATTATTTCTTATTTTATTTTTTACAAAATACCGATCTTCTATGTTGTCCATTATTTTGTTGAGAAATGAAATTTGTACAATCATTTTGAGACAACTTTTTAGACCATCGAATAATTAATATATCTTATCACACTTATAGACTAGATACATTGACTATTCAATGATGCTAAAAAATTGTTTTTTGCTTATAAATGCAACCGGAGGAAATATTTTCTTTGTAAATTTATGGTGGGTTTTTCTATGACGTGCAAATTTACGGTTGTTCCATAAATTGTCATATTTGTCCAAAGAGAAATGATATTAGTACAATCACTTTGTGACAACTCTATCTCGCATACTTCTTATTCTCTCTTCATTTTTCTCTCTCTATTATTTTTGACAAACAAAAAAAGAGAAAAATAAAGTTGTCTTAAATGGTTGCTCAAAACAACGCTACTTATATTTTATGTCCATACACCTACAACCGTCAACCTAGGTCCTCTGTTCTAGTCAAATAAAATCTCAAACATTGGATGTAAAAGTAGAATATGAATCTAACCGTCAAAATCTGAGTGGAACGCACTGGACTCTAGACACCCACGTGTGCAAATGAAAACATATATTATGACCGAAACCAAACCAAATCAAACAAACGCTTTAAACTCTAATGGCCTTATCTTCTACTTCACTCCTTTCACCTCTCAACACCACAGATTATTATTCACTTCCCAAAGCATTCCATTTTCATTCTTCTTATTCTTCTTTTTCTTCTCACTTTCTAATCACACCCCTCATTCACCACACTCACAACCTTGCTACTATCTCTCAAAAGTGGAGAACAACTGTTTCATTCTTTCCTGCAATTTTTAAGAAAGGCAAAGATGCAAACACCATCAAAGAAGAACTTCTTGATGCCATTGCATCACTTGATCGAGGAGCTGATGCCACTCCTCAAGACCAACAAAGGGTTGATCAGGTTGCCTTAAAATCTTTGTTTTCTGCAACATTTCAATTTCATGCATGCATTTTCATTGTTGATTCGTGGAGTTCATTAATTTCTAAATATATAGATTGCACGCCAACTTGAAGCAGTTAATCCAACAAAGCAGCCTCTCAAGTCTAGTTTACTTGATGGAAAATGGGAGCTTATATACACTACCTCTCAGTCAATCTTACAAACTAAGGTACATAATTTTTTTTCCTTACCATATATAGCCATGTTTGGATAAACTACCTTAATTAAGCGCTTATCATATAAGTGCTTATGTATAAGTTACTTCTATAACAAACATAAGTCAAATTGTTTTCATATAAGCTATAAATTGTTTTTATAAGCTATCCTAAAGAGCTTGTAGGAATAAGTTGGAAACAGCTAATGGACTTGTCGTAAGCTGTTTCCATAAGCTCTCTCAAACGATCTAACATGGGATTATCCTTTTAGATAAGATAAAATAAGTCAATCCAGGCACAGGGCCTGTTTGGATTAGCCAATTTGAGCTTATCTACTGGCATAGGTTTTGTGAGACTTTGGGAGAATTCATGAAAACAACCTTTGACAATTTTCATAAGCTCTTTTCAACTTATTTTCATAAATTCTCCAATATGATTTATAAAATCAACTTATAGCATATACAAAAACAATCTAAGGTTATTTTATCTTTTACTATAAAAATAGTTTATGCAAGCTTATACATAAGCGCTAATCATGCCCTAGTGGATAAGCGCTTGTGCTATAAGCTGCAAATAAGTTGTTTATCCGAACATATCAATAGTCATAGTTCATAGTTATACATGAAACACCGACATAGACATAGACATTGACATGTCAACACATGTACTTATTTTGAGAAAATGAAACGATTGAATGTAATTAGATGTGTCAGTGTGGTGTTGGTGTCAAACACTGACACATGTTGAACATCGGACACGCCTTCGATCACTAAGTCGGTGCTACAATAGGTTACATCTATATCGAGCTCATAAATCATTCAATATATGTTCGTCATTATAATGCATCTAATGTTTGTGAGCATTGCATGTTGTTTACTTCTATCTGTCAGCTCTGCTCCTTTGCTATGTGTTAGAGTTGTTATGATAATTGGGAGAAGTCACTGAAATTTTATATGCTACTATATATTATCCACTCATTTGACTACCCATCTAAATTAATCAGTGTTGCTACTGTCTGGCTTTAATAAGTTTGTTTATTTATACTTGTATAATGTTGGAAATGATCAATGTCTATTTCTTTTATAGTAGTACATGACTCATTTTAACAAGCTCTCTCTAGTTTCGAGCTTCTATATTTTGCTTTTATTGTTTCCTTTCATTTTTCAAGACTAGATGATTCTTCAATCAATAGATTAAGAAGAGAAAGATGATTGAATTTATTAAATCTCACTAATTACAATAGTTTATACTCTATATACTTGTATTACGCAAAATACATATTGAAAATCACAATTAGAATAAAAAACAAAGTAAGTTTATAATTGCATAAAATCTAATTAGTTGGACTTCTTTTACTCTCTGCCGGTTTTGTGAGCTAACTTGCTGGCCGCCGTGCTCGCCTGTTTAGGACTCCATTTAAACTTTAAACAGGACTCTTAAACTACCATCTGTCCTGGTACATTTTGACAGTGTTATTTTCATATGTTCATCTTTTTGATAAATCGATAATGGCGTTAACGGTTTCTCTGTTTGCTCATCTACATTTTGCCTTTATATTTTGTACTAACATTTTCAATATTGTAATGACAGAGACCAAAGTTTTTGAGATCAGTTACAAATTATCAAGCAATCAATGCTGACACTCTCAGGGCCCAAAATATGGAATCTGGACCGTTCTTCAACCAGGTGACACAAGTGAAATTGAGATAAGTTCTCACTATTTATGCTGCGTTCCAACTCTAACATTTGCATATGTAAACGAATCAATATTGTGTAGGTGACAGCAGATTTAACACCTCTAAATGCAAAGAAAGTGGCTGTGAAATTTGATACCTTCAAAATTGCAGGCTTAGTAAGTATTCAGTCTCATTAATCATCATGAAAGTATATTTTGTAAGATTCTAGATGTGATGGCTTGGGAACCTATATGAATACAACAACAACCAAATCTTATCCCACTAAGTGAGGTCAGCTACATGGATTAGACGATGTCATAATGTTCTATGATATATCATATTGCTATCCAAATCATTAATGTATAGATTTTTCGTAGTAGTTTTTCTAGGTCTGCCTCGGCCAGTTTTCTCTTTGCAAGTCCAAACCACCTAAGCCGAGTTTTCACCATATTTTCTATGATAGGTCCTACCCCAACTCTCTCTATTGTTTTCATTTCTAATCCTATCATGTCTAGTGTTATCACACATCAAACGCAACATCATCATCTCTTCTTAGGAATGAAAAATGAAATTCTATTGAGACTCTATGCAAATACTAGTTATCTAACAAGTTCCAACAAAATTCATACATGTTACATTAGTCATCACTGTTATCCTTTATCCGCAATTCTCTATGCATTTAGTTCAACAGTTAGTACCAGAATAAGTGATGCGTGTATATGCTTCTGCAGTTCTATTGAGTATTGTGTATAAATGTTTGTATCATAGTTACTTTGATCATCATAATGTACATTTGCAGATACCTGTCAAGGCTCCTGACACAGCCCGTGGTGAACTTGAAATAACATATTTGGATGAAGAACTGAGGTGAGTCACATATTATTCGTGTATGTTTATAAACTGCATTTGACCTTGTGTACCTAATCTCAACTTCAAATTGCGTAACTATCAATCATGTGGGATATATAGATATTATATCAAGTACTTGCTGTCATACTTTCTCGTTATAATTTGACAGGGTATCAAGAGGTGACAAAGGAAACTTGTTCATCTTGAAAATGGTGGATCCATCTTACCGGGTTCCTGTATGATATGCTGTCATTAATATAGATAGCACCTTATCGCCATTGCGTTTTCTTCCTTTCAAGGGATTCAAACTACCGTCAGCGCTTTCTGATGTCGAAACTTATACTAGCGAGTCAATGTCTGAGTGTAACCACTATTCAAGCTAACTTGAAGCATTTTGGGACTATGCTTTCTGTACAAGTACAAAGTTTCTAGCTAAACTGAAATAGTGTGAATGAATATAATAATGTAATGGGGTTTATTTCTCTTGAATGTGGAAAACTCCTACACAAAAGAAATTGTTGTAAAATCTTTACCTATTGATATGAATATATTATCAGCTAAGGCTTTGCTCTGAAGGCATGAAAGATGGAGAAACATTTCTCTATCTTAGACACTTAATGTAGAATGTAGAATCTTTATTAAAATTAATACAAAGCAACGGAATTGCATGGATGGAGCTGTCAATAAGTTTTGTTGCAAATTGCTTTTTGTTGGATAACTGTGGCTAACATCCTCAATTAACAGTTCTCACCTGAGTTCAAGTTTAATATAAGCTGTCTCATTGCTCATTAGATTATGGTTAGATGGAAAGCTGGTCAAATTGTTAGAAGCTTACCTTTGTATATATACATAATTGTATTGTAATTTATTAAACTAAGATGGTATCAGAGTGGGTGAATTCCACTCTGCTATGGCAACGATCTTCTCCATCGTTCTTCCTCACAACTTTTATCTTCCTGAAATTTCCTCTTCCTTGCAAATACTGTTAGATCAAAAGCCTCTCTTCGTCATCAGTGTCACAATGCGAACAACATCAATGGTTCTAGAAACAACAATTACAGTGGAAATGGAATTGTGGAACCAACTCAAAACACTTATTCTGTGAGTTACGTTCATCAGAGTGATGGACCAAACTTTCTCAGTCACTGCAATTCGAAGGATTGAATTATCTAGCTTGGATCCGTGCGATACAGAAAGTACCAGCTTTGACATAACAATAGGAGTACCAGCTTTGACAGATTCAAGTTGTCAAGCTTGGGAAAGATGTAATAATTTACTTCGTTTTTGGATCACAAATTTGGTTAACACATTTGCTGAATCGATTGTATTCATTAGGAATGTCATGGATGTATCATGGATGTATGATGATGAGAGTTAAAAGAACGATTCTTCAAAGCAGATCGAATCTAGGTCCCAAAATTCAGATTTTATAATAGCAGTTTGAAACAATGATCAATTGACAGTCTTATGGGAGGAATTAGAGAGTTATCACCTTATCCCTACCTACACTTAACCCTATCAATGTCTTTGTGTGTCAATACACAATGGGAGAGAGTTCATATTGAAAGATCAGGTTATGCAATGCAAATGCCATTTTCAAACTAGTAGAGAAAGGTAAATACAAGCTTGTTCGACATACTTGTGCACTTGCTTCATTTTTTAAGAGACAATTTCTAAGATCAGCAAGAAAAGTGAATCGTGCTCATAAGAATTTATTGCATGCTTCCGATAGAGGAAAACATTGGACGTTCGAAAATATATCAATTGTTGAAAGAACAATTTGGAGGATATCAAAATGTTGGAAGCACACTAAGATATCTCCAAATTATTCAAGAAATTTGAAAACCGTGGTTTATAGTGAGAGATCATATATATTTCTATTTGGAGATAGGGTTTTCTCACTATCCATCTTTTAGAAATATTACACAATGTAGTGAATCATTCGTAGGGGAGGACCTTTCAACACCCTCTAATATCACTTATGATGTACATATCCAGAAAAAATCGATACACAGAAGTATACTTCCAATCAAAATATATAATATCCAATATCCATAAGTACACTTCTAAAAACATAAGTAGTTTTTCAGAAACGCAGGAGTGAAGAAAGTTGCTTCCCCTTAAAATTGTATTGGCAATATCTACTTTGGACCACAATTACAAGTAGTCCACTATGCACCATAAATTTCAGCACTTCGATTAATTTGTTTGTTACACTACTATGGTGTACCTCTCTCATTGTTGATGTCCTTGTTCTCACAATTGTTACTTGCCAAGGAAGTGCCATATATTCGACTAAAAAGTATAAAAAGTGAAAGAAAAAATAAGGAAGAAGGGAGACGGTAAAAGTTGGCCTAACCTAAGCATCAATACAACATTAGTAACATGAAGCACAATGCGAATGGCCAGTTTTCCTCCTCAATAATATATAGCTTATTTGGATAGGAACAGAGGAAGCAAAATAAATTCGATTATTGTTGCCAAACGCCATAATAGATGTAAAGTAATCATATATGTGTCTGGTGTGTGTGCAAAGGAAGTGACATTACAGTATAGACCACACAGGTGGTGATAGATGTTTATTCACCAACACCGGTCCCGGCACCTTGAATTAAAGAAAAGCGATGCTTTACAGCACAGACATGCAAACTCTTCGCAGTAGCAGACTAACCTAAATCATTGTATTTCCTCAATTGTTAGATAAACAAAATTAGTTCAATGTCAACTTAGATGACAATAGCATCTGGTGCAATACGGCAAAATAGAAACCAAAATTTGTGCGTCACACTTTCGGAACATAGGTTTACTTACAAAAGTTAGATGCCCAAAACTAGAGCTTGATAACAACTCCTTCGTAAATTCCATCATCTCTAAAGTTAGGTGCAAAGAGTCTTGGATCAACAGGTCCTGGAAGACTGAATGAAATTGTGAATGGTCCAGGAGAGCATAACTGCTGGGTTTTCATCTGGAAAACACGCGACTGTGTTGAGATAGTTCTTATACCAGATAACAACCCTCTGATCTCAACCTTCCCATCAGATTCAATATCACAACTGAACTGATCTGCAAAATGTACGATGAACATTCACTTAAAGAAACAAGTAAGAAAAAATATTTCTGAAATGCATATATACATGTCAAGACATTTATATTATGAATGTATCTTTTGATGAAGATAACTGTATATTCTAAGACAAGGACAGGAAAAAGAGGATGTGCCGAGGCATTCAGGCAGGTCCTAGTTTGAGGACCCTGCAGCAACATGCGCGTGTAAAAACACAAGCTAAAATGAATGGTGTGCAAAAAGGCATGTCACAATCATAGAATGTCATGTTCATTGCAAGATTAGCAATTATTAAATGTTATTTATCATATATTAAAAGAAATGCCATAACATAAAACTTTGAATGTTTTTTAAAGAAGGTCCTCTCACACCACAAACTTGCAATGGATAGTTGTTTTTGTTCTCACTTCTCGGCTTTACTGGTAACATATATCGTATAAAAGTCATCTGAACTCCACTCCCTAGACTTATACTCTTTATTACTGAAGGTGCAAGTATTTTCAGCACTCAACACCAATGACAATGAGTCAATTGCATATTGAACAATTATGACACAAAAAATTAATGGTAAAAATGCAGGGTATAGGTACTTTGTAAATATTCATAACTTTTGACCAAGATATGTGAAAACAAAAAAAGCAAAAGCATTGCCTCTATAGATATAATACATGAAAGGGCCATTTCAACAGCAGTAATCAAAGATAATGATAAAACTGGAATAAGAAACTTGAGTAAATAGAAAGACGAGAAACATACTGTACTCTCTCTTGACACCTGGTAAGGAAACTCGAAATAGATATGCCACTTTACTAATACCAATGTCCACAACACCTACATAAGGACCGAGTAGCCCTCTATTGGCTGTTCCTGTCAAAACAATAGAATGATCTTGAACACAACTCTCAATGTCAGGTATTGATATAAGTGGCATCAACGAAGGCCCGTCCGATTCACACATCCTGCTGGAAGAAGGATTTCCATTAGCAACATGAGGAAGTTCCGGCATCGAAGGAGTATCATCATCAACATATTTTCTCTTACACTCTTGTCGAAAATTCCCTGACTGCGACCCCCCATTGTTAACACAATCTCCATTAGCAGTATTTGGAAATTCCAGCACTGAAGGAGAATCATGACCAACATACTTTCTCTTACACTCTTGTCGAAACTTCCCTGATTGGCACCCCTCATTATGACTACTTTCCAACAATTTCTTAACACGATCACCATCCCTTTCTTTGCTCAACCGAAGTTGAATCCGAACACGCAAGCATTCACTTAAATCCAACTCGAAACTATCAACGCCACTTAACAACCTAAACCTATTCAAATCCTCCTCTTTAACACACGACGATACAATCGGATCATCGATCAAAACAACCCCTTTAACAATTCTAAAGCTATCAGGATACCAAATCTGTTGATGAAGATTCAAAGGGAAAAAACTTGTGAATTGTTGACAACCCTCTGAAAATTCAGGATACCAAATCTGTTGATGAAGATTCAAAGGGAAAAAACTTGTGAATTGTTGACAACCCTCTGAAAATTCAGAGTTGGGTAGGTCCAATTTTCCCTTTAAATACATATGAAACATATTAAGGTCTAATATAAGTTCAGGAAGTGCATTTTTAAGGAGATAGTAATATAATTTCTCTAAGAGAGAAATTGAAACATATGAAGATCCTAAATCATTCAAATTATATGATGGTAATCCTGAGATTAGTCTTTGAAGTGATGAACATCTTGGATTATCAGACTTAACATCAGGTCCTAGGTATGTTGTGATTATGAAATCAATGAGGAATTTTCTGTCACTAACAACATTGTTTAATGGTTTCATTGTGACAGATTTTCTCTTGTAACACAAATTTTTTCCTTTCAAATCCATAATGCAAAAACCTAAATTGAGGAAGAAATTAATCACGTTAATGTATGGTAAGGAACATTAAATCATAAAACCCTAGCTACTATATATGTATCATTGAGAATTAAGATACAGAAAAATAAATAAATAAATAACTTACAGAATTTGTTTTTTGAAGGAAAATAACTTACAAAATGTGAGTGATCACAATATTTGTTTTTCATTCATTTTCTGTTCTCAATTTGAAGATTAGTTTATGGAGACATACTATATGAGATGCGTGTGTAATTGTGTCATGTGTGTTGTCAATGTAACATAGCTACACCGCACATGCAAATAGTGTCGAGGTTTGGAGGGTTTTGACTTTTGACTTTTCACTTATCACTCTAAAAAATAAGGTTAAGATCCTCACCAATACGATGATGGTCCAACACGGATCTTGATCGTTCAAACACCCTTGACCGCATCTGATAACACAAATGGTGGTTAAGACCAGTGTAGATTAGACAACGTGATAAAAAGGGCATGAGATGATTTGTGTCTTAAAAATGGCTCTCATAAAAAAAAACATTATTAATCCCATAAAGTTTAACATTTTTTATCAATGATTGAGATTATTCTTTACTTTGAAAAATTTAGAACCGTTTTGAATGTAGGGGTCGTTTGCTACGAATTAAAATAAAAGTGATTTTCATAGTGAATAATTTAGAGATTATTTTTTAGAGATTTTATAAAAAAAAATAGCATCTATTTTGCATTTGTTTTCGGTATTAAAAATCATTTTTTTTTAAAAAAAAGTTTGTTTTGATCTATATAAAAAGGTATTTTTTTTATTACAAAGCTATTTCAATCTTTTGACATTTATTTTCTCTCTCCTCTAAATAAAATCTATTTTTTGAGAAGCTACTCTTAACAACTTCTCATTTGAAGTTGTTTTATATTTTTTTAGATTCTAATTTTTTTAAAAAGTTGTAACAAATAGATGCAATATTCTTAAAAGTGATTTTTTTTAAATGATTTTTTCTGAAGAAAAAAAAGCTATAACAAACGGGCTCTTAATTTAGCTTTAGAATGTTTGATCAGCTTTTTAAACATCTAGCCTCTTAATTAAAAATTGACTAAACGAATTTTGGTCATTCATAAATTTTCCATGATGTAATTCAATCTCTCACAAAAATAAAGTTCAAATATATCTCGCACATCCTTTAAGTTAGATGTTTATAATAAATTAGTTCTTTAAAAAGTTGTTTTAAATTGGTTCTTTAAACCATAGAATATTTACATCGTTAGCTATTTTTTCAGCTAATTTCGTTAAAAAGTGCTTATGGACTATTTAACATTGAGGTGGTAGGTCCAAAAATGCTTATAACATCAAACATGATTACCTAAACACATTTTCTTTTTCTTACTTTTGAATTCAAGCCCAACTTTAAAGATAAATATTTCATCGTCATTATAAATCAAGTAAACATGTGGACCTTAGTTTTGAGAACGGTGAATTTAAATATATCAACTTAACATTAAACGTTCACAAAAACATTTAACCAAGTTTGATGAAAATAGGATAATGGTGCATATATTTTTTTTTGACTTAAAAGACTTATTTGTAACAACAACAAAAAACATTAAAAGACTACCTTATTATAAACATCTAACTGAAAGGACCGCGGATGATACTTAATACAATATCAAAATTAATCCTTGACATTTTTATATAGATAAAAGCTTAGTTCCTCTATTAATTTTGACACATATTTGACTTATAAGTTGCTAATGCATGTATCAATAAAATGAGGAAGAAGTTAAATGTATTCAGCCTAGAGAATTTGATTTAATAAGAGGAAGTGTTGAAAGGTAATTCAACTAAGAGTTTTAGGAGTGATACATATAGTGCAATCAATGTCTTTGTTAGTTGAGTTAGGTATGTTACTCCATGTGCAAATCACTAACTAAGTGGAGTATGATATCTTGTGCTCATTAGTGCTCTGTAAGCCGAAATCTGACATTGTGACAATGAATGCAAAATGAAATGCATAACCATTCCAACTATTTTAACTTTCTCTCTTTCAGGTGTGTGTGCAATCCAACAAGTGTGTTTGATTCATTAAATTCTAACTATGGTGGTGGTAGTTGTGACAGTGTCGGCGGTGGTTCAACTCGTTGAATATTGAGTTAAGAGTTAAGAGTTAAGAAGTTAGAGTCTAGACTTCAATTTCTGACAAAGAGAAAAATTAAAATAATAATTAATATATTAACATTTATCATTAAAAAAATCATAATATTCAACTACCTCTTAAAGTTTAAAAATTATAACAATAATCTCGATCAACAATTCACACTCAGAGAATCTCATATACATATGCACATCGAAAGAAGAAAAAAAATCCAACTGGCCTCAATTCTTCCCTAACACAAAACTCCAAAACCCTAACAAGAAGATTAATCAACAATTCAATCACTTAAGAATCTCATACAAATAACAAAGAAAAACAACAATATTCAAGTACGGCATTCAATTCTTCCCCAACTTAGGCTAACAATAAATCGAGTGGATATAGTTCAAACTCGATTCGATAACTATCTCGTTAAACTTAGTTCATGGATCAAATGAGTTGAATTTGATTTGAAAATTAAATTTATTAAATAAATAAGCTAAACTTAAACTATATATAATTCGTAAGTGAAAAAATATTTTGAGATATTCTCAATTCAAAGTTGTGAAACTTTGTTGAGTTTTGTCACAGCTATTTGTACTAGTTTTCATGTCTTTTGTAATTTTGTTTTAGGATATTTGTAGATGGATGTGCTTTTAGTTTTTTATATTTATTTGATATTTATGCCGGTCTAATGAACTTTGTAGTTGTGTTTATCATTAAAAAAACATTATGTTTGTAATAGTTTTTATCTGAATTTAAAATTTGCCTTTGAAAAAAATTAAAAAGGCAAAAGATCTAAAGATTGTCTTCTTCTTTTTTAAATGACTTATGAATTATGTGAATCGAGTTAACGATCGAGTTGAACCTATCAAATCGAGTTGTTCGTGAACTTTAAACAAACCAAACTAGAACTAAAAAAAATTCATGTCAAATACGAGACGAGTTTTTGAGCCGAACCAATTTTTATCAAGTCAAGTTTAGACAAATTCTACTCAACTCATTTTCAACCTCATCCACGACCTAAATATATATATATATATATATATATATATATATATATATATATATATATATAACAAAATGTTTAGAGATTTCTAATTAGGATAGTGATACATGGACACCCATGGATACATCCATTTGATATCCCCTACATATTTAACACTCATTCTCTCTCAAGCTCTAGTCGTGGTGGCTGAGTGTAGACATACAATTGACGACTAAGACGGAGCTTCGTTTACCTCGCATTGGTCATTGGCTGAGCTCCAACGATTTCACGATGGTCGACAATGTAGCTATGATATTAGTCTCATAATGGTTGATTGCAGAGATTCGACAATTGATCGCCTTCCACCACCATTACTATTATTAGTAAGAAATATTTTTTTAAAAAAAATCAAATTATAGCATCCGATCCCAAATAAATTTTTACTTATATTTGAGACCGAAGAGAATACTTTCGGAGTATTTATGAAATAATATTCAATTAGTATATCAAATGGGATGTAAGAATTACTTATTGATTGTTTTAACATGTTGGAGGCAGTACTGGTTGATTGATTGGTATGGGAAAAGAAAACACAACAGATATCATTAATTTGGTGGAGTTATTATTGAAGAGGTGGCAATGACAAATTAAGTTCATCACTAAATTTCATGCATATAGCATCAAGCATGCAGTAGAAGCAATTTTTGGTAATACTATTGACCAATTTTGCATGTGTCAAATATAGAAAGCTACTACGTGGAAAACCAACAAACACAACCGCTTTAATTAATTCACTTTTGGAAAAACTTCATTCACAACACCATATATAAATACCCGTATCCCTCCTTGATAATAATAACTAGCATAATTATAATTAACACTGTCTTAATTATTTAGGTCAAATTTCAACACAGTTTCTTTCTAGCTAGTTAATATAATGAAGGAGAATTTGTGTAATATAGTGCAGGGTTTGAAGCCAACGTTGTTAATGATAATGGTGAAAATAGCATTTGCTGGTGCTAATGTTCTCTACAAGCTTGCTGTAAATGATGGCATGAACTTAAGGATTGTTGTTGCCTACCGTTTTATATTTGCAACTCTTTTCATAGCTCCACTTGCTTTCATTCTTGAAAGGTTAATTCATCTTCAATTCATTTATCATTTATTACACCAAATATATATAGTGGCAATAATGCATGTGAACACATGCATTAATACTGATTGAAACACAGAAGAGAATGATAAATATTAATTCTTTTTGTTCATTGGGTGCATGTAGGAAGAAGAGGACAAAGTTGACTTGGACCATACTGTTTCAGTCTTTTCTTTGCGGTTTGTTTGGGTATGTATGTAATAATTATCCTTTGAATGAAGCTTTTCTTTCTTTTCTGTTTTTGAAGAGAAACAAATATAGAGTCTGCATGTACTAGTAGTGGTGAAAATACAAATTGTGTTGTCCACGTACGTATTGTGCCTCTGTGTGGTATTTATCGACCATAGATTTGTATATCTTTTGTTATTTCCAACAAAAAGAAAGAATATTTGGCTCTTAATAAATACTCTAAGCTATCGTCACAACTTATATCATTTTAAGTTGTTATGAGCCGGTGAATCTTCGAGTGTACCCAACACAATCTCCTATGATCGCCCCCCCCCCCCCCCCCCCCCCCAAGAAAATTCATTTGGAGAGCCACCACCCTCTTCACCACTTTAATCGACATTTTCAAAAAGGAAAGATAGAAAATTGGAATAGAATTAAGCACCAAGTTTAGGAGGACAATACGCCCTCCCAAACTAATATATCTATTTCCCCATGAAAAAAGCCTTCTCTTTAATTGTTCCATCAACGGTTCCCACATAGACATTTTTCTTGGATTTGCCCCCACCGGAAGGCCCAAATACATAAATGGAATCGATCCTTGGCTACAATTCAAGAAGTTACTCGCCATCATCAAAAAATCCGGGTCCACATTAATACCTATTAAGCAACTTTTGTGGAAGTTGATTTTTAGACCCGACACCAACTCAAACCCTCTCAACACGGCTTTCAAAGTCCAAAGATTTTCCACCGTAGCCTCACCAATACAAAGAGTATCATCGTCATATTGAAGTTGTGATATGTTCACACCCCGTTTTAATCTCAAAACCTCGAAACATATTCCGATCCACCGCATTCCTCAATCCTCATCAAACCACTAAAACCCTCGGCTACTAAAAGGAAGAGAAACGGGGCTAAGGGATCCCCTTGTTTCAATCCCCTTTGAATATTAATTATCTCCTCCGTTGGACTTCCATTAACAAGAATGGACATATTCCCTCCAAAAACACAAGCCCTCATCCACCCAATCCATTTTTCACAAAAACCACATCTTCTCAACGTGTATTCCAATAAACCCCAATCAACCGAATCATAAGCTTTTTCGAAATCAACCTTTAAAATTAAACATTCTCGGTTCGATCTCTTAGCCAAGTTCACCACCTCATTCACTATCAACACCCCCTCCACAAGATGTCTACCTTTCAAAAACGCCGATTGGGATGGAGATATAATAGGATTCATCACCCTTGATAACCTTGTGGCCAACACCTTAGAAAGCAACTTATACCAACTTCCCAAAAGTGTAATCGGTCTAAACTCCTTTAAGGTAACCGGGCCTTTCACCTTTGGGATTAACATCACAAAATACGACAATAAGCATTTTGGAAAGACTTCATTTCCATGGAATTTATCAAAAAATATTTTTACCTCATGCATAATAAGATACCAAAATTGCTTAATGAAAGCAAAATTGAAACCATCCAGACCCGGGCTTTTATTACCATCACTCTCCTTCACCACCTTTTCTATTTCCAATATGGAAGACGGGGTGTCGCGGTGATTTTCGGAGATCAAGCTATTGATTAGCGTTGACTCACTAATTTTATTTCACGACCGAACTTTTAATTTTTTAAATGAAAAGTGGAAAAAAGTTCTAAATTACCACAATTTTAAAAGATTAGGATTCGGGGGTTAGTTACGTTTAGGGAAGGTGTTAGCACCCTAAACGTTCGTAGTACTCTACGAGAACCTCTTGATTTTATTTATTTATTTTGGCTATAACTTGCTTATTTTTTTTTAGAAAGAAAAGCATGAATTAGAATAGTGAGAAAAAATAAAAATGTTTTTTTTGTATTTTTTATGATTTGGAAGGACAGAGTCCTCTGCCTATGTACCCGTGAGGGATCAAAACCTCGTAGTTCGGGGTAAAAATAACGTTTGATTTGTTTGGTGTTTTTTATTAGTTTAAAAAAAAGTTTTTAAAAAAAATAAAAGCCAAAGGCAAAATGAGATTGGTTTGTGTTTTTTATTTTGAAAATGATTAAAGTGTAATTAAAGTGGATTAATGATTTTTTAAAGAAAATAAAAGAAAAAAAAACGGACACTTGATTGAAAATCAAGGTTTATTAAGAAAAGATTTTTTTGTGATTTTGATTATTTGAATGTTTTTGTTATTTTTTTGAATAATGGACTAAAACTAAAAACGTAACTAAAAATTAAAGACGAGGAATTTCCGTGGTGACGTTGGATCACCCCGAAATCCTTTTTGAAAGTAAACTACCTATTATTTTTTGTATTTTTTTCTTTTGTAAAGCGAAATAAATAAAAATAAATAAAAGACATAAAGCAAAAATAAAGTGAGGTGTCGGTGCAAATTCTCATTTATGATTTTTACATTGTACCTAAATACATTCTAATAAAAATGAAAATGAAATTGCAAATGCGCTAAAATAAATATGCTACACAGGCAAAAATAAATAAAGATGCATGAGATGCAAAAACAAATAATTAAATATGCTACATAACAATTAATAAAAATGAAAATGCATGAGGTAAAAACTATGCAAGAAAATAAATAAATGCAAAGGAGAAAAATAGAGTAAAAGGAGGGGTTTCAGGAAGCAGGAGGGGTGGAGGTTTTTGTGAGTGAAGTAAGGCCGTGTATTGGTTGTTGTTTGGCCGTGAATAGGTGTTGTTTGGCCGTGAATATGGAGTGGTGATGAGTGATGGTCAATTGGTGAATATGGAAGTGGGGGTGGTGATGAGTGTTGTTTGGCTGGTGAATGTTGGTGTTGTTGATGATTTTGCTGTATGTGTGGATTGAATTTTTTTCCTCCTCTGTGCGTGAATTCCCCTCCCCTTAAAATACTAAAGTGCCAACACTAATACCCAATAAAAGTCAGCTTGACAAATTAAGTGACAATAAAACTCAATAATGGACAAATTAATGGACAAATAAGTGACACATTAAGTTTATTAAGTTTAAGAAAAAGTCTCCTCCATAATGACAAATTAAAAGGAACCAATTAAGTAACAAAGTCATACTAAAAAATTTAAAAAAAGTAACTAAAAAGAAAGAAATAAAAATGCTAAATAGAATAATAATAGAAATATTTAAAAGGAAAAAAAACAAAGATAAAAATAATAATAAAAACAAAAACAACAAGACGGACCCGAGTGAAAAAAATGAGGTATTTTAAAATACCTCTCTGTCGAAATTTCGTCTGAGACGACAGAAAAATTCCGAACTAAAAAGACGAGTAAAAAAATAAATTTTAGGTCAAAAATTGGGGTATGACAGATGCCCCTATTTAAGTCTCTTCGTCCGGAGATCTGAAGAGAAAATCTTGGATTCGACGGGTCGAAGGGACTTAAATACAGAGTACACCAATTTTGGACCTAAAAGAAAAAATGTGAGATGCTCGTGATGCGAATGCAAATGCAAGACGGCGAAGCTGACCCGACTGGGGGTAAAACAAAAACGAAAGGATACCCGAGTTCGTTAAAGAAAGGGATCCGACTCCACTGGGGAATAACATGATTTCACTGGGGAAGGAGTTGTCTACTATCAACAAAGATGACAGCTTAATGAAGACAGATGATATGTATTACCTACTATCGTATATTGATAGCTTAAAAGAGGTAATATAAAAAGGAGACACCGTCTACTATCGTTGTATGGATAGCTTAAGGAAGACAGATGACATGTATTACCTACTATCGTGTATTGATAGCTTAAAAGAGGTAATATAAAAAGGAGACATCGTCTACTATCGTTGTATGGATAGCTTAAAGGAGGTGACATGTATTACCTACTATCGTGTATTGATAGCTTAATAGAGGTAATATAAAAGGAGACACCGTCTACTATCGTTGTATGGATAGCTTAAAGGAGGTGACATGTATTACCTACTATCGTGTATTGATAGCTTAATAGAGGTAATATAAAAGGAGACACCGTCTACTATCGTTGTATGGATAGCTTAAAGGAGGTGACATGTATTACCTACTATCGTGTATTGATAGCTTAATAGAGGTAATATAAAAGGAGACACCGTCTACTATCGTTGTATGGATAGCTTAAAGGAGGTGACATATTTTACCTACTACCATTGTGAGGGTAGCTTAAAGGAGGTAAGAGATAAATGTTAGCTGCTCGGGATGTAGCCGAACTTGCCACTGACGACACGATGGTAAAAGGTATGCACAAGCTGTTCATTAAAGAACTGTCACTTGGCGAAAAGAGGGTGACATCTTTGGACCAAGCACACTGGAGATGACACTTGGGGACAAAGAGGGTTAAAAAATGTTCATGACTGATTGGTATGAAAAACAAGACTCAAGGTGATCAATGCAATCATGTATGAATGATGTTATGTGCATATTGTGTATGCAAGAATGTGTATATGCATGAATGTATGAATGTATGTATGACAATACGACTTGTACGACTGTATGGAGGATTGACTGGTAAGATTGTATGGAAGACTAACTTGTATGATTGTATGAAAGACTGACTTAATGAGACAAGATTGGACGGATAAGATGGAAAGTGACCCGACGTCACATCACAAACACTCGACAATCTTCAATGGGGATGATGCCACTGGGGACATATCAAAACATTGACGGGGTAAGGCCCGATGTATGCAACAACTGGTGGGGAGTAAACACTTCCTGGGGGAGACGTGTTAATCCAAAGACCTGGCAGAAGAACTGGTGTTTCTATGGTCATGCTTTCTTCTTTTTTCCTTTTTTTTTGAATCCCTAACTTTTGCCTGGACCGCCCTTTCGGGTTTTCGATCCACCGGGAATATATTCTTTTGTATGCCCCTAATTTTTGCCTGGACCGCCTTTTCAGGTTTTCGATCCACCGGGACGCTCATTTTTGCCTAAGCCGCCCTTTCGGGTTTTCGACTTACCGAGCTCTTTTCTTTTTTCTTCTTTCTTTTTTCAAGCAATTGACCATGTTTAACCTGCAGAGTTTGTCCGTTCTCAGGATAGATGTCGACGCACACTTCACTTATTCATGAGTTCAGAGAGAATGTGTTTGTTGTTTATGCTTTCCAAGAAATATATAAAAAAGATTTATGATTTTGAAAAAAGTTTTGCTTCAAGTACTACCATCAAAAAAATAGAAGAAATTTTATAAACCGAATAAATGGGAATTCCAAATAAAAGGCACAGGCTCAAATTCATTTAACAGAGTGGTGGCCCGCCAATGGCGTGGCTCCACGGATCTCACAAAGTTTGGAAAATGGTAAATATAAGGGGAAGGTACATTGAACACAATAACCGCTATTCTCCCTAACAACTTTGAATTCCACTGTTTGGAAGCTTCAGATTCAGAGTCTTTTTGACCGCTAATGTGCCCCAAGTGAGTCATGGCCAACCTGATGCAGTTACTTTGTCTTTTGATCCTTGACTTTTGCATAGACCGCCCTTTCGGGTTTTCGATCTATCAGGATGATTATTTTCTGTTTCATGTCTCTAATTTTTGCCTGGACCGCCCTTCCGGGTTTTCGGTCCACCGAGACGCTCATTTTTGTCTAAGCCGCCCTTTCAGGTTTTCGACTCACCGAGCTGTTCTTTTAATTTTTTAGACAAAATATTTCTTGACTGCATCGGCGTTCACAGGACGGGGAAGCTCATCACCATCCATAGTCGTAAGAGTCACTGCACCGCCGGAGAACGCTCTCTTGACGACATATGGGCCTTCATAATTAGGCGTCCATTTGCCCCTGGAGTCCGGTTGAAATGATAAAATCTTTTTGAGCACAAGACCTCCTTCTTGGAACACACGGGAACTGCCCGTGACACAAAGCATTCATGCGTTTCTCTTTAATCAAGTTTGAACTGATCATATTTGTTTTGACATCATTCAGCCTCTGATAACTTGGGTTCCATTAAAACTCTCATTGATGGAATCTCAATCTCCACACGGAGTACTGCTTCTATGCCATACACTAAAGAAGAGGGGGTTGCCCCTGTTGAGGTACACACTGAAGTACGATATCCATGTAAAGCATACGATAACATCCCATGCAAGTCCTTGTAAGTGGTTACCATCTTCTGCACTATTTTCTTGATGTATTTTTCCTTTTTTTTTGTTTTTTTGCTTTTATTCTTTTTTTGATGTTTTTTTGTTTGATTTTTTTTTTTGCAGCCTCGATGGCACCACTCATCTGGGACTTTATCAGGAATACCGTAGCAGCAGTTCCTCGGAACCCCAGTTTAGTGCTTCCAGTGCTTCTTCATGAGACTGAATGATGTTCTTTTTCATATTCTAGTAGCAGAGAGATCTTTTCGAGAACCCCTTCATCCTCCTCCTCTTCAGCTTCGTAGACAGGGAACTCAAAGTCGGGAGAGAGCATAGGGTTAAAGTGTTCAACGGGTTTATTGATGTTCAGTCTACATATGATTGATGATTGATTTTAGAAAATGAGTGAAAAATGCAGACCTTTTGGAATTGATTTAAAATAAAATAAAATATTTTTTTGGGTTTTTTCTGTTACCATTTTCCAGAAAAGCAATAAAATAAAAATAAAAGTCGTGAAAGAAACGACAATTTTTCATTGATAGTGGTAACTTGAAGACAAAAGTAGAGCCCTACATGATTTCACTTTCGTATCGGGCGAAACGAAAGGATTTTTGAAAAGACAAGACAACGAAAACACATTACTTGGACCCATGAGTAACTGAGGGAATGTCAACAGCGACCCAATTGCGGTAAATCCTTCCTTGTGTTTGCACGACCACACCCATTTTCTCTCTTTTGTTTGCACGAGCGTTGTAGGTGCGAGTCAGTTTGTAATGAATGCGCCGGGCCACTTTCTTTGACTGCGGCAGATTGACCTTTTGGTGATGAAACAGAGGATGAGACTCGGTTCAGAAACTATGAATGCAGTATGATGCATGATTTATACTTATGCAAAAAGAAGAAAGATTTGTTATCGAAGGACTTTGTTGAAATAATTGTAAACATCATGGTTTGAACATTTCATTTGAGCATCAAGGCATTACAAAATAGTTCTTTTTTAGAAACTAAGCCAAGGGACCAATTCAAAAGTCCTTTAGTGGAAGCTAGATTTTAACAGGAATCTAAAGACTCCCAGCTTCCTTAAATTCAACAAATCAGGGCTCATGAAGGTGTACTTCCTAGTGCTCCTCTATGATGTTTAAAAAACTTGTTTAAGTCCTTCGATAATTGAAAAAAATGAGTTTATGCATGGATGCATGCATGCATGGTTATGCTAAAGAACGGAGAAAACATGGTGAGGTTAGGTCCAAAAGGTAGGAGTCAAGGGTAAACACGCCATTTGGTAAGGACTATGGTTTTAAATGTACCTGTATCACGGGTTCTACCAAGTTCCCAAAGTCATCGACCACTTCCGAATATTGTCGGATTTCGGGACTGACTCCCGGTCCAACGACGTTCGTAGGAAAGTCTCGTTTGAGTGTAGTATCGCGTATCAACCAATTCAAGACTACTCTTGATTAGCCACCGCACTACGTCCTAAAAGGCCAAGATGGGTTAAAGGTAACTAAAGGTCCTCAACTTCATCGGTCACTTGAAAATAACAATGCCGAACACGACTACTCATGTCAACATAGTGATACTTCCAAGATTCCTCCATTGAGTGGGGTTATCACATGTGCCACATCCGAAACTCACTCTCGGAAAGACACTTTGATTATACCACCATCCTATCTTATGTTTCCCTCAAGTCCGGGTGTAGGACTTATCTCACCACTCACGTAAAAGGAAAAAACACATATGCACATATTTACACTTTTATTTTTTTTGTTTAAGCAAGTTATAGCACAAAATAATTAAATAAATTCAAGTTAGGCTCAACCCTCTTAGCACGATTCCCCAGTGAAGTCGCCATTTCTGTCGCGGTGATTTTCGGAGATCAAGCTATTGATTAGCGTTGACTCACTAATTTTATTTCACGACCGAACTTTTAATTTTTTAAATGAAAAGTGGAAAAAAGTTCTAAATTACCACAATTTTAAAAGATTAGGATTCGGGGGTTAGTTACGTTTAGGGAAGGTGTTAGCACCCTAAACGTTCGTAGTACTCTACGAGAACCTCTTGATTTTATTTATTTATTTTGGCTATAACTTGCTTATTTTTTTTTAGAAAGAAAAGCATGAATTAGAATAGTGAGAAAAAATAAAAATGTTTTTTTTGTATTTTTTATGATTTGGAAGGACAGAGTCCTCTGCCTACGTACCCGTGAGGGATCAAAACCTCGTAGTTCGGGGTAAAAATAACGTTTGATTTGTTTGGTGTTTTTTATTAGTTTAAAAAAAAGTTTTTAAAAAAAATAAAAGCCAAAGGCAAAATGAGATTGGTTTGTGTTTTTTATTTTGAAAATGATTAAAGTGTAATTAAAGTGGATTAATGATTTTTTAAAGAAAATAAAAGAAAAAAAAAACGGACACTTGATTGAAAATCAAGGTTTATTAAGAAAAGATTTTTTTGTGATTTTGATTATTTGAATGTTTTTGTTATTTTTTTGAATAATGGACTAAAACTAAAAACGTAACTAAAAATTAAAGACGAGGAATTTCCGTGGTGACGTTGGATCACCCCGAAATCCTTTTTGAAAGTAAACTACCTATTATTTTTTGTATTTTTTTCTTTTGTAAAGCGAAATAAATAAAAATAAATAAAAGACATAAAGCAAAAATAAAGTGAGGTGTCGGTGCAAATTCTCATTTATGATTTTTACATTGTACCTAAATACATTCTAATAAAAATGAAAATGAAATTGCAAATGCGCTAAAATAAATATGCTACACAGGCAAAAATAAATAAAGATGCATGAGATGCAAAAACAAATAATTAAATATGCTACATAACAATTAATAAAAATGAAAATGCATGAGGTAAAAACTATGCAAGAAAATAAATAAATGCAAAGGAGAAAAATAGAGTAAAAGGAGGGGTTTCAGGAAGCAGGAGGGGTGGAGGTTTTTGTGAGTGAAGTAAGGCCGTGTATTGGTTGTTGTTTGGCCGTGAATAGGTGTTGTTTGGCCGTGAATATGGAGTGGTGATGAGTGATGGTCAATTGGTGAATATGGAAGTGGGGGTGGTGATGAGTGTTGTTTGGCTGGTGAATGTTGGTGTTGTTGATGATTTTGCTGTATGTGTGGATTGAATTTTTTTCCTCCTCTGTGCGTGAATTCCCCTCCCCTTAAAATACTAAAGTGCCAACACTAATACCCAATAAAAGTCAGCTTGACAAATTAAGTGACAATAAAACTCAATAATGGACAAATTAATGGACAAATAAGTGACACATTAAGTTTATTAAGTTTAAGAAAAAGTCTCCTCCATAATGACAAATTAAAAGGAACCAATTAAGTAACAAAGTCATACTAAAAAATTTAAAAAAAGTAACTAAAAAGAAAGAAATAAAAATGCTAAATAGAATAATAATAGAAATATTTAAAAGGAAAAAAAACAAAGATAAAAATAATAATAAAAACAAAAACAACAAGACGGACCCGAGTGAAAAAATGAGGTATTTTAAAATACCTCTCTGTCGAAATTTCGTCTGAGACGACAGAAAAATTCCGAACTAAAAAGACGAGTAAAAAAATAAATTTTAGGTCAAAAATTGGGGTATGACACGGGGCTATCAACGCATCATTCCCCTCATTAGAAATAGAATCAAAATTCACTCCATCCAACCTAGGTCTTTCCCAATCACTACTAGAAACATGCCTCCTAAAATAATCAACCACTACACTTCTAATCTCCATAGGAGTTTGCTTCCACTCTCCATCCACCTTTAATACCTTAATTGCATTTCGGGAGATTCTCATCTTAATACGTCGGTGAAAATATTTAGAGTTAGCATCCCCTTCCTTAAGCCACTTTGATCTCGATCTTTGAAATAGCATTCTTTCTCTACTTTTAAGAAGACTCCATAGTTCCTTGAACTTACCTTTCCTCGTATTCACCTCTTCTTGAGTCAAAAGGCCCATTTCGCTCCTCTCATCAAGCACACCAATATCTTCCTTCAACCTTGCTAACTTACTATCCATATCCCCATATTCTCCCCTATGCCATTCCTTGATTTCAAGCTTCAAAACCTTTAGTTTTGACTTTAGGACAAACCCCATCCAACCATTCACAGTATTCCTACCCCACGACTCCTCCACCACTTTCTTGAATTTTTTGTTTTCAAGCCAAACATTATTAAAGCGAAAAGGTTTTGGGCCCCAATCACGACCCTCCACCTTAAGAACTATTGGACAATGATCGGACACATCTCGAGGAAGCGCGCAAAGAGCCACGCTTCCCCAATAATCCCTCTACTCATCCGAAATAAGCACCCTATCAATCCTACTCATTTCCCTCCCATTTGGATGATACCAAGAATACTTACTCCCCAAAAGATCAACATCCTCGACCTCCAAATTGCCAACAAAATTATTAAAAAGATTCATGTTTAACCTTTGCTCGGATGTCAGAAGGATATTCACCCCTCTTCGTTCCTCAATCGCACAAATAGAATTAAAATCCCCTACAAAACACAACCCACCATCCCCCAACGAACTCCTCAAAACCACAAGGCTCTCCCACATCCTCCTTTTAGCCGTCAAATCACATTTTGAATAAACATTCACCACCAAACACCTTCTTCGAAGAACTCCCCACTCTATGCACACTCCAACAAAGCCCTCCCCCACAAAAGAAAAACAAACTTTTGCTAGTGATTTCCTCCATATAGAAAGGATTCCACCACTATTACCAATTGAAGGAAGAAACTCCCAATCACAATCTTCACCCCCCCCCCCCCCCCCAATAAACTATAACAAAGTCACTCCAAAATGTCTTCCATTTTTGTTTCTTGAATTGCCAAAAAGTCCACCCTATGTTCACACACCAACTCCTTCACTTTTTTTCTTATCAAAACACCGCCCAAACCTCTCACATTAAAAGATAATACTATCATTGATCACTTACCTTCCTCTCCCTAATCGCCTTCTTAGTCATATCATCATCTTCCTTTTCCACCAATTTCTTTACCACACAATCGCCCCCCATCGTAAAGGAGACACCCACCGTTTTTCCTATATCATATAGTCTTTCCGCGTCCAATTCTTTCCGCCTCTCTTCCATCACTATCGGAATAGGAGTTTCCGGAACAATCGTTCATATTTCTTCCATAAAAAATTGCATCCTCGAAGCCGGTGTTAATGAGCATACCGGTAACACCACCTCCAAACAACCATCTCCAACCACTTCCAACACTTCCTTCCTAACATCCACATCCCCCACACCTCCTCCTTTCACCACCCTTTTACAAACATTCTTCATCAAACCCCCATTTTCTCTTTTATGTCCTCTTATCACCTTCATAAAAGTTGACCCTCCCAAACCTTGTTGTATTTTTTTCGCCTTGCTAGCTTTTTTCTTACATACACCTCCCACACCCATTTCCCCTTCCTCCTCATTTTCAGACAAATCAGAATTAATATGGCCCAAGCCATCAATATTAGAATTTAATTCTGCCCCAGGCCCATTAGAATCAACCCGACCCGAATCCAAATCCACAATAATATCCAACCCATCAGCTGCCTGGCCCACCAAACTTTTTTGAACATCATTTGAAACTCCATCATTTTCACACGTTGCAGCCACACGCGCACATGTCCCCTCTTCCACTGCCCCACGCGCCGCACGCGCAAGATTCTCTTTTTCCCACACTTCCTCTAGCCCACGCGCCTGCATATTCCCCTCCAATCTCACATCAGGCCCACACGCCTGCTCTTCTCTCTCCTGCACCACCTCTAGCCCACCCGTCTGGATGTCCCCCTCTCTCCCCACTTCTGGCCCACACGTCAGCACTTCTTTCTCCAACAACTCTGTCCCACGCGTCTGGGCATTGGCATTCCCCAAGTCCACATCCTCTCCTGCACTTGTCCCAATCCTAGGCTGTTGACAAAGTACCACCTCTTCCACTTGTCCTTTTTTCAATGGAGAATCTTTTCTAGTTTTCTTAGACCCAACAACACAATTATGACCCACCAAAAGCATCATATCACTTTCTTTCCTTTCTACTCCCATTTCAACAGCTGCCACATCACCAGACATGCGGGCCCCACTGTCAGCTTCATCTTCTGAACTCTGGTCATCAGAAAGGTTGCCGAAAAACTCACTGGAAAACTCATCAGAATCAGCCTCCTCCCTTCTCCTCTCACCAGAACTCGACGGCGGTCCTCCCTCACTCTCCTCTTTCACTGAATGCATCTCCTCTCCTTTCTCCTATAACTCCTCCACCACCCACAAATTAAATCCAGGACACATCACCTTAAGCCTTACCCAATCATCAATTAAACCCCATCTATGTGTAGAAATCATTATTCTAGCAACATCCAATCTGTTTTTTTTTTCTGCAGTGTCCTCATCAAAATCTATAAAATGTCCAAATACTCCTCTTACCTTCTTGAAGAAATTTTCATCCCACACATGTAGAGGCACACCATACACCTTGAGCCAAACCCTCCTCTTAGTAGCAATCAGTTGAGGTGACCACTTTTGGACCTTCTTAAAGTTTCTAGTTCACCATTCCTTATTATCAGACCATGCTTTCTCCACCACCCCTTCCTTCTCACAAAATAGTAACACCACACACTCTCTCTCTCATACTAATACCTTTTATGTTCCTCAATCCTTCCATAAAAAGTCCAGTTTGAATCATCCTAACATCTCTAGGATAGTGAATAGAAGCCACATATCACTTAGGAAATCCAGCTGCTCCTCTGATGGCATAAACTCAATAACCGAGACTGTTGCCTTAGCAACCCCTTTGCCCACCTTTGTTGCAACCTTGCCTAACAGAACCTCCTTGAATGAAGTTCCATCACCATTTTTGCTACAACACTAACCTTTTCTTTCACTAGCCCCTTCACCTCTTGCTTTGCCTCTTCTCTACCAAAACGTGCCAGATTGATTTTCAATGAATGGTCACCGAACTGCACATCTTGCAACCTCTCCTCCAGCTTACCGGCATCTGCAACCTCTTTGAACTTCATAAAACCAAATTTTTTACCCCTTTGATCAAGTTTCCTAGGAATAAAAACTTCTCCCACCTTTCCAAAACGAGCGAAAAGCTGCCAAAGTTTCGAAGTTTTGGCCGAATCCGGAAAATCCGTGAAGTAAAATGGAGTTGTTACCATGTTCAGCTTCCGGTGAAGGCCAAGGCGGCCCTATTGACCCAGTTTCCCTCTCTCACTGTTTGTGTCCCTTGTGGCCCCAAACCCTCCCAGACCTTCTCTTTCTTGTTTCTCTCTCATGACTACCCACCTTATATGTTGAATTTTGAGAGTGTGAGATATCTAATAGTTTACCTTCTAAATATGGATTGGATTGTTATCAAAAGAAAAAAGCTTAAGTATGGCGTAAATTAAAGATAGAGTCTGAGAAGAGTTTAAAAAGAGGACACTTCTTAAAAAAAGAGGGACTTAAGTTTGCGTAAATAAAAAATAAAGTCTTACAAGAGTTTAAAAAGAGGGACACTTCAAAAAAAAAAAAGAGGGGCACTTCTCATCTTATAAATCTGTCTTAAAAGAATGAGTTAGACAAACATAACTTAATATGTTTTTTCGTGTCGGCAACTTTGGACAACTTATATATGAATAGTATTTATAAAATCTTTTTATTTTACTAGTTTTTTGAGAGGAATTTAATACTTGAAATTCATTAATTTTATTCTTAAATTTGTTTTCCACCACCCAACTCGAGGATTAGTCTCTACAGTTGCGCATAGAGGCTACCTGTTTCGCACAAAAAAAAAATGTCTTGCTCCAAATGAGTATAGTCGTTTTTGTTTAGTCTTGCCAGATATACATTTCTTATTAGTTTAGTGTGATATTTTCCAAATTCATTTTAGTAAATAGTTCAGTTTTTTTAATGACAATACGAGTCGAGTCGGGTTAAGATACCATAAACCATATAAGGATAAAAGAGCAACAAAATTACTCAGAGAAAAAAGAAATTACAAATGCACAACAGACAAAATCAAAACAAATAAAAGTACAACAAAGAACCCCTCAATAGGTAGCCACCACAACGCAAACAGAAAACACTCCATCCTGCGAGAAAGAGAGACGACCAAAGGGTGAGACAGCCTCGAGATAAGCCATAACCCCACCCCCAGAACCAATTGAGACCCGATTCGAGCACCCCTGAAAGATCATATCAGGTCCAGCACATAATAGGTTGCACCTCCCACTCATATGAGGAGCAAGGGCTATGAGGGCATTTTCTCAAGAACCACTTCCAAGAAGATAATTTCACCATCCACCAAGAAGAGAATTTAACCCTCTTACCACGACCCAAATCAAAAAACCTATCAAACAGATGGGCAAGGTCATGAGGTGACACAATATCTCAAACCAACTACCTAGCTATATGGTACAACATCAGTAGGATGAGCCCAGAAGAAATAAACAGATGATTAACACACACCTGGTACCGCCCGACGCCGCCACCACCACTAACACCTTAAAAGGTTCTTCCTAGTTGGCACGCAGTCTTGCAAGAGTTTCCAAGAAAAGATAATAACCTATTAGGGAGCCCACGACTTCCACACTCTCGTCAAAGCTTGTTGGATATTTGGTTGTTGGCTTCATGTTTGCTAAAATCAAATATACAAGAAATATGTGCGTCTTCAAAAGTAGTACGTCTTCAGAAGCTGAAATCTCAATATGTGGGTCTTCTGAAGTTGAACAGTACTTCAAACGCTGAACCTTCAGAAGCTGATGTTCAGACGCTGAACAGTACTTCAGACGCTGAACCTTCAGAAGCTGATGTTCAAACGCTGACCTTCAGAAGCTGAAATGTTCAGACACAGAACTTCAGACGCAGACCTTCAGAAGTACCTTCAGAAGCTGGTTTTCTGCGTTCTGTTTTCGTGCCTTGGAGCTGTTAATTTTCTCACATGATTTTTTGTAGATTTAATTGAAGAATTCTCCAAAGCTGCGTTTCTAGAAGGAATAATATTTTCGTAAGATATATTATGAAGATTGAATATTTTTATTTGTGAATATATTTTCAAAGAGATCTTTGGAAAATATATTTCTGAAGAATATTTGCTTCTATATGTTTCTAAAGTATTTTGGAAATATATCTTTGAAGAATTTGGTTCAATTATTTGTTGCTGCTGAAGACTATAAATAGAGGACGCTGCTATTGAAGAAACTCAACCAAAACCAAAGCAAGTATTGATAGAGTTTTATTAAGTTTTGAGTCTGTGAGTTGTGTGCTCTGTTTTTGTAGACCACTCTATTATTTAGAGTTGGTTTGTTTTATTGAGTTGTAATTGTAGTTCACTTGAAGCTTTTAAGTAAGAGTGACTATTGAGTGTTTTGGAGTGTGTCTCCTACGTTAATTATTTTAGAGTCTGATATCACTGGGGCAGTGATTGACTGAGGGAAGTGAGATGAGATCTCAGGTCTAGGAGTTCCTAGGTTGAAGTCAATACGGGTAGTAGCTAGGTGATAAGTTGTAAACTGGGAGTTTGCTGAGAACTTAGAACTAGGACTATCATAGTGGATTTCCTTCCTGGCTTGGTAGCCTCCAGACGTAGGTGTGTTTGTCACCGAACTGGGTT
Source organism: Medicago ruthenica (assembly GCA_018208015.1). Classification (NCBI taxonomy): domain Eukaryota; kingdom Viridiplantae; phylum Streptophyta; class Magnoliopsida; order Fabales; family Fabaceae; genus Medicago; species Medicago ruthenica. The sequence continues at coordinate 3,038,706 of CM031372.1, read as the reverse complement.
AACAAATAACCTGTGTTTTTTTACTTTCTGTCTGTTATTATTTTGCTTTTGAACTTCTGTTATGCTGCAACTTTGTACTCTGTTCTGCTCTATTTTACGAACAGGGTCAGGACCTGCCAGAATTTCCAAGCTGAAACAATCCTCACTGATAGACTCCCTGCAGGCACATAGTCCCTTGTGAGACACGAGCGTGTAAGATGACTTAACTGAGTAAGACCCACTGGGATCATGAACCCACGACCATGAGCCCACCCTCTCAAAGAAAGAAAATCCATTGACATAGGTGAGCAACCCGACCAAAAGATCCGACTCCCAAACAAACAAATGCCTCCTCCACCTGGGTCAGCACCCACTCACTTACCTCCCAAAACCCCTTCTTCCCCACCAAACCCTCACTCTTCAACGAAACATGAAACATCCTCTGGTACATGATTCTAAGAGGGACACTCTCAAGCCATGGATCAAGCAAGAAGGAAGTCGTAAGACCATTCTCTACTCCCGCCATAATTCCCTCTAAAAACCAATATGTAGGAGAATCGCTTGATCCTCTCATGAGTGAAACGTAACTACACGAGTGTGAGATCGCCCTCACACCACCAGGACGACCCCTCCTCCTGATGGGGTGAAGGCATTAACATATCATAGTGAATCCTAAGGATGGCACTCCAACGGTTGCAGTGGGAATAGGTCGGGTTGATCCAGACTTTTCTTAAATAGGTCAGGCCTAGTTGAAAAAACTAAAGTCAAAGTCTGGCTTATTAGCCTGTCAAAGGCTTTATTTAAGCATGGTCTGACCTTTTTAAAAGCCCGGTCTGGCCTATTAGCCTGTCTAAAAGCCTAATTTGTACTAACAATTTCAAATATAACATTTGACCTATTTATAAAAAGGTTAATAAACATATATTTTTAAAAGACTAATAGGTCAATAAAATTTGGTAAAGCATGTACATCAATTTTCCCTCCACTTTATATATATATACACATCCATTTTGTAGAGGCTAATACGCGTATATTATATAATGTAGTGTATATAATTACACATATATGGGCCGACCTGATAGACTTAGTAGGCTTTTCTATAAGTTTTAGCCTGACCTATTTAAATTAATGTGTTTCTTAAAAAGTTTGAGACTAACCTATTTAATAAACGAGTTAGGCCGAGCCAAACTTTAAATATGTCGGGCCAAAGGCCCCTGACGGACAGTCTGGCTTATTCCCACCCCTACTTCAACCTCCTGACCTCCCATTAAGTAACATTCATCTCCACTTACTTAGGAGTGCGAGATTCATCTTGTGATATGATATTTGAATGAATCTAATTCAATAATTTTAAGCTTAAATATGTTTTTGGGTTAATAGTGCTTTACCCCGCTGTAATATTGGCCATTTCCGGTTTTCCCCCCTGTAATTTTTTTTAAGATTCCGTCCTTGTAATTTGAAGATTTTTGGTTTTAGGCCTTGATGATTTTTGATTGTACAAAATCGATGATATGACAGGGGGTAAACCGAAATTTGCTCAAATTAACAGGGGGATAAACCGAAATTTGCTCAAATTACAGGGGGTAAACCGAAATTTGCTCAAATTACAGGGGGAAAAATTTTTCATGAAGGTCCAAAACCAAAAAATCTTCAAATTACAAGGATGAAATCTAAACAAAAAAAATTACAGGGGGGAGAACCGGAAATGACCAATATTACAGGGGGGTAAAACACTATTAACCCTATGTTTTCCTTCAAATGAATATAGTCAATTTTGGAGTAAACTTTCATTTAGGTCCCTGAAAGTGTCACTCGCTATCTGCCAGCCTGGTCCCTAGATCAATTTAATGAACCAAAAACACCCCAATTGTGTGATTTGTTAGTCAAATGCATCAAAACTGTTAAGTTGATGTTAAAATTGATGGATGTCCATGTAGGCGAGAGGGACCAAAATGACCATAATTATGTTACTGCCTTCTGTTGAGATAAAATTCAAATTCCTATTTTAGTTTTAAAGATGAAAAATATATTTAAATTATTTATAATAAGTTGTTATCTAACATGTGCTATTAAGTGATTCAAATATAAGACAGGATAAAGAATCATTTGCCAAATCAAAGTCATGAAGATAGCAAAGCCATCCTTTAAATTTTGTGTTTATCACCCACAAATAAACAAGCTGAAAGACACTCAGCGTTTGAAAGACACTCAACGTCTGATGAATAGTGCGTCTGAAGGTCAGTGTCTGATGAACAGTGCGTCTGAAGGTCAGCGTCTGATGAACAGTGCGTCTGAAGAACTGCTTCTGAAGATCAGCATCTAAAGTTCAGAGTCTGAAGTCTGAAGTTTAAAGGAACCTCAAGATTCTCATTCTAAGGGGGAGCTAAAAATTCAGAACTTCTTTTACAGAAAAGTTATTAAGTTCTAATTACTTTTTTGTCTAACTTGTGTTTTTGAGTGTCTCATTTAAGTAACATGAAAAGTATTCAAAAGGAACTCAATCTACAAATTATCAGTTGATGTTCAGTCATATATTTTTTCTTGCATATGGATTTTAAGGCACCAAGTGAAAATAAAAAAACACACTATATTGGAACAAAATTACTTTGGTGTTGCTTTGACAAAAGAAGGAAATTTCTATACAAATAAACACAATACAAAGGTAGAAACATGGTTTTAGTTTGTCCACAAAACTACCAATTATCAAATCCAGTAAGAAAGCCAGTATAAACAATATGTATTTTTTGGCTGCAAATATGGATTGAAGAATAGGGAGGTATATACGTGTACATACAATTTGAAATACAGTTGCAACCTACATCAGTTAAAACCTGGCCAAGTTGTTTTTTTAAACTGCACCACACGCGGGAACAGTGGAAAGAGAAAAATTGAAGAAGTTATATACAGTAGTTACACGTGAGAAAGGGAGCGTATGGTGAACAGCTGCAAAACATAATCTGCCTATAAATAGCAGGCTCATGGCAAGACAGCAAACCACTGATTTTGAGAAGCTCAAAGCAAAAAATACTCATATATTCAAAGCTCTCTTTTATTCTTCAATTTTAAGTTTACTAAAATTGCTCTTTTGTTTTGAGCTCTGTTTAGTATAACACATATTCTATTCTGTCCAAGTAAGATTTTGTTTCTTATTGGATTGTAAAAGTAAAGGCTTGTTGAAAACAAGTGTGAAACTTAAGAGTAAGTAAAGCTCTGTGTAAAGAAAGATCAAGAAGATCAAGAGCGAGTAAAGCTCGGTGTAAAGAAAGATCAGGAAGATCAAAATAAAAGAGGAGTTGTGGTTAAGTTATAACTCAACTACCTAGTGGAAAATCTCACATACTTATGGGGACTAGAAGTAGCCTAGTTTGGGTGAACCAGGATAACTCTCTGTATTTCTTTCATCTCTTTTATTTGTTTCAATTTTCACACACTCATCACACGTGATTATTATTATTATTATCTTTCATTTACTAACCATTTTTAATTACTAGCTTGAAATTTTAAAAAGGTAATTTTTAACGGTTCACAATTCAAACCCCTTTTCTTGTGAAAATATTTTACTTCACCTTCATCTTCTCCAACACCTCTGATTCCTTCTTATTCTCCAACACAACTCATATTCTCCAACATCTCTACCCATAAATTTTCATATTCATACAGATAACCCAAAAAATCAAAATTGAAATTGATTTATCATCTTTATTTTCATCTTCATCTCCAACTCAAAATCCATAATCCAACAACCCCAAGCCATCATCAACAAAAAAATTCTAAATTTTCCCAAAACTCCATAACCAAATAGAAGAAAGATTTAAAAACCCCAAAAAATTAACAACAAAAGAAACAATGTAAATCGAAGTTCATCTTTTCTCATAAGACAACTTATGGGTTCTAATTGTAACACAATTCCAATTTTAACACGCCACAAACATTACAACATTCACGTATTCGAAGTTCACGCCACAAACAGCTCCTAAAATAGTCCAAGCTCCCTGAAACAAACAACCAGAAATCCTCCAATCTGAAATTCATTTTAAAAATGAAGATGTGTGAGTGAATGGGGTGACGGTAGTTCCTTCAGTCAGCTCAAAACCATAACTCTATCAAAAATAATCAAATTTGATACTAGAAACAAAGACCCAAACGCCATTAGTTCAAAACCCATATGAGAAATTCGAAAATAAGGATCTCATAAAAGAAGTATCGGAGATAGTATAAATTAAAACAATGGTACCCATTTTTATTCTTCTTCTTCTTCTTCTAAATATCAGTAGAAATTGTGAATGTAAAAATCTCTTCTTCTAGATGCATTCTGGGTTTAAGAGGGTGAGAAGATGGATCTAAGGAAAATGATTGAAGCGTTTTTGTAGGAAGATTGAAAAGTCATGGATTCTAGGTTTGAGAAGTTGTGAAGATTTAGGTTATTTGAGAAGATAGTGGTGACTTTTTGAGTTTTGATTCTGGGTTTGATAGGTTACCCGGAACTGATGAATTTTTCATGTTTTATGATATTTTATTTTCTAAATTAATGTTAATTAAAATAAAAGCCAAGTTGTCAAAGAAAAAATCCAACCAATCATTATAATATTTTTAGTTAGATGCCACATCAGCAAAGTTACTAGACAGATCATCACACTTAACTTAAATGATTAATGGAGTTAGCATTGAAAGAGTTTTTAATAATTTTTTATTGATTCAGGGATGTGTCTGATGACGAGTGTCACTTTTAAGGACGAAAATGAAGGTTTACTCATCAATTTTGTTTAATCTTGCCAAATATATATTTATATTTATTCTAGTTCATCACGATATTTTTCCAAATCATCATTCCTTTCGGAAAATAGTAAAGTTTGTGAGTTAAAGGAGGCCAAATGAGTTTTAAGTATACAATATAAGGTTCAATTCCTTGAAAATACAATAATCAATCATTAATTTACTAACATTTATTTATATGGGTGTGTGATCACACAAGATCACATATATTTTATGACGCCAAATTAAAATTTGTATGGTTAATCATCGAACCTGCTCTACTGTGTGTTCAAGAACCACCAAGTAGAAACATCACAATGGCCAAAAGTGGCCTTGAGGTGTGTCAGAGAAATCAAGATCCTCTTTATTTCTCAAAGAAATATAGGGTATTATTTATGAGAGAAAAATACACAAAAAATTTATAGGTCCAAAAATATGGATATCACTAAACATAGGACTCACCAAACTCATTAATGTGTTTATCTCTTATATAATTTGAATCCTTTACTTCTTATGATAAATGAAGATGGTCTCAAGTCGTGTTGGAGGTGTGATATTGTGTATGTATGTGCGCGTGCGAGTATGCATGCATGTGCGTGAGTGTATTACTTAAAAAAAAGGGCATGCAACAACATACTTTGCATATGACACGTAAAATTTCAGTGACGATCATGTGTGTGATGTTGGTGTTTGTTTATTTGGTGCGGCAGCTGAACTATTAACTTTTCCAATTACTATTTTTTGTGTGTCAATTTGCGTTTATATTTCTTAGTTTACATATACGTGTTCTTTCTAATTAATTGTTACTTTATTTAAAGGGGCTAAGGCTTTGGTTTTCATATGTAGAGGATCATTTGTCCAAAATTTCTACTTAGAAGCCCTGGCTTTAACTTCAGCAACATTTGCATCCGCAACGGCCAACCTAATACCAGCAGTAACCTTTATCATGGCCGTTTCCGTAGGGTAAGTATTAATTAAGTCTCATTTATGTCAACCAATTGCAAGTTACTATTATACATCATATGTGTAGTTTTTAATGTAGAGTTAACATTAAAGAATAAACTATAAAATTAAAAGTAGTACATTAAAATATATAAAATTTCTTACTTTAGTCATGCTATATATTAAGATATGTAAGAGCTAAATCGATGGATATTTATGTAATTTAAAGAGATTTTATATAGTTTAGAGATTACTTTTTTTTAGGCAGTTTAGAGATTAATAATGTAGTAATTTATGATTGGTTGACAATGTAAAAAATCTTTAAGCTAATGTTGTATAAGAAAGTAAACTTTTATTAAATTTTATTGATTTCTTTTTTTTTATCTTCCATTTTTGTATCAATTTGAAAAATTAAATGGATAGTTAGTGCAAGGACATAACTTAGTATACAAACACACTTATGTTGTCTCAACTAATTAAAGAAGAGGATTTCAAAAAAACTAATTAAAGAAGAGTAAACCATGATTTTGGATCTTGAAATCGTAAGTGCATGATAATTTGAGATCGCAAATATGTGACTCCATGACTTATCCACGTTGATGTCATGTCACACATAATCCTAAACGCAAGTTTTACATTGATTAACATACAATTAATTTCAACAAAAGTTTGAACAACAATGTTAATATATTTTGGTTGATCTAATGGAAAATATATTTTCAGTATGGAAAAATTAAATCTAAGGACGAAAGCAGGGAAGGCAAAGATAGTGGGTACAATAATTGGAATTGGTGGAGCAATGATATTAACTTTCATTAAAGGTGTTGAAATCAAGTTGGGTTCATTCCATTTAAATCTTTTGCATCACCAAAACGATGTAGGATCACATTCACACGCCACAATCTCCACTAGTAACACCATTTTGGGTTCTCTATGTGCCTTGGCTAGTGCCATCTCTTATGCATTGTGGCTTATTATTCAGGTAAGTTTTTTTTTTTTTTACCAATGCCAATTAATGAATAACATTTTAAATTTTTAATGTTAATTTATTTAACTTTATGAATAGGCAAAGATGAATGAAAGATACCCGACCCATTACTCAAGCACAACATTGATGTCTTTTTGGGCGTCACTTCTTTCCATTGTGTTTGCTCTATGCTTTGAGAGGGATTTGAGTCAGTGGAAATTGGGTTGGAATATTAGACTATTAACTGTTGCTTATGCGGTATGTTAGGTTAATGCACTTCTTTAATCTATAAGGTTTTTTTTGGGTACAATGATTATTATTAATTATATTATATCCAATGATTAATTAAGGATTTAATATGTATATCTCAAAAGTGTAAAATTTGTATGCACATGCATCTAATTCTAATTAAATCACTCCTTGATGTCATTTTCTTAAGTTAGTCTTAAAATATCTCTAAAAAAATATTTGTCATGATTTGATTGGATGCATATGTAAACACATTTTACATCATCAGTGCATTGAAATTAATCTCATCAATTAATACTTCCTATATTTTATTCTTGGACTTTTAATTTCATGTTATAATTTTCACACATTTTTTATTTATAGTACTTCAATAGAGGTAAAAAAAAGTATTTAAATGTGTTTTTTATATTATAAAAATGGTGTAATAAGATAATAATGTGTAATATCCCACTTAAGCGAGACTTTTAACAGTATCACAGGAATTAAACGAAAGGAATGGCAAAATGGTAATTATGTGAGGAAAGGGTTTATATATGGATAAATATGAAATTTCTTCATATCTATCATTACTTTTTCTCTCTATATGGCTGTTTTCTTCTCTCTCTCTCTAGAAACTCGGCCTCCATCAATCCTCACCATAATCCATCAAACTTCATCCTAAAATCTTGTAGTTCAAGCAAGCATGGTTTTGGGGAAAGTTGGAATCAAGAAGAAGAAGTTAAAGGAAAGCAAGAGAGAGCAAAGAGATCAAGCTAGGGTTTGAAGAAAAGGTTAAACCAGCACCAATCAGTTTGAGGTGAGCTCCCTAGGGGTTTATAGAACCCACTTTGAGAGATTTTTAAGAGTATTGTTTATTTTGAGTAAAGTTTGTGTTTTGAACCCTAATCCCTTTTTGCTTGCTAAATCCTTGTTCAAACTTGTTTTAATAAATCAATTCATAGTTGTAAATCATTCCTTATGATGTTATAGTGCTTGGGTATGCCTTATTATGTCAAAAATGGTGGAAAAATCATGTTTTGAACTAGTATTGAACTGTCAATTTCGCTCGGCGATCGCTGGGCGAGAATACGACGATTTTCACCAAAATTTCCCTGCCTCAAATTGCCCAGCGAAATGAATTTCGCCCAGCGAAAATGGGCAGCATTTTATGACTTTTTCTGCTTCGTTCTATGACCTGTGCACGTGTCAGGGCGAGGCTTTTGGTAACCATTTTCAAGGAAAACCTTATTTTATAAGAAAAACACCATTGTGGCATATCCGAGGGCATATAACGTATACGAAATGAATGAACAAGGCTTAGCGATGCAATAGGAGTATAAGGGATAATAGAATAGATAATCCTAAGACGGCATATGATAACGATATGTCGAATCCTTGATAGGATAATAGAATTTCAGAGTATGAGAATAGGAATTTAATGGTTTGATTCCATTACTTGTGAGTTGTTGACTCTTAAGGAAAAGTATATGACTTGGATAAGTCAAGAACCTATTTTAGGTGAACAAGGTTATAGGTGTATTCGGATTAGAATACTAGAGTAATAGGAATGCTTCGGCATTCGAAGTTGCAGATAAGATTACAGTGTTGGTTCTCCAACAATCATAGGAGGCTTATGAGAACGATAAGCCAAGTATCATAGATTATAGTTTATACGTTATAGGATTGTTTTGATTTCAGTAACAGATTTTATGTTCATACGTTAAAGTTAAAGAATTAAAGAATTAAAGATCAAAGATATTGGCGTGCTTGCACGTTTCACAGTCATAGGCATGTTCAGCAGACTCCGGGATACGCCGGATGGGATTTCTCCGAGAGGGTTATCCACATGCAATTTTCATAGAGAGTTCGGTGCTAGCCTGATTGTCAGGAGTTTCATCGGGTCATAGGGAGACGTATCTCGGGGTTGCTCCACCCGGGGTGCCCTCCGTAAAATGAACTCAGATTAATTGTTTGTTCAACGCTAACAGCTAACATAAAACTGCTATCGAACTGTGTATATGTTTTATGTTTTATAGTTATAGTCAAAGTTACAGTTACAGTTATAGTCATAAGGACCTCATAGTTATAGTTATAGACAGTTAACAGAAAGTGGTCCTAGGTTTCCCCTCGATCACTAAGTTAAAGTTATAGGCAGATTACAGTCATGGTCATAGATAGTCACAGCAAAGGTTATAGGCAATTCAAGTGATAATTACAGAAGGACTTATAGTCATAGGCAGATAAAAGACTTGGCGATCATAGGAAATCCCCAAGATTGCCAAGGTAGGCATGGTGACCCTAGGTTCCCTGTGGTTGCCAAACAGTTGGTTGGGTAGAGCTCACTGAGACATTATGTCTCATCCCATTCCTTCTGGTGCAGGTTTACAGGTTAGTCAGAGGTTCGTGATGAAGATCTTCATAGAGGTACTGGATGGAGTGCATTTGCTCGTTGTGTACCAGCTCAGAAGCTTTATGGACATTTGTAAAAGTATTGTAACCGTATTGGATTATTGTACAAACGAGTAAACGTGTATTTATTCTGTTGTGATGTAATATTATTATTGAAATTTTTAAATGTATCCAGTATCAGTTTAACGCACATGCTAGTATACTAGTTAAAGTTAGCATGGGTGTTACATAATGTTTAGCTATTGGTATTTGATTATTAATTCCACATGAGGCTCAAGATATACCATGTCAATTGAACTGTGCAGGGTATAGTGGTTTCAGGAGCAATGGTAGCTGTAATTTCATGGTGTGTACACATGAGAGGTCCATTGTTTGCCTCAGTTTTTACCCCTTTAATGCTTCTCATGGTGGCTTTGGCTGGTTGTACCGTGTTGAATGAGAAACTACACCTTGGAAGGTATATTTGCTTGCTTTTTGCTTTTTATAAATTTATTAATCATTCTAAGAATGTTTTTGAAATACTAAGTTGTTTAATTGGACCCTAATTTTTTGAGGTAAAATCTAATACTTTATTGGCTCACTTAAAATTTGTTACCTTTGTTAACAATTTCAGCATTATTGGAGCGGTGTTGATTGTATGTGGCTTGTATGCGGTTGTATGGGGTAAAAGTAAAGAGATGAAGAAAAAGAATCAATTAGTGCCATCACAAAACCCACATGAATTTGACCCAGTTGAAATAGTTGTGAGGTCTGTAGAAGAAGATAAATGATTAACGGAGTTACTAGACAGATCATCACACTTAACTTAAATGATTAACGGAGTTAGCATTGAAAGAGTTTTTAATAATTTTTTATTGATTCAGGGATTTGTCTGATGACGAGTGTCACTTTTAAAGACGAAAATGAAGGTTTACTCATCAATTTTGTTTAATCTTGCCAAATATATATTTATATTTATTCTAGTTCATCACAATATTTTTCCAAATCATCATTCCTTTCGGAAAATAGTAAAGTTTGTGAGTTAAAGGAGGCCAAATGAGTTTTAAGTATACAATATAAGGTTCAATTCCTTGAAAATACAATAATCAATCATTAATTTACTAACAGTTATTTATATGGGTGTGTGATCACACAAGATCACATATATTTTATGACGCCAAATTAAAATTTGTATGGTTAATCATCGAACCTGCTCTACTGTGTGTTCAAGAACCACCAAGTAGAAACATCACAATGGCCAAAAGTGGCCTTGAGGTGTGTCAGAGAAATCAAGATCCTCTTTATTTCTCAAAGAAATATAGGGTATTATTTATGAGAGAAAAATACACAAAAAATTTATAGGTCCAAAAATATGGATATCACTAAACATAGGACTCACCAAACTCATTAATGTGTTTATCTCTTATATAATTTGAATCCTTTACTTCTTATGATAAATGAAGATGGTCTCAAGTCGTGTTGGAGGTGTGATATTGTGTGTGTATGTGCGCGTGCGAGTATGCATGCATGTGCGTGAGTGTATTACTTAAAAAAAAGGGCATGCAACAACATACTTTGCATATGACACGTAAAATTTCAGTGACGATCATGTGTGTGATGTTGGTGTTTGTTTATTTGGTGCGGCAGCTGAACTATTAACTTTTCCAATTACTATTTTTTGTGTGTCAATTTGCGTTTATATTTCTTAGTTTACATATACGTGTTCTTTCTAATTAATTGTTACTTTATTTAAAGGGGCTAAGGCTTTGGTTTTCGTATGTAGAGGATCATTTGTCCAAAATTTCTACTTAGAAGCCCTGACTTTAACTTCAGCAACATTTGCATCCGCAACGGCCAACCTAATACCAGCAGTAACCTTTATCATGGCCGTTTCCGTAGGGTAAGTATTAATTAAGTCTCATTTATGTCAACCAATTGCAAGTTACTATTATACATCATATGTGTAGTTTTTAATGTAGAGTTAACATTAAAGAATAAACTATAAAATTAAAAGTAGTACATTAAAATATATAAAATTTCTTACTTTAGTCATGCTATATATTAAGATATGTAAGAGCTAAATCGATGGATATTTATGTAATTTAAAGAGATTTTATATAGTTTAGAGATTACTTTTTTTTAGGCAGTTTAGAGATTAATAATGTAGTAATTTATGATTGGTTGACAATGTAAAAAATCTTTAAGCTAATGTTGTATAAGAAAGTAAACTTTTATTAAATTTTATTGATTTCTTTTTTTTTATCTTCCATTTTTGTATCAATTTGAAAAATTAAATGGATAGTTAGTGCAAGGACATAACTTAGTATACAAACACACTTATGTTGTCTCAACTAATTAAAGAAGAGGATTTCAAAAAAACTAATTAAAGAAGAGTAAACCATGGTTTTGGATCTTGAAATCGTAAGTGCATGATAATTTGAGATTGCAAATATGTGACTCCATGACTTATCCACGTTGATGTCATGTCACACATAATCCTAAACGCAAGTTTTACATTGATTAACATACAATTAATTTCAACAAAAGTTTGAACAACAATGTTAATATATTTTGGTTGATCTAATGGAAAATATATTTTCAGTATGGAAAAATTAAATCTAAGGACGAAAGCAGGGAAGGCAAAGATAGTGGGTACAATAATTGGAATTGGTGGAGCAATGATATTAACTTTCATTAAAGGTGTTGAAATCAAGTTGGGTTCATTCCATTTAAATCTTTTGCATCACCAAAACGATGTAGGATCACATTCACACGCCACAATCTCCACTAGTAACACCATTTTGGGTTCTCTATGTGCCTTGGCTAGTGCCATCTCTTATGCATTGTGGCTTATTATTCAGGTAAGTTTTTTTTTTTTTACCAATGCCAATTAATGAATAACATTTTAAATTTTTAATGTTAATTTATTTAACTTTATGAATAGGCAAAGATGAATGAAAGATACCCGACCCATTACTCAAGCACAACATTGATGTCTTTTTGGGCGTCACTTCTTTCCATTGTGTTTGCTCTATGCTTTGAGAGGGATTTGAGTCAGTGGAAATTGGGTTGGAATATTAGACTATTAACTGTTGCTTATGCGGTATGTTAGGTTAATGCACTTCTTTAAACTATAAGGTTTTTTTTGGGTACAATGATTATTATTAATTATATTATATCCAATGATTAATTAAGGATTTAATATGTATATCTCAAAAGTGTAAAATTTGTATGCACATGCATCTAATTCTAATTAAATCACTCCATGATGTCATTTTCTTAAGTTAGTCTTAAAATATCTCTAAAAAAATATTTGTCATGATTTGATTGGATGCATATGTAAACACATTTTACATCATCAGTGCATTGAAATTAATCTCATCAATTAATACTTCCTATATTTTATTCTTGGACTTTTAATTTCATGTTATAATTTTCACACATTTTTTATTTATAGTACTTCAATAGAGGTAAAAAAAAGTATTTAAATGTGTTTTTTATATTATAAAAATGGTGTAATAAGATAATAATGTTTAGCTATTGGTATTTGATTATTAATTCCACATGAGGCTCAAGATATACCATGTCAATTGAACTGTGCAGGGTATAGTGGTTTCAGGAGCAATGGTAGCTGTAATTTCATGGTGTGTACACATGAGAGGTCCATTGTTTGCCTCAGTTTTTACCCCTTTAATGCTTCTCATGGTGGCTTTGGCTGGTTGTACCGTGTTGAATGAGAAACTACACCTTGGAAGGTATATTTGCTTGCTTTTTGCTTTTTATAAATTTATTAATCATTCTAAGAATGTTTTTGAAATACTAAGTTGTTTAATTGGACCCTAATTTTTTGAGGTAAAATCTAATACTTTATTGGCTCACTTAAAATTTGTTACCTTTGTTAACAATTTCAGCATTATTGGAGCGGTGTTGATTGTATGTGGCTTGTATGCGGTTGTATGGGGTAAAAGTAAAGAGATGAAGAAAAAGAATCAATTAGTGCCATCACAAAACCCACATGAATTTGACCCAGTTGAAATAGTTGTGAGGTCTGTAGAAGAAGATAAATGATTAACGGAGTTACTAGACAGATCATCACACTTAACTTAAATGATTAACGGAGTTAGCATTGAAAGAGTTTTTAATAATTTTTTATTGATTCAGGGATTTGTCTGATGACGAGTGTCACTTTTAAAGACGAAAATGAAGGTTTACTCATCAATTTTGTTTAATCTTGCCAAATATATATTTATATTTATTCTAGTTCATCACAATATTTTTCCAAATCATCATTCCTTTCGGAAAATAGTAAAGTTTGTGAGTTAAAGGAGGCCAAATGAGTTTTAAGTATACAATATAAGGTTCAATTCCTTGAAAATACAATAATCAATCATTAATTTACTAACAGTTATTTATATGGGTGTGTGATCACACAAGATCACATATATTTTATGACGCCAAATTAAAATTTGTATGGTTAATCATCGAACCTGCTCTACTGTGTGTTCAAGAACCACCAAGTAGAAACATCACAATGGCCAAAAGTGGCCTTGAGGTGTGTCAGAGAAATCAAGATCCTCTTTATTTCTCAAAGAAATATAGGGTATTATTTATGAGAGAAAAATACACAAAAAATTTATAGGTCCAAAAATATGGATATCACTAAACATAGGACTCACCAAACTCATTAATGTGTTTATCTCTTATATAATTTGAATCCTTTACTTCTTATGATAAATGAAGATGGTCTCAAGTCGTGTTGGAGGTGTGATATTGTGTGTGTATGTGCGCGTGCGAGTATGCATGCATGTGCGTGAGTGTATTACTTAAAAAAAAGGGCATGCAACAACATACTTTGCATATGACACGTAAAATTTCAGTGACGATCATGTGTGTGATGTTGGTGTTTGTTTATTTGGTGCGGCAGCTGAACTATTAACTTTTCCAATTACTATTTTTTGTGTGTCAATTTGCGTTTATATTTCTTAGTTTACATATACGTGTTCTTTCTAATTAATTGTTACTTTATTTAAAGGGGCTAAGGCTTTGGTTTTCATATGTAGAGGATCATTTGTCCAAAATTTCTACTTAGAAGCCCTGGCTTTAACTTCAGCAACATTTGCATCCGCAACGGCCAACCTAATACCAGCAGTAACCTTTATCATGGCCGTTTCCGTAGGGTAAGTATTAATTAAGTCTCATTTATGTCAACCAATTGCAAGTTACTATTATACATCTGTTGGGTTTTTGTAGATTGGCTACATTTTGCAAAAACATCTACTAGCCAGATGCTGGGACAGACGCGGTAGCATATGGAACAGCATTACGTGAGTTGTGTTTTCGCGCCAGCTAGCGCTTTATATTTATGTACGCAATCTTCCAAAGATTTGCCTGAAGATTTATTTTCCTCTAGCTTGCTGATCAAGGCGCGTGTATATGGTTGAAGATTTGTTTGAAGTTTTATTTGCCTTGCCATTTGTTCCACAAGATATTGTTCTATATTTGGAAGCTTTTTATTATTTCTAGAAGATCGTTTTTCAGCTGGACCGGTCAATGTCCATGCTCTATTTTGAAGCCCAGACCCGTGGTATCTCAGTACTATATATTCATGAAGGCAAACCCTAGTTGGGTAACTAAAAACCGTGTGTTAGTAAAGCGTGTGTTTTAAGGTTTTTAGGGTTTTGTTTGTTAATTGTGAGCCTTGCTTGTATCACCCTGATTCAAGCTAAGGACTGAGTTTGTTTTGAGTTGTAATTTGTAAGCTACTCCTAAGCTTTTAAGTACGGAGTGAGTATGTGTTATTAGCGTGTGTTTCTCTTGGTTGTGTTTTATGTTTTGTGTGTTTGATAACAATACTGTGTGTGTTGTTCGTAGGAATTGAGACGGGGTCTCATATCTAGGAGTTCCTAGATAGAGTTGCCACTGGTAGGGTCTAGGTGCAAAGTCAAGTAGTGGGTCTGCGTTGGTCTTTTCACTAGAACTATAATAGTGGAATCATTCCTGGATTGGTATCCCCCAGAGTAGGAGAGTTGCTCCGAACTGGGTTAACAAACTCACTGTGTACTTTATATTTCCGCTGTGTTCCTTTTAATTTGTGCTTTGTTTCGTTGTGCTATTTTGATTGTAGTTCTGAGTAGACACGCGCTCGGACAGTTGTGCCAACATTGTGCACAGCATATTTCAGTCAGGTTGCCAGGAATTTCAATTGGCATCAGAGCAGGCACCCTGTTCTGTGTGGGTGAGCTCCAGGGAAAGAAGTTTCTGGCTCAATGGATAAAGAAGGAGGACTGGTGAACAGACCACCCTTGTTGGATGGGTCGAACTATGACATTTGGAAATCACGTATGACAGCTTTTTTGAAATCTCTAGACAGCAGAGCTTGGAAGGCTGTGATCAAGGCATGGGTTCCTCCTAAAATAAAAGATGCGAATAATGTTGATACTGATGAGTTGAAACCAGAAGAGGAGTGGTCTACAGAAGAAGACACTGCAGCTATTGGAAACTCTAAAGCCCTGAATGCTTTGTTTAATGGTGTTGACAAAAACATGTTCAGGTTGATTAAACAATGTACTATTGCCAAGGAAGCTTGGGATATCCTAAGAACAGCTCATGAAGGTACTCAAAAGGTCAAGAAGTCAAGGCTACAAATGCTAACAACACAGTTTGAAAATTTGAGAATGAAAGAAGGAGAGAGTATTCATGACTTTCACATGAATGTGCTAGAATATGCTAACACATTTGAATCCTTGGGGGAAAAGATATCTGATGAAAAACTGGTAAGCAAAATTCTCAGGTCCCTGCCTAAGAAATTTGATATGAAAGTATGTGCTATTGAGGAGGCCCAAGATATTGGAGATATGAAAGTTGATGAGTTGATTGGATCTCTTCAAACTTTTGAATTAAAGGTTAATGAAAGATCTGAAAAGAAAGACAAGAACATTGCTTTCATCTCCAACACTGATGAAGATGATGTGGAGAGTAATTTAGATACTGATGAGAGCATCTCTGAAGATATTGTGATGTTGGGCAAACAATTTAATAAAGTTGTGAAGAGGATGGACAGACGCCCTAGGACAAATGCTCCGGACAACAGTCGCAGCATCTTTAAAAATGTCAACAATCAGAGGAAACCTAGAACTGATGACAAAATTAATCAAAGCAAAGGGGTGCAATGCCATGAATGCGAAGGTTTTGGTCACATCAGAACTGAGTGTGCAACGTATCTGAAGAAACAAAAGAAGGTGATGAATGTGTCTTGGACGGATGAGGATGAATCAGAAGAAGAATCTGAAACTGCAAAACATGTGAATGCCTTGACTGGAGTGTGCACATCTGACCATGAATCTAGTGATGAAGAGGTAACGTATGATGAATTGGCTGATTCTTATAAGGAGCTATATCTCAAAAGTGAGGAAGTTTGTAGAACTTTAGAAAAACAAAAGAGGACCATTACTCTCTTGCAAGCTGAGAAAGACAAACTTCTGAAAATAAACTCAGACCTCAATGATGAGGTTATCTTACTTACTTCCAAGATTGGCAATATGAACAAGCAACTGCGGATGATGAACAAAGGTACTGATGCTTTAGACGAAATTTTGGAAATAGGACAGAAACCTGGAGATTCTAAAGGTATTGGGTTTGACTACAGTTCCATGCCTCAGCAGAAACAATTACCAGCAAGACAATTTGTGCCACCTGTTAATACTCATGATCATACTATGTCAAGACAGATGCCCCAGCATCAGGTGAGACAACAGGCATCTGGATATAGGCCCAGATCAAAAGGAAGGAATTACAGTTGGGTATGTCACTACTGTGGAAGAAAAGGACATATTAGACCTTTCTGTTTCAAATTACATGGTTACCCAGACAGGACCCATTCACCAAGACCTGATCCCATAGTAAAGATCACCAAGAAGCAGTGGAAGCAAAAAACTGATAATTTCACAAGCAACACTATGGATCCGAGGAAAATAGAACCAGAAGCTGATGAGATTGCTCAAATTGCTCATACATCTCTGAGAGTGTCATCCAGAAATGATTGGTACTTTGACAGTGGATGTTCCAGACATATGACTGGTGATAAAAATTATTTGACTAATGTTAAGCCTTATGCTACAAGTTTTGTGACTTTTGGAGATGGAGCCAAAGGAGAAATAAAGGGTGTAGGAAATCTTGTGGAAGAGGGTCTACCCAAACTTGATAAGGTGCTTCTTGTGAAAGGATTAACTGCAAACTTAATTAGTATTAGTCAACTGTGCGATCAAGGAATGAAGGTCAACTTTACTAAGAGTGAATGCTTAGTGGCTAACAGTGAAGGGGACATCCTGATGAAAGGTGTTAGATCAAAGGACAATTGCTACTTGTGGGTCTCTCAAGATAAAGCAAAGTTATCTAATTGTCTAATAACCAAAGAAGATGAAGTTAAGCTATGGCACCAAAAGCTTGGACATCTGAATCTCAGAAGCATGAAGAAAGCTATTGCTGAAGGAGCCATCAGAGGTTTACCAAAACTCCAAATTCAGGAAGGAAGTATATGTGGAGAATGCCAGATAGGAAAACAGACCAAGATGCCTCACCAGAAGCTGCAACATCTGTCCACATCCAGAGTTCTTGAGCTATTGCACATGGACTTAATGGGACCCATGCAAGTCGAAAGCCTAGGTGGTAAGAAGTATGCTTTTGTTGTTGTTGATGATTTTTCTAGATATACATGGATAAATTTCATTAAGGAAAAGTCAGACACCTTTGAAAAATTCAAGGATCTTTGCTTACAACTTCAGAGAGAAAAGGATTGTGGAATTGCTAGAATCAGAAGTGACCATGGGAAGGAGTTTGAGAATGGTAAGTTCTCTGATGTCTGTATTTCTGAAGGAATATTTCATGAGTTCTCTGCACCCATTACTCCTCAACAAAATGGGATAGTTGAGAGAAAGAACAGAACTTTGCAAGAATCTGCCAGGGTTATGCTACATGCAAAGAAGCTGCCATTGTTCTTTTGGGCTGAAGCCATGAACACAGCCTGCTATATTCATAATAGAGTGACCTTGAGAAAAGGTACATCTACAACCTTGTACGAGCTATGGAAGGACAGGAAGCCAACAGTTAAGCACTTTCATGTGTTTGGTAGTAAATGTTATATTCTAGCTGACAGGGAACCAAGAAGAAAGATGGATGCCAAAAGTGAAGAGGGAATCTTTCTAGGCTATTCTACAAACAGCAGAGCCTATAGAGTATACAACTCCAGAACCAAGACAGTGATGGAATCCATAAATGTTGTTGTAGATGATGAAGGAAATAATGCTATGCCAGATGATGCTCCATTTGACGCAGCTTCTGACCTACAGGAAGCAAAGAAAGCTGATGAAGCAAGTGATAAGCAAGATTCTGAAGTAACTGGCCCAGAGAAGACAGCTCCCAACAAAGGACCATCTATCAGAGTTCAGAAAAATCATCCCATAGATCAAGTCATTGGCGATCCTAACCAAGGGATCACAACTAGAAGGAACTATGATGAGGTATCAAATTCTTGCTTTATTTCTAAACTTGAACCAAAGAATGTTAAGGAAGCTCTAACTGATGAGTTCTGGATTAATGCTATGCAAGAAGAGTTAACTCAGTTCAAGAGAAGTAATGTGTGGGACCTAGTTCCTAGACCAGATAATGTGAATGTTATAGGTACCAAGTGGGTTTATAAAAACAAGTCTGATGAAAATGGTACTATCACTAGAAACAAAGCTAGACTGGTTGCACAAGGATATTCTCAAATTGAAGGTGTAGACTTTGATGAGACTTTTGCTCCTGTAGCTAGGTTGGAATCTATTAGATTCTTACTTGGGATTGCATGCATACTAAAATTCAAGTTGTATCAGATGGATGTCAAGAGTGCCTTTCTCAATGGGTACTTGAATGAAGAGGTCTATGTGGAACAGCCTAAAGGTTTCATTGATCCTAGTTTTCCAAACCATGTGTACAAATTGAAGAAAGCTCTATATGGCCTGAAGCAAGCTCCTAGAGCTTGGTATGAGAGACTTGCTGAGTTTCTAATCAACCATGGTTATAGGAAAGGGGGAAATGACAAGACCCTGTTTGTGAAAGATGAAAATGGACAGTTAATGATTGCTCAAATATATGTAGATGACATAGTCTTTGGAGGAATGTCTGACCAGATGATAGAGCATTTTGTTCAGCAAATGCA
Organism: Medicago ruthenica; assembly: GCA_018208015.1. Lineage (NCBI taxonomy): Eukaryota > Viridiplantae > Streptophyta > Magnoliopsida > Fabales > Fabaceae > Medicago > Medicago ruthenica. Next base: position 3,019,255 of record CM031372.1, on the reverse strand, counting down.
ATCTGAATTTGAGATGAGTCTTGTAGGTGAGCTAAAGTTCTTTCTTGGTCTTCAAGTGAAACAAATGGAAGATACTATATTTATCTCTCAAAGTAAGTATGCTAAAAATATAGTCAAGAAATTTGGGATGGAAAATGCTGCTCATAAAAGAACTCCTGCTCCCACACATGTAAAATTATCAAAGGATGAGAAAGGTGTGGATGTTGACCAGAGCATGTATAGGAGTATGATAGGAAGTCTTCTATATCTTACAGCAAGTAGGCCAGATATCACATTTGCAGTTGGAGTGTGTGCCAGATACCAAGCTGAACCAAAAATAAGTCATCTGACTCAAGTAAAGAGAATTCTGAAGTATGTGAATGGTACTAGTGATTATGGTATGTTGTATTCTCATGGGGAAAGCACTGTGTTGTTTGGATATTGTGATGCTGACTGGGCTGGAAGTGCAGATGATAGAAAGAGTACCTCTGGTGGATGCTTCTTCCTAGGCAACAACCTTATATCCTGGTTCAGTAAGAAGCAAAATTGCATTTCTTTGTCTACAGCTGAAGCTGAGTACATAGCAGCAGGTAGTAGTTGTTCTCAATTGTTGTGGATGAGACAGATGCTGAGTGAGTACAATGTCAAGACAGATGCTATGACATTATATTGTGACAATCTGAGTGCAATTAATATCTCCAAGAATCCTATTCAACATAGCAGGACCAAACACATTGACATTAGACATCATTTTATAAGGGATCTTGTTGAAGACAAAATTGTTACTCTTGAACATGTTTCAACTGAAGAGCAATTAGCAGATATTTTTACCAAAGCCCTTGATGCTAATCAATTTGAAAAATTAAGACGGAAGTTGGGGATATGCTTAGTTGAAGAATTGTAGCAATTAATGTGCAAGGGACGTGCAGCTATTATTTTTTCCCTCGTCAACCGCTTATTGCACGTCACTCAAGGAGGTTATTGCTCACTTGCCTTTTTCAAAACTCTTGCACGTTATCATCATTACCTCTGTCCTAACTTCTCTCAACCTCTCATTGCCTCTCTTACCGCGCACATCTTCTTTCAAAAATCGTCCACTTCTCATACCTTCACATTCCACATCATCACCATGGCTGATTCGTCTTCGCATCCAACTACACATGATCAAGCTGCTGAAGCCGTCATCACTGATGCGCAACCTCTCACCACTATCCCTAGCGCTCCTACAAAGAAGCGTCGCACTAGGGCATCTGCACCACGAAGAAAGACACCTGCCAAATCTAGCAAGGCTGCCTCCTCAACCGCTGTGAACACCAGATCAAAATCAAAAGGTAAATCTTCTACCACTCCTGCTGTTCAAAGAGTAGGTCTTAGTATGGATGATCTGTACCTTAAGGACAACCCTTTTGTATCGACTGTTGTTGAACCACATGCTGAACCTTCTGTCACTGAATCTGAAAATGTCGCTGTTGCGAGTACTGTAGCCATGACCGAAACCCTAGGTTCTGATAATCCTAAGGTAGATGAAAAATTAGTTGGTGATTCTTCGAATTCTCCTATCGAGAAAGATGTTACTGCTGGTTCTGGTGAGAAGAATGATGTTGATGAGGCCGTGTCTGAGACACCTGCTGATTCCCCTGCCTCAACAAAGAATGCTGTGACAGATGCTCCCGCATCTTTGTCACAAGCTAGAGAGGAGCCTGATGTGGTGGTTCCTAATATTTCTGGTTCTGTGAGTATTGCTGAGAGTGAGTCCTCAGAGTCTGAAGATGAAGGGACTGAGACTCAAGATGTTATAGATACTATTGAGACTGCTATTGGTGCTGACCCTATTGTTGTTGAGGAAGCTGTGCCTGATGAAAGACCTCAGGCAGAAACTGGTGCTATTGGTGTTGCTCGCAGGACAAGGAGCAAATCTGAAAAATCTGCTACTGTTGTTAGTGAAGGAGAAAAGGATAGGAAGAAGAAAACTGTAAAGGCTGGGAAGAGACCTGTGTATGGTCCCCCCAAAGCTGGAAGCAAGAAGGTGGCTCAAAGTGGTCACAAGAAGAAGAGCTTAAAAAGAAAAGACCCTCCCTCCAGTGACTCTGAGTTTGAGGTTGCTGAGCATGAAGCTGCTACATCTGGTGGGGCTTCCAGAAAAACTATGAAGGGTATGAAGATACCTCTGACTATTCCTCCTGCCCCTCTTGATAATGTTTCCTTTCATTTGGAAAATGGTTCCTCTAGGTGGAAGTTCATATACCACAGAAGACTGGGTCTTGAAAGAAATCTTAAAGAAGATGTGTTCAAGTGTCAAAAGCTGGTTGATGTGTTGGAGTTTGCTGGTCTTATGAAGACTGTGAGAAACTTGGGTCCTTGTTATGATAAGCTGGTCAGGGAGTTTTTGGTGAATGTTTCTGATGAGTGTGATGACACAAGAAACCCTGAGTATAGGAAGGTTTTTGTTCGTGGTAAGTGTGTGAATTTTTCTCCAATGGTGATCAATGCATACCTTGAGAGGTCTACTGAAGAGCCCCCTGAGCTTGAGGTCACTGAGGACACAATCTGCAGGACAATTACTGATAACAAGATTAGACATTGGCCAAAGCATTTGTCTTCTGCTCAATTGTCTCCTATGTATGCTGCCTTGAATAGGATCTGTGCTCAAAATTGGACTCCCACCACTCACTCAAATTCTGTTGCATCTGGGTTGGCTAAGTTCATTTATGCTGTGGGGACCAAGTCTCCCTTTGATTATGGAGCTTACATCTATTATCAAGTTTTGGAGCATGCTAAATCTTTTGCTATTAAGTTCCCTATTGCTTTTCCTACCCTCCTGTGTGGAATTATTCTTCAGCAACACCCTGATATTTTGATAAGCAGTGATGTGCCCTGCAAGAGGCCTGGTCCTATGGCTTTGGATGGCAGTCTGCTGTCTGAGACACATGATGCTGATGTAGCTGGTACTTCTGTCCGGACATCTGGTGTGCTCTCCAGAAAGCAGATGATTGCTGATCTTACTGAGACAAGTGCAGCTCTTGAAGCTAGGAAGGTGAAGATTGACAAGATAATTGCAGCTTTGAAGGCTGAAGCTGATGATGAGGGTGAGCAGGATGAGGAAGAAGGAGGAGATAAGGATGTTACTTCTGCTGGTGACTCTGAAGATGCCTCTGATGATTCTGAGGATTCTTGATTTTCTTGTTTTTGTTCTGAATCCTGTTGATGTACTCTTTTTCTTTTTGTTGGTGACTGGGCTATGCCCTGAACTTTTATGGTCTGTAATATGCACTCTATGTGGTTACTATGCACTCTTTATGGTTCTATGCCCTGTCTCTGAATATGCCCTATCTGTTGGTTGTCAGAATTTTTGGCTAAAAAGGGGGAGTAGAATTGAATTGATGTATGTGGATTTATGTCATTGATTTCTGACCTATCTGTTTTTGAAGCTTATCTTATGTATGGTTACATGTGTTGATGTTGAGGGGGAGTGTAGTATGTTGAGGGGGAGTGTTGTATATGTTGAGGGGGAGTACTGGTACATGCATGTTTTGAGGGGGAGCTATCTTAAGTTTTATTTCTTGGTGTGTGGAAATTTATTTTTTCCCTTATCTATGTGATTCCACTATATGAGAGTTTATTTCTCTCTAGTTGTTCCTGTGAGGCTAGATGTTTGTGCATGCCTCTGATTCTACTTGCAAGCCATCTTTGACTATTTCTCGCTTTGAAGTAATCTCACTCTATGCTACGATTTTTTCTTTCCTTGTTGTGTGCCTGTGTTGACGTGAAGGAAATTTTTCTGTGTATCTCCCAAGGAACTGGCTCTTGAGTGTTTTAGCCAAAATTGTGCCAAAGGGGGAGATTGTTGGGTTTTTGTAGATTGGCTACATTTTGCAAAAACATCTACTAGCCAGATGCTGGGACAGACGCGGTAGCATATGGAACAGCATTACGTGAGTTGTGTTTTCGCGCCAGCTAGCGCTTTATATTTATGTACGCAATCTTCCAAAGATTTGCCTGAAGATTTATTTTCCTCTAGCTTGCTGATCAAGGCGCGTGTATCTGGTTGAAGATTTGTTTGAAGTTTTATTTGCCTTGCCATTTGTTCCACAAGATATTGTTCTATATTTGGAAGCTTTTTATTATTTCTAGAAGATCGTTTTTCAGCTGGACCGGTCAATGTCCATGCTCTATTTTGAAGCCCAGACCCGTGGTATCTCAGTACTATATATTCATGAAGGCAAACCCTAGTTGGGTAACTAAAAACCGTGTGTTAGTAAAGCGTGTGTTTTAAGGTTTTTAGGGTTTTGTTTGTTAATTGTGAGCCTTGCTTGTATCACCCTGATTCAAGCTAAGGACTGAGTTTGTTTTGAGTTGTAATTTGTAAGCTACTCCTAAGCTTTTAAGTACGGAGTGAGTATGTGTTATTAGCGTGTGTTTCTCTTGGTTGTGTTTTATGTTTTGTGTGTTTGATAACAATACTGTGTGTGTTGTTCGTAGGAATTGAGACGGGGTCTCATATCTAGGAGTTCCTAGATAGAGTTGCCACTGGTAGGGTCTAGGTGCAAAGTCAAGTAGTGGGTCTGCGTTGGTCTTTTCACTAGAACTATAATAGTGGAATCATTCCTGGATTGGTATCCCCCAGAGTAGGAGAGTTGCTCCGAACTGGGTTAACAAACTCACTGTGTACTTTATATTTCCGCTGTGTTCCTTTTAATTTGTGCTTTGTTTCGTTGTGCTATTTTGATTGTAGTTCTGAGTAGACACGCGCTCGGACAGTTGTGCCAACATTGTGCACAGCATATTTCAGTCAGGTTGCCAGGAATTTCAACATCATATGTGTAGTTTTTAATGTAGAGTTAACATTAAAGAATAAACTATAAAATTAAAAGTAGTACATTAAAATATATAAAATTTCTTACTTTAGTCATGCTATATATTAAGATATGTAAGAGCTAAATCGATGGATATTTATGTAATTTAAAGAGATTTTATATAGTTTAGAGATTACTTTTTTTTAGGCAGTTTAGAGATTAATAATGTAGTAATTTATGATTGGTTGACAATGTAAAAAATCTTTAAGCTAATGTTGTATAAGAAAGTAAACTTTTATTAAATTTTTTTGATTTCTTTTTTTTTTATCTTCCATTTTTGTATCAATTTGAAAAATTAAATGGATAGTTAGTGCAAGGACATAACTTAGTATACAAACACACTTATGTTGTCTCAACTAATTAAAGAAGAGGATTTCAAAAAAACTAATTAAAGAAGAGTAAACCATGGTTTTGGATCTTGAAATCGTAAGTGCATGATAATTTGAGATCGTAAATATGTGACTCCATGACTTATCCACGTTGATGTCATGTCACACATAATCCTAAACGCAAGTTTTACATTGATTAACATACAATTAATTTCAACAAAAGTTTGAACAACAATGTTAATATATTTTGGTTGATCTAATGGAAAATATATTTTCAGTATGGAAAAATTAAATCTAAGGACGAAAGCAGGGAAGGCAAAGATAGTGGGTACAATAATTGGAATTGGTGGAGCAATGATATTAACTTTCATTAAAGGTGTTGAAATCAAGTTGGGTTCATTCCATTTAAATCTTTTGCATCACCAAAACGATGTAGGATCACATTCACACGCCACAATCTCCACTAGTAACACCATTTTGGGTTCTCTATGTGCCTTGGCTAGTGCCATCTCTTATGCATTGTGGCTTATTATTCAGGTAAGTTTTTTTTTTTTTTTACCAATGCCAATTAATGAATAACATTTTAAATTTTTAATGTTAATTTATTTAACTTTATGAATAGGCAAAGATGAATGAAAGATACCCGACCCATTACTCAAGCACAACATTGATGTCTTTTTGGGCGTCACTTCTTTCCATTGTGTTTGCTCTATGCTTTGAGAGGGATTTTAGTCAGTGGAAATTGGGTTGGAATATTAGGCTACTAATTGTTGCTTATGCGGTATGTTTAAATGGTCATTGTTACAGTTAAGTCATCATATAGATCGGTTAGTTTTATTTTTTTTATTCCATAAAACACTTAAAACGTTACTTCTTTTAATAGTGTTTTGAAGAAAAACTAATAATAGACTAAAATAACACTAACCTCCTTTTGTGGCTCTTAAAATCACATTTAAATATTTGTTTTGGATTTTATAAATTATTTCACAAAAAATAATTTTTTTTATTGATCATTGTCCATATGCTAAATAAAGTATTTAAAAAATACTTTCATAATAAATTAAAAAATAATAATTAAAAGAGTTTTCAAGAACTACAAAGTAAGTAGCTAGTTCTATTTTAGTTTATCATTAGTTTCCTTAAAAAAAATATAAACAAAAAATAGTTTTCTACTATTTTATTGAAAAAACTGAATGGTTCAGTGTTTTGCACAACTAAACCGTAGAAATTATCTAAATATAATACACTTATCATGCGTGAACTTTGAATTTAATTATATTATCATAACTAGTGAAACATGTCTGTCTTTTCGCTTTTTTTATTGCGCTAACGTGTGTAAATTATGAACGATGTTTTATATGTAATTTTGATTTTGATTAAAATTATAAATACAAATATTTGTGACTTTCAAATTGTAACAAACACAAAACCATGTTTATCTTTTTCAATAACAACAATAATTTAACAAATATAATATAAATCTTTATCTTTTTTAATACCACCAACAATATAACATTAATATAGAAAAATTTGTTTAAGGGTATAATTGGAATTGTAGAAAATTTAGCCCAAAATCTCTATCCCCTTCATATATAATATTGATAATATTGTTTCTATTGTAGTGTGATATTTCCTATTTTAATGAGATTTAATTTTTTATTTAAATTTAAAATAATATTATTAAAGGATAAATAATTTAAATGAAGGGTAAAATAGGTAATTAAAAAGTCAGTCCAAACTCATGTATCTTAAGCCTATTTTCTTTATATATATATATTATAGATTAAAATTCCCTATATATTATTCTAGGACCTTTTTAATTTTACATTTAAATGCATTTTGGTCCCCCTATTATTTTTAAAATGAAGTTTTGGTTCTCCATTTTAAAAACTTGTTTTCTGGTCCGCTGATTTAACTTTTTTTTCTTTTGAATTTTGGTCATTTACCTCATATTTTTTTAAGTCATTTTTTATGATGTGGCATATTTATGATGGTACAACACTTTTAAGCAACATTGAATATTTATGTCTATTAAACATTGTCTCGTCATAAATGAATAAGTTGCACCATGAAAAAATGACCTAAAAGTGATATGAGAGGCCAAAATTTTGGGAGGAAAAAGTTAAATTGGTGGGATTTTTAAAAAAAAATAGGAGTACCATAAGTGTATTTAAGCCTTTATTTTAACATTATAATATTCTTTATTTTATACTTCAATAATGAACATAAAATATGCTCTTTTTGAAATAATTATATAAAGAGAATAATGAAAACAATGTTTAAATCTTTATTGATATTGATAAGTACTCCATGTGAATTGGGTGGTGTAGGGTATAGTGGCTTCAGGAGCAATGGTTGTTGTAATTTCATGGTGTGTACGCATGAGAGGTCCATTATTTGCCTCTGCTTTTAACCCTTTAATGCTTGTCATTGTTGCCTTGGCTAGTTGTACCATGTTGAATGAGAATCTACACCTTGGAAGGTATGCTTTCTTTTTGCTGTTTTCAATTCATCAATCATCTTAATATTTTTTATGTTATGGAATACGTTTTTGTTTAATTGTTTAAGATAATCTATATAGTTACAAAAAAAAAATTACACATGTATTCAATTATGCAGTGTCACATTATTTAGTGAGTATTACACATCATATATTTTTAAATTATTAAATGATATAATAACACGTTATGGGATGAATGTTTAAAACTATTTTATTAAAATTATAAGTTTTCTTTTCGTCACAATGTACCGATTTATTGGCTCACTTGAAATTTGTACTTTTGTTAATTTCAGCATTATTGGAGCAGTGTTGATTGTATGTGGCTTATATGCGGTTGTGTGGGGTAAAAGTAAAGAGATAAAGAAAAATAATCAATTAGTGCCATCACAAAGCTCCAATGAATTTGACACCGTTGAAATAGTTGTGAGGCATGTGGTAGATGATAAAAGAAACCATAATAGTAACAATGGTCACGGTAATACTTCACAAGAGGTTAAGGATAATCAAGATTCACTAGAAGCAGGTGAACATGAAAAACAAAGTGAACATGTACAAAATAAAAAAAAAAAGAGGTGTAGCATGTAATGCCTATATATAGTATTCAATTATGTGAATGACGTCAAATGAAGAGTTAGACATACCTTAACATCGTTATAGTCTGATGTTTATATAAAAATAATATGACAAATGTTAGTAGTTAGTTGTTATTAGTTAATTTGAAGTAAAAACTTAAAATAACAAGCAGCTATTGTGTAACACTATTTAAGCTAATTTGGAGCATTTTGGGACTATACTTTCTGTGCCAAGTTTTTGATAAATTGAAATAGTGTAATGGGTTTATTTTCCACTTGAATAGGAAAAATTGTTATTCAAAAGGAGTAGTTGTGAACTATTGTCATAATTATATAAATATTATTATTTTTAAATAAGCAAAGAATTGTATTTCACATGAGCATATGAGGTATACCAACCCATAAAACAAACTAACATCAACATTACGTACTATGAAAACAATCAATCACCTAAAGCTTTTATCGGGATTGGGAAGTAGGAAAAAAGTTGAGAACATTTCTCAATCTTAAACATTTATTAATATACTAGTCTTTTTTTTTTTTAATTTCATATACTAGAAATTAGCATAGTAAATGCATCGATGCAACTTTTAATGAGGTCTTGTTTGGATTGACTATTTGAGTTTATCTACTGGCATATATTTTATGAAACTCTTTAGGAGAACTAATGAAAACAGATTATTACACGTTTATAAGTTGTTTTCATAAATTTTTTAAGATAGTTTATGAAAACAATTCATAGTTAAACAAAAACAGTTAAATTTTATTTTATCTTTTGTTATAGAAATAGTTCATACATAAGCACTTATGCTATAAGTTGCAAATTAAGTCGTTTATTTAAATAGGGTTTAAGTTTTGTTCCAAATTGCTTCTTTCAAATCTTAGCGGCATTTTTAATAGTATCATCATTGGAAAGGGGGAAAACTACAAATAGATATATGTGAGTATTACACTCTTTCCCTTTCGCAATTAATGCTTGTGGAAAAAAAAAGTAATGTACTCGTAAAATAAAAAAATGAAGTAAAAGTATTCATAAAGAAATTTAAAAATTTGCATTATTCAAAGAAAATTGTATGTATTATTCAACTGGTAAATACCCACTTAACCGAAAATGTAAATGGTAGCATCCAGACTCAAGAGTTCCTAGATGTAACATGGGTTGGAAGAGCGAAATCAATTGACAAACTTTGAAAGAGTGCTAGGATCAATCCTATAATGCTTTTGACTAAACTCAAAAAACGGTGACCATGTGAAATCAGGATAATTCTTTGACTCTTCTCTTCCCAATATATTTTTTGGGACACCCACAATTTTGTCTCCTTTAGAACATAAATAGTGTTGAGTATTTTGACGTTGGCTGCATGTTTTGGTAAATTTAATGTGTTCAAGCAAAATATCTCCAAGTGTTAGAGAAGTCTTCAGAAGCAAGAAAACGGATTTGAAGTGGTTCAGAAGCACTTTGGACCTTCAGACGCACTTTGAACCTTCAGACGCAGGAACAGTGCTTCAGACGCTGAAATGCCTTCAAACGCGCTACAGTGCTTCAGATGCACTATTCATCCGTTGACCCGCGTTGACTTCTTCATAAGCTGCGTTTTCATGTGTTCTTTCTGTGCGAATCTTTGGAAGATTTGTCAAGGATTAATTCAAGCATTTGAGTTCTAGAAGGCTGAATTAAATTGATAAAGATCTTATGTAAATTGGCTTCGTGTTTTATGTTGATTATATTTTCTGAAGCAATCTTTGCTAGATACATTGTAGAATTATGTGTTTCCTTATTGAGCCATTCATTATTCAGAAACATATCAAATGCAGAAGATTGGATTCAGAATTAAACAAGCTGTTGAAGCCTATAAAAGGAGATGTGCTGCTATTGTTGAAGACTTACGAGTGTTAATTCAGAAATCAGAGAATTGAGTCTTTTGTGTTTTAAAACTTAGGTTTTATTTGTACACCACTCATCTGAGTTGGTTTAGAGTTTATTGAGTTGTAATTCATTCTAAGCATTTAGGTACGAATGAAGTTTTTGATGTATTGAAGTGTGTTCTTCAAAACTGGGTAGTTTTCAGAAGTTGTTTTGTAACTGGGTTAGTTACTTGGATAGGAAGTTAGTAGTGTTCTAATACTCAAGGTGTTGGGTAGAAATCAGAACTAGAAGGAGATTGATTGCTTAGGATGGGAACAGGGGGGTCTGTGTCTTGAGTCTTAAGGATTAATTCCTATAGTGGATTTCCTTCCTGGATTGGTATCCTCCAGACGTAGGTGGCATTTGCACCGAACTGGGTTAACAAATATATGTGCCTTTTTACTTTTCTGCACCTTTTATCCTGCTTCTGAACTGTTTTTGATTGTGCTCTGTTTTGCAAACCATTGTGCCCTGATTTACGTTTTGTTTAAGTTCTAGCCAGAATTTCAATTGGCATCAGAGCAGGCACCCTGCCTGTGATTGGGTAAGCTCCAGGGAAGTGTTTTCTGGCAAGCATGGACAGAGAGGGAGGTTATGTCAACAGACCACCATTGCTGGATGGCACGAATTATGAATACTGGAAGTCCAGAATGTGTGCATTCCTGAAATCCATTGACAGCAGAACTTGGAAAGTTGTGCTCAAAGGTTGGGATCATCCAGTTGTTTAAGACAAAGATGGGAACAAGACTGAGGTGCTGAAACCAGAAGAAGAGTGGACTAAAGCTGAAGATGATCTGTCTCTTGGAAACTCCAAAGCTTTGAATGCAATATTCAATGGTGTGGACATGAACATGTTCAGACTCATCAAGCAGTGTACTGTTGCAAAGGATGCTTGGGAAATACTGAAAACCACTCATGAAGGAACCTCTAAGGTCAAGATGTCCAGACTCCAGCTACTCACCACTAAGTTTGAGAATTTGAAGATGATGGAGGATGAAAATATTCAGGATTTCTACATGAATGTGCTGGATATGGCAAATTCCTTTGAGTCTCTTGGGGAGAAGATGTCAGATGAGAAGATAGTGAGAAAAATTCTCAGGTCTCTTCCCAGAAGGTTTGACATGAAGGTAACAGCAATAGAAGAAGCTCATGACATCACCACTATGAAGGTTGAGGAGCTGATTGGGTCTCTGCTGAATTTTGAGACTGCTTTTTGTAAACAGCCTGAGAAGAAAGGGAAAGGAGTAGCATTTGCAGTCAATTCTGAAGCTGATGATCAACAAGAGTCTGATGAGGATAATGGTGATTTATCAGAAGCTCTAGTGTTGCTGGGAAAACAATTCAACAAAATTCTGAAGAATGTTGACAGAAAATCCAAAACCAAAGGTCAGAACTTAAGATTCAACAACAAGAAGCAACAAACTGATGTTAAGAAGACCAAGTCTGAGGAGAAAAGTAATCAAGCTAAAGGTGTGCAGTGCTTTGAGTGTGAGGGTTATGGACATATCAAGTCAAAATGTCCTACTTTTCTTAAGAAGCAGAAGAAGAGCCTAGCTGTTTCATGGTCTGATGATGATTCTGAAGAAGATGTTGCAAGTGAATCTGCTAAGTGTGATACAAGTCTGATGGTAAGATCAGGAGCTATTTTAAAAACTGACACAGTTTTAGAGTCTGAGACTTTTTCAGAGTCTGACTCAGAGTCTGAAGCTTCATCTGTGTCTGAAGCCAGAGTTGCTAAAACCTCATATGATGAACTGGCTGACAACTACATGAAGCTATACACCAGAAGTGCAGAAGTTTGCAAGCAAGTTCTGGATCAGAAGGAGACAATATGTCAACTGGAGGCTGAGAAAGGTGAACTTTTAGTGCAGAATTCAGAACTGAAAGAAGAAGTAAACCAGTTGAATTCCCAGCTTGAGAATATGAAAAAGCAGGTCAGAATGATGAATACTGCTACTAATGTGCTGGATGAGATTATGGAGAATCAGAAACAAGGAAAACAAGCTGGTTTAGGTTTTGTTGATCAGACTCAGAACCTCAAACAGATGAATCCAGTTAAAAAGGTTGTTCCTGCTAAAAGGTTTGTTCCTGCTACTCAAAATTATAATCCTATGATTGGGACATCCAAGATGAGACCTCAGAAGCAAGCTCAGATGCAACCTCAGAAGTAACCCCAGAAGTTTAACAGAAACAAGAGAAGAAATCATCCCTGGATCTGTCATCATTGTGGAAAGAAAGGGCATATCAAACCATTCTGTTTTAAACTATATGGCTATACTGAACATTTTCAGTTTAGAAGAGTGGAACCAGCTGCAACCAGAAATAATGTTCAGAAGGTGTGGAAGCCCAAAGTCAAGAATGTTGGCCTCATAGCTCATACATCATTGAGAGCCACCTCTAAAGAAGACTGGTACTTTGATAGTGGGTGTTCAAGACACATGACTGGTGTGAAGAAGTTGCTGAGTAATGTAAAACCTTATTCCAGAAGCTATGTGACATTTGGTGATGGAGCAAAAGGTGAGATTCTGGGTATTGGTGACTTAATCAGTGAAGGTTTGCCTAGACTTAATGATGTGCTGTTGGTGAAAGGATTAACTTCTAATCTGATCAGTATTAGCCAGCTTTGTGATCAAGACTTGAAGGTGAATTTCAACAAAGAAGAATGTGTGGTAACTGATCAAGAAAGTAAGGTTCTGATGAGGGGATGCAGATCTAAAGATAACTGTTATTTATGGGTGTCTAAAGAAGAAAGAAGCCTGACTTCATGTCTCATGAGTTCAGAAGAAGTCAGACTCTGGCACCAGAAACTGGGTCATCTGCATCTAAAAGGCATGAAGAAAATCCTGAGTACTGAAGCTATCAGAGGTTTACCTAATCTGAAGATCAATGAGGACAGTGTTTGTGGTGATTGTCAAATTGGAAAACAAACAAGAAAGTCTCATCCCAGATTAGTACACCAGGTAACTACTAAAGTACTAGAACTGTTACATATGGATTTAATGGGGCCTATGCAAGTTGAGAGTATTGGAGGTAAAAGATATGCTTTTGTAATGGTTGATGACTATTCAAGATTCACATGGGTTAGCTTTGTTAGAGAGAAGTCAGATACTTTTGTAGTGTTTAAAGAGCTATGCATTCAGTTACAAAGAGAGAAGGACTGTGGTATTGTCAGAATCAGAAGTGATCATGGCAAGGAATTTGAAAACAAGAGATTTTCTGAGTTCTGTGCATCTGAAGGAATAAAGCATGAGTTCTCTGCACCTATAACACCTCAGCAAAATGGTGTTGTTGAGAGGAAGAATAGGACATGTTGATATTTTGATGTTGGCTGCATGTTTTGGCAAATGCAATGTGTTCAATGGAAGCGTCTCTATGTGTATAACAAGTCTTCAGTTGCAAGAAATCGGTTTTGAAGAAGTTCAGAAGCACTTTTGCCCTTCAGAAGCTGGAACAGTGCTTCAGACGCATTGTAGCTCTTCAGACGCTGAAATCCTTCAGACGCAGGAACAGTGCATCAGACGCACTATTGAAGCGTTGACTTTTGTTGACTTCTTCAGAAGCTGGTTATTTTTGAGTTATTTCTGCGCGAATCTTTGCGAGATTTAACAAGGATTTATTCCTGGATTAATGCTTCTAGAATGCTGATTGATTTGGTGAAGATCTTTGAAAGATTTGGCTCGTGTTTATGAAGTTCTTATTTTCTGAAGCAATCTTTTAAAAGATACAATGCAGAATTATTTAGCCATTCATAATTCAGAATCAAATCTTATTCAGAAGATTGGAATCAGTTTTATTGTTGATTGCTGAAGCTTATAAAAGGAGAGTTGCTGCCATTGTTCAAGACTTACGAAGAATAGAAAAATCAGAGAGTTTTTTAGTCTTAGTGTGTAAGCTTTAAGCTTTGATTGTACACCACTCAATCTGAGTTGGTTTAGGTATGTTTTGAGTTGTAATCACTCTAAGCCTGTAGGTACGAGTGCAGTCTTTGTATTTTGAAGGTGTTCTTCAAAACTGGTTAGTTTTTCAGAATTGTTTAAGTGACTGGTTTTAGTTACTTGGATAGGAAGTTAGTGGTTTACTAATACTCAAGAGTTGGGTAGAAATCAGACTAGGAGGAGTTTAATTGCTTAGGCTGGGAACTGGGAGTCAGTGTGTTGAGTCTTAAGGATTAAATCCTATAGTGGATTTCCTTCCTGGATTAGTATCCACCAGAGTAGGAGGTGTTTACTCCGAACTGTGTTAACAAACCTCTGTGCCTTTTTATCTTTCATGCACTTTATTTTCCTGCTGCGGAACTGTTTTATTTGTGCTCAATTCTATTGTGTTTGCACTTTGTGTTAAGTTCTGATCATTGTCCTAGCCAGAATTTCAATTGGCATCAGAGCAGGCACCCTGCCTGTGATTGGGTGTGTTTCCAGGGTAGTTAATTTCTGGTAAGCATGGACAGAGAAGGAGGATATGTCAATATACCACCCCTACTAGATGGCACAAACTATGAATATTGGAAGTCTAGGATGTGTGCTTTTCTAAAATCTATTGACAGCAGGTCTTGGAAAGCTGTGATAAAAGGCTGGGATCATCCTGTGGTTTTAGACAAAGATGGTAACAAAACTGAGGTGTTGAAACCTGAAGAAGAATGGACTAAAGCTGAAGATGATCTGTCACTTGGAAATTCAAAAGCCTTAAATGCAATATTTAATGGTGTGGACCAGAACATGTTCAGACTTATCAAGCAGTGTACAGTTGCAAAGGATGCCTGGGAAATATGAAAAACAACTCATGAAGGAACCTCAAAAGTGAAGATATCCAGACTCCAATTGCTGACCACAAAGTTTGAAAACTTGAAGATGTTGGAGGATGAGAGTATTCAGGATTTCTACATGAATATGCTGGATATGGCAAACTCTTTTGAGTCTCTTGGGGAGAAGATGTCAGATGAGAAAATAGTCAGAAAAATCCTCAGGTCACTTCCCAGAAGGTTCGACATGAAGGTTACAGCCATAGAAGAAGCTCATGACATCACTACCATGAAGGTTGAAGAGTTGATTGGATCCTTGTTAAATTTTGAGACTGCCTTTTGTAAACAGCCTGAGAAGAAGGGAAAAGGAATTGCTTTTGCAGTTAATTCTGTAGCTGATGATCAACAAGAGTCTGATGAGGATGATGGTGATTTATCAGAAGCTCTAGTGTTGCTGGGAAAACAATTCAACAAAATTTTGAAGAAAGTTGACAGAAAATCCAAGACCAAAGGTCAGAACTTCAGATTCAACAACAAGAAGCAACAAACTGATGTGAAAAGGACCAAGTCTGAGGAGAAAAGTAATCAAGCTAAAGGTGTGCAGTGCTATGAGTGTGAGGGCTATGGACATATCAAAACTGAATGTCCTACTTTTCTTAAGAATTAGAAGAAGAAAAGCCTAGCTGTTTCATGGTCTGATGATGATTCTGAAGAAGATGCTGTAAGTGAATCTGGTATGGGTGATACAAGTTTGGTGGTAAGGTGAGGAGCTATATTGAAGAATGAAGCAGTTTTAGAATCTGAAACTTTTTCTGAGTCTGACTCAGAGTCTGAAGCTTCATCTGTGTCTGAAGTTGCTAAAACCTCATATGATGAACTGGCTGACAACTATAGGAAGCTATATACCAGAAGTGCTGAAGTTTGCAAACAAGTTCTGGATCAGAAGGAGACAATACTGTCAACTGGAGGCTGAAAAAGGAGAACTTTTGATGCAAAATTCAGAACTGAAAGAAGAAGTAAGCCAGCTAAATTCCCAACTTGAGCATATGAAAAAGCAGGTGAGGATGATGAATACTGCTACTGATGTGTTGGATGAAATTTTAGAGAATCAGAAACAAGGAAAAGCTGGTTTAGGTTTTGTTGATCAGACTCTGAACCCCAAACAGATGAATCTTGTTAAAAAATTTGTTCCTGCCACTAAGACTTTTGACTCTATGATTGGGACATCTCAAATGAGACCTCAGAAGCATGTTCAGATGCTACCTCGGAAGCATGTTCAGATGCTACATCAGAAGCATGTTCAGATGCTACCTCAGAAGCATGTTCAGATGCAACCTCAGAAGCAAGTTCAGATGCAACCCCAGAAGTACAACAGAAGGAGGAGAAACCATACCTGGATCTGTCATCATTGTGGGAAGAAAGGACATATCAAACCATTTTGCTTCAAACTATATGGCTATCCTGAACATTTTCAGTATAGAAGAGTAGAACCAATTGCTACCAAAAATTATGTTCAAAAGGTGTGGAAGCCTAAAGTTCAGAATGTTGGCCTTATAGCTCATACTTCATTGAGAGCCACCTCAAAAGAAGACTGGTATTTTGATAGTGGGTCTTCAAGACACATGACTGGTATTAAGAAGCTGCTGGGTAATATAAGACCTTATTCCAGAAGCTATGTGACATTTGGAGATGGAGCAAAAGGTGAGATTCTGGGTATTGGTGATTTAATCAGTGAAGGCTTACCTAGACCGAATGATGTGCTGTTGGTGAAGGGATTAACTTCTAATCTGATCAGTATTAGCCAGCTATGTGATCAGGATTTAAAAGTGAATTTCAACAAGCAAGAGTGTATTGTAATTGATCAGGAAGGTAAGGTTCAGATGAGGGGCTGCAGATCCAAAGATAACTGCTATTTATGGGTGTCTGAAGAAGAAAGAAGCCTGACTTCTTGTCTCATGAGTTCAGAAGAAGAAGTCAGACTCTGGCACCAGAAACTGGGACATCTGCATCTGAAAGGCATGAAGAAAATCCTAAGTACTGAAGCTATCAGAGGTGTACCTAATCTAAAGATCAATGAGGACAGTGTTTGTGGTGATTGTCAAATTAGGAAACAAACAAGAAAGTCTCATCCCAGATTAGTACACCAGGTAACTACTAAAGTACTAGAACTTGTTCATATGGATTTAATGGGGCCTATGCAAGTAGAAAGTATTGGAGGTAAAAGGTATGCATTTGTAATGGTTGATGACTACTCAAGATTCACATGGGTTAATTTTGTTAGAGAGAAGTCTGATACTTTTGAAGTATTTAAAGAGTTTTGCATTCAATTACAAAGAGAGAAGGACTGTGGTATTGTCAGAATCAGAAGTGATCATGGCAAAGAGTTTGAAAACAAGAGTTTTTCTGAGTTCTGTGCTTCTGAAGGTATAAAACATGAGCTTTCTGCACCTATAACACCTCAGCAAAATGGTGTAGTTGAGAGGAAGAATAGGTCATTAGCAGAATGTGCAAGAGTTATGCTACATGCAAAGAAGCTACCATACATGTTTTGGGCTGAAGCTATGAACACTGCCTGCTATATTCATAATAGAGTAACTTTGAAGAAGGGTACTGGATCTACCCTATATGAACTATGGAAAGGAAGGAAGCCTACTGTGAAATATTTTCATGTGTTTGGGAGCAGATGTTACATTTTGACTGACAGGGAAAATAGAAGAAAACTGGACCCTAAGTCTGATGAAGGCATATTTCTGGGATATTCAATGAACAGCAGAGCATATAGGGTGTTTAATTCCAGAACCAAAGTTGTGATGGAGTCCATTAATGTAGTGATTGATGATCTGTATGCTGAGAAAGAAAGGGATGAGTCTGAAGTAGTTCCAGAGTCTGAAGTATCAGAAGAACAACTGTCAGAAGCAGAAAATCATCCAGAGTCTGAAGAAGCAGAAGTTCATCCAGATCATGTTCCTACCAGTAAAGGGCCATCAATTAGAGTTCAGAAGGATCATCCTAAAGAGCTAATCATTGGAAGTTTGGATCAAGGGGTCAGAACCAGGAGATCAGAATCAGCTGCTACTGATTCATGCTTTGTGTCAAAGTTTGAACCCAAAAATATAAAAGAAGCCCTAACTGATGAATTTTGGATTGAAGCCATGCAAGATGAGTTGAATCAATTCAAAAGGAGTGAAGTGTGGGATCTTGTTCCAAGACCAGAAGGCTTGAATGTGATTGGCACTAAATGGATTTACAAGAATAAAACAGATGAAAATGGTACTGTAGTCAGAAACAAGGCAAGGTTAGTTGCTCAAGGTTACACTCAAGTAGAGGGATTGGATTTTGATGAGACCTTTGCACTTGTGGCCAGACTAGAGTCCATAAGACTACTGTTGGGTGTATCCTGCATTCTCAAGTTCAAGCTATTTCAGATGGATGTGAAGAGTGCATTTCTGAATGGATATCTGCAAGAAGAAGTTTATGTAGAACAGCCTAAGGGTTTTGTGGATCATCAGTTTCCAGATCATGTGTACAAGTTGAAGAAAGCCTTATATGGATTAAAGCAAGCACCAAGAGCATGGTATGAAAGGCTTACTCAGTTTCTTGAGACACAAGGTTACAAAAAAGGAGGTTCTGATAAGACCTTGTTTGTGAAAAATGAAGATGGAAGTCTGATGATTGCTCAAATCTATATTGATGACATAGTGTTTGGTGGGATGTCACAGAAGATGGTTAAATTGTTTGTTCAGCAGATGCAGTCAGAGTTTGAAATGAGCTTAGTTGGTGAACTCACATACTTTCTTGGACTGCAAGTCAAGCAAATGGGAGACACAATTTTCATTTCTCAGAGTAAATATGCCAAGAATATTGTGAAGAAATTTGGAATGGAAACTGCTAGTCATAAGAGGACACCTGCTGCTACTCATCTGAAATTAACTAAAGATGAACATGGGATTTCAGTTGATCAAAGCCAATGCAGAAGTATGATAGGGAGCTTACTGTACTTAACTGCAAGCAGACCTGATATCACCTTTGCTGTTGGAGTATGTGTAAGATATCAAGCTGATCCTAAGATGAGTCATCTGACTCAGGTGAAGAGAATTTTGAAGTATGTGAGCAGCACAAGTGAGTATGGAATCATGTACTCACACAGTTCAAGTTCTAAACTGATGGGATATTGTGATGCTGACTGGGCTGGAAGTGCAGATGACAGGAAGAGCACTTCAGGAGGATGTTTCTTTTTGGGAAATAATTTAATTTCATGGTTCAGCAAGAAACAAAATTGTGTCTCATTATCAACTGCTGAGGCTGAATATATTGCTGCTGGTAGTAGTTGTTCACAATTAGTTTGGTTGAAGCAGATGCTTGAAGAATATAACATTCAACAAGGTGTTATGACATTGTTTTGTGACAATTTGAGTGCAATTAACATCTCTAAGAACCCCATATAGCACAGCAGAACTAAACACATAGATATCAGACACCATTTTATCAGAAATCTTGTGGAAGAAAAGATTGTTCAGCTTGAACATGTGGATACTGAAGACCAAATTGCTGACATTTTAATCTGAGAAGCAAGTTAGGTGTGTGTCTGTATGAAGACTTATAGCAATTAATGCAAACTGGATGTGAGGAAGGCAGAGTACCTGCCAGTATTGCACATGCTAAGTATGATCCTGAACCTGAGTTTGAGTCTGATGCTGGGACTGATTTTGATGATTTTTGTTCCTATATTATTTTTGTTCCTCATTCGAGGATGATAGTTTGGCATAATTTTGTGGCTAAAAAGGGGGAGAAAAACCTATGTTGGTATTCAGAATGTATTCAGAAGTGTTTGTTCAGAACTCAGATGTTTCAGAAGCTGACTAGATCTGTTCAGAAGCTGATTGTTTTGCTCAGAGTTCAGAACCAATGCAAGGAGAGCTGTGCAGATATGATTGAGGGGGAGTGTGTGTCTCAGGGGGAATACATTGGTATTAAATTCCTGAGTGTTGATGTGTTTCTGAAGTTTTCAGTTTCAGAAGTTACTTGTATCAGAAGTTACTGCATTTCAGAATTAAGGGGGAGTAATGTTGAATGTTGAGTTGCAGGGGGAGTGTTGTGAACTGAAGCTGGAGTATTTGTTTAAGTGTTTGAGAAGCTTCAGGGGGAGTATTATTATGAAGATCAGATGTGCTGAAGTGTAGTTCAATTGTTCAAAAGTTGTTATGTGTGTTTCAGTGTTCAGAAGTTGAAACTGATTGGTGTGTCATGTTAACATAGCTTGTATCCGCTGCTTATCTCTATGTTATGATTACCATTGTGGAGTTCTTCATTGCTGAGTTAGTTTTATGGTGGATTGAAGAACTTGGTTTTGTGAAACATTAATTTTAGCCAAAAATTTGCCAAAGGGGGAGATTGTTGATATTTTGATGTTGGCTGCATGTTTTGGCAAATGCAATGTGTTCAATGGAAGCGTCTCTATGTGTATAACAAGTCTTCAGTTGCAAGAAATCGGTTTTGAAGAAGTTTAGAAGCACTTTTGCCCTTCAGAAGCTGGAACAGTGCTTCAGACGCACTGTAGCTCTTCAGACGCTGAAATCCTTCAGACGCAGGAACAGTGCATTAGACGCACTATTGAAGCGTTGACTTTTGTTGACTTCTTCAGAAGCTGGTTATTTTTGAGTTATTTCTGCGCGAATCTTTGCGAGATTTAACAAGGATTTATTCCTGGATTAATGCTTCTAGAATGCTGATTGATTTGGTGAAGATCTTTGAAAGATTTGGCTCGTGTTTATGAAGTTCTTATTTTCTGAAGCAATCTTTTCAAAGATACAATGCAGAATTATTTAGCCATTCATAATTTAGAATCAAATCTTATTCAGAAGATTGGAATCAGTTTTATTGTTGATTGTTGAAGCTTATAAAAGGAGAGTTGCTGCCATTGTTCAAGACTTACGAAGAATAGAAAAATCAGAGAGTTTTTGAGTCTTAGTGTGTAAGCTTTAAGCTTTGATTGTACACCACTCAATCTGAGTTGGTTTAGGTATGTTTTGAGTTGTAATCACTCTAAGCCTGTAGGTACGAGTGCAGTCTTTGTATTTTGAAGGTGTTCTTCAAAACTGGTTAGTTTTTCAGAATTGTTTAAGTGACTGGGTTTAGTTACTTGGATAGGAAGTTAGTGGTTTACTAATACTCAAGAGTTGGGTAGAAATCAGACTAGGAGGAGTTTAATTGCTTAGGCTGGGAACTGGGAGTCAGTGTCTTGAGTCTTAAGGATTAAATCCTATAGTGGATTTCCTTCCTGGATTGGTATCCCCCAGAGTAGGAGGTGTTTACTCCGAACTGAGTTAACAAACCTCTGTGCCTTTTTATCTTTCCTGCACTTTATTTTCCTGCTGCTGAACTGTTTTATTTGTGCTCAATTCTATTGTGTTTGCACTTTGTGTTAAGTTCTGATCATTGTCCTAGCCAGAATTTCAGGACATTAGCAGAATCTGCAAGAGTTATGCTACATGCTAAGAAGCTACCATACATGTTCTGGGCTGAAGCAATGAACACAGCTTGCTACATACACAATAGAGTGACTTTGAAAAAGGGAACTGCATCTACTTTATATGAACTATGGAAAGGAAGGAAGCCTACAGTCAAATATTTTCATGTTTTTGGGAGCAGATGTTACATTTTGGCTGATAGTGAAAATAGAAGAAAGCTAGATCCTAAGTCTGATGAAGGTATTTTTCTGGGTTATTCAGTGAACAGCAGAGCTTATAGGGTGTTTAATTCCAGAACCAAGGTTGTGATGGAGTCCATTAATGTTGTGTTGAGTATTTTGAAGTTGGCTGCATGTTTTGGCAAATGCAATGTGTTCAAGCAAAGCGTCTCCATGTATATTAGAAGTCTTCAGTTGCAAGAATTCGCATTTGAAGAAGTTCAGAAGCTGTTTGGACCTTCAGAAGCTGAATGTTCCTTCAGACGCAGGAACAGTGCATCAGAAGCTGAAATCCTTCAGACGCAGGAACAGTGCATCAGACGCACTATTCAAGCGTTGACCCGCGTTGACTTCTTCAGAAGCTGGGTATTTTTGAGTTATTTCTGTGCGAATCTTTGCGAGATTCATTAAGGATTTACTATGGATGAAGGGTTCTAGAATGCAGATTAAATTGATGAAAATCTTATGAGATTTGGCTCGTGTTTATGCTTATCATATTTTCTGAAGCAATCTTTGAGAGATACGTTGCAGAATTATATGTTTCCTTATTAAGCCTTGCATATTTCAGAAACATATCAATTCAAAAGATTGGAATCAGATTAATGCTGCTTGACTGAAGCCTATTTAAGGAGAATGTTGCTATTGTTCAAGACTTACGAAGTTTATTTTGCAAAAGTTTAGAATTGAGTCTTTGTGTTTTTACAAACTTAGAGTTTGATTTGTACACCACTCAACTGAGTTGGTTTAGGTGTGTTTGAGTTGTAATTCACTCTAAGCCTTTAGGTACGAGTGTTATTCATTGATGTATTGAACTTGTGTTCAGAACTGGGTAGTTTTCAGAAGCTGTTTAAGTAACTGGGTTGTTGCTTGGTTAGGAAGTTAGTAGGTTCTAATACTCAAGGAGTTGGGTAGAAATCTGACTAGGAGGAGATTGATTTCTTAGGCTGGGAACTGGGGGTCAGTGTCTTGAGTCTTAAGGATTAATTCCTATAGTGGATTTCCTTCCTGGATTGGTATCCTCCAGACGTAGGTGGCATTTGCACCGAACTGGATTAACAAATACTTGTGCCTTTTTACTTTCTGCACTGTTTTATTGTTGCTTCTGATTGTGTTTGTTTGTGCCCTGTTTTGCGTTTTGTTTAAGTCCTAGCCAGAATTTCAATTGGCATCAGAGCAGGCACCCTGCCTGTGATTGGGTGAGCTCCAGGGAAGTGTTTTCTGGCAAGCATGGACAGAGAGGGAGGTTATGTCAACAGACCACCATTGCTGGATGGCACGAATTATGAATACTGGAAGTCCAAAATATGTGTATTCCTGAAATCCATTGACAGCAGAACTTGGAAAGTTGTGCTCAAAGGTTGGGATCAACCAGTTGTTCTAGACAAAGATGGGAACAAAACTGAGATTCTGAAACCAGAAGAAGAGTGGACAAAGGCTGAAGATGATCTGTCACTGGGAAACTTCAAAGCCCTGAATGCAATTTTCAATGGTGTTGATATGAACATGTTCAGATTGATCAAACAATGTACTGTTGCAAAGGATGCTTGGGAAATTCTGAAAACCACTCATGAAGGAACCTCTAAGGTCAAGATGTCCAGACTCCAGTTACTTACCACTAAGTTTGAGAACCTGAAAGCATACAAGAGTTCTACATGAATGTGCTGGATATGGCAAATTCCTTTGAGTCTCTTGGGGAGAAGATGTCAGATGAGAAGATAGTGAGAAAAATTCTCAGGTCACTTCCCAGAAGGTTTGACATGAAGGTAACAGCTATAGAAGAAGCTCATGACATCACCACTATGAAGGTTGAGGAGCTGATTGGTTCATTGCTGAACTTTGAGACTGCTTTCTGCAAACAGCCTGAGACGAAAGGGAAAGGTGTAGCTTTTACTGTCAATTCTGAAGTTGATGATCAACAAGAGTTTGATGAGGATGATTTATCAGAAGCTCTAGTGTTGCTGGGAAAACAATTCAACAAAATTCTGAAGAAGGTTGACAGTAAATCCAAAACCAAAGGTCAAAATTTCAGATTCAACAACAAGAGGCAACAAACTGATGTGAAAAAGACCAAGTCTGAGGAGAAAAGTAATCAAGCTAAAGGTGTGCAGTGCTTTGAGTGTGAGGGTTATGGACATATCAAGTCAGAATGTCCAACTTTTCTTAAGAAGCAGAAGAAGAAGAAGAAGAAGAAGAAGAAGAAGAGCCTAGCTGTTTCATGGTCTGATGATGATTCTGAAGAAGATGCTGCAAGTGAATCAGCTAAGTGTGATACAAGTCTTATGGTAAAATTAATATCTCAGAAGTCAGTATCTAATTCAAAAACTGAAGCAGTTTTAGAGTCTGAGACTTTTTCTGAGTCTGACTCAGAGTCTGAAGCTTCATCTGTGTCTGAAGTTGCTAAAACCTCATATGATAAACTGGCTGACAACTATTGGAAGCTATACACCAGAAGTGCAGAAGTTTGCAAGCAAGTTCTGGATCAGAAGGAGACTATATATCAGCTGGAGGCTGAGAAAGGTGAACTTTTAGTGCAGAATTCAGAATTGAAAGAAGAAGTAAGCCAGCTAAATTCCCAACTTGAGAACATGAAAAAGCAGGTCAGGATGATGAATACTGCTACTGATGTGCTGGATGAGATTCTGGAGAATCAGAAACAAGGAAAACAACCTGGCTTAGGTTTTGTTGATCAGACTCAGAACCCCAAACAGAAGAATCCAGTTAAAAAGTTTGTTCCTGCCACTAAAGCTTATGATCCTATGATTGGGACATCTAAGATGAGACCTCAGAAGAAAGCCCAGATGCAAGGTCAGAAGCAAGCTCAGATGCAACCTCAGAAGCAACCTCAGAAGTTTAACAGAAACAAGAGGAGAAATCAACCCTGGATATGTCATCATTGTGGAAAGAAAGGGCATATTAAACCTTTTTGCTTTAAGTTATATGGCTATCCTGAACATTTTCAGTTTAGAAGAGTGGAACCAGCTGCAACCAGAATTAATGTTCAGAAGGTGTGGAAGCCCAAAGTCAAGAATGTTGGCCTCATAGCCTCATACATCATTAAGAGCCACCTCTAAAGAAGACTGGTACTTTAATAGTGGTTGCTCAAGACATATGACTGGTGTGAAGAAGCTGCTGAGTAATGTAAAACCTTATTCCAGAAGCTATGTAACATTTGGTGATGGAGCAAAAGGTGAGATTCTGGGTATTGGTGACTTAATTAGTGAAGGTTTGCCTAGACTTAATGATGTGCTGTTGGTGAAAGGTTTAACTTCTAATCTGATCAGTATTAGCCAGCTTCGTGATCAAGACTTGAAGGTGAATTTCAACAAAGAAGAATGTGTGGTAACTGATCAAGAAAGCAAGGTCCTGATGAGAGGCTGCAGATCAAAAGATAATTGTTACTTATGGGTGACTGAAGAAGAAAGAAGCCTGACTTCTTGTCTCATAAGCTCAGAAGAGGAAGTCAGACTCTGGCACCAGAAACTGGGACATTTGCATCTGAAAGGCATGAAGAAAATCCTGAGTACTGAAGCTATCATAGGTTTACCTAATCTGAAGATCAATGAGGACAGTGTTTGTGGTGATTGTCAAATTGGAAAACAAACAAGAAAGTCTCATCCCAGATTAGTACACCAGGTAACTACTAAAGTACTAGAACTGTTACATTTGGATTTAATGGGGCCTATGCAAGTAGAGAGTATTGGAGGTAAAAGATATGTTTTTGTAATGGTTGATGACTATTCAAGATTCACATGGGTTAGCTTTGTTAGAGAGAAGTCAGATGCTTTTGAAGTGTTTAAAGAGTTATGTATTCAGTTACAAAGAGAGAAGGATTGTGGTATTGTCAAAATCAGAAGTGATCATGGCAAGGAATTTGAAAACAAGAGACTTTCTGAGTTCTGTGCATCTGAAGGAATAAAACATGAGTTCTCTGCACCTATCACACCTCAACAAAATCGTGTAGTTGAGAGAAAGAACAGAACTTTAGCAGAATGTGCAAGAGTTATGTTACATGCAAAGAAGCTACCATATATGTTCTGGGTTGAAGCTATGAACACTGCCTGCTATATCCATAATAGAGTGACTTTGAAGAAGGGAACTGCTTCTACATTATATGAATTATGAAAAGGAAGGAAGCTGTCATACCCCATTTTTGACCCGTTTTTAATTTGTTTCTCTCGTCTTTTAGGCCAGAAATTTTCGTCGTTTCAGACGAAATTTCGGCAGGGAGGTATTTTAAAATACCTCATGATTTTGTTCCGAAGGCGATCATTTATATTTTATCACTTTTTCTTTTTATATATATTAGTATTATCATTATTCTTATTTATTTTTATCTATTTCTTTTTTAATTTTCTTTCTTATCAGTATTTTCTTTTATTTTCGTTTTTTTCATTATTGTTTTTTATTATTTTTATTTTTATTTCACTTTTTTATTTTCTTTAGTCTTTTTTTGGTCCAAGGTTTTTTTTGTGTTTTCAGTCCCAGTCAGAGCCAGGGGCAGTTTCGTTTTATTTCTTTCCAGCAAGGGCAGTCTGGTCTTTTCTGCAAATCCTGACCTCAGCCTTTAAATACCACCAATTATTGGTGGAACAGTTCCCAAGAGGAATCAATCAGAAAAAACCCTAATTTCTTCTATCAACCACGGCGGCCTCACACCATACAAACCCACAAAACCCAAATCACCACCGTGTTCATCACTAACCCAGCCAAAGCAACACAAAACCGTAAAAAAACCAAGATCAGAAAATGCAACCCAGCCAAAGCAACACAAAACCGTAAAAAAACCAAGATCAGAAAACGCAACCCAGCCAAAGCAACACAAAACCGTAAAACACCAAAATCAAAAACGCATTCGAACTGACCCAACCAAGCAACACGGAACCGTGACTAAAGAAGGTAGAAACCTTTTTGCTTTAAAGAAAGCGAAACTCTTAAAATAATCTCTAGATCTAGGATTCTCTGTTCTCCATTTTGAAAAAACCGGTAACATTTTTTAAAAATAGAAGAAAAAGGATTTATAAAACGTGAAAAGGTTTTTTTAAAAAAAGGAAGGGTTTTCTCCTCCGGCACGGTGGCGCCGCCGGCGGCCACCGCGCCGGAGAAACTTTCCGGCCGTTCCTTTACCTAGAGAGAAGTCAGAGGGGAAAGGGGCCTTGCATCTTTATTTTCCAGTACCATATTTATTTTATGTCTTGCATTTTATTTCCCTTTTTTTTATTTTTTATTTTATGCATCATATTTATTTTATGTATTGCATTTTTATTTTCTTTTAGCATCATATTTATTTTATGTTTTGCATTCTTATTTTCTTTATTTTATTTTCAGCATCATATTTATTTTATGTCTTGCATTTTTATTTTCTTTATTTATTTTATGCACCATATTTATTTATTGTTTTGCATTTCATGCATTTTTTATTTCCTTTTAGCATATTTACTTTAATGCAACTGCAATTTTTATTTTATTATTTTTGTCATTTATTTTATTCCCATTAGAATGTATCTAGGTCCAATGTAAAAATATATAAATGAGAATATGCACCGACACCACATTTATTTTTTATGCTTTATGTCGAGGACGATAATGTAATTTTGACCGTATCCGAGGAAAAGGACCCTCACTTGATCCAACGTCATTTTGAGGGATCTGGCGCGCTTCAGACCTATCTCCGCTTAACTTAGTCTTTGGACCTTAGGACTTAATCAAATTTTTACAAAAAAAGTCAAAAAAGTCAAAATCCAAAAACATTTTATAATCAAAATCTCAAAAAAAAAACTAATCTTTGTCATTTCTTTCTTAATCAAATTTTAATCAACTTTTAATCAATCAAACCCTTTTTCAATTTAAAATCAATCAAACTCATTTCTTTTGTTTCTTCTATGCCTTCTCGGCCTCTTATCTTTCTCTAAACATTTTTCAAACTTTAAAATCAATCAAAACCAATCACTCAGCTTTTTACCCCAAACTACATGATTTTGATCCCATTCGGGTATGTAGGCAAAAGACTTTGTCTTTCCAAATCAACAAAATAACAAAAACATTTTCCTTCTTTTTTAAACTCATCTCTTTAATCTTTTTACACTTAAGCATTTATTTACAAACAAATAATCAATTTAGCATAAAGATAAATAAAAGCAAGAGGTTCCTATAGAGTACTATAGACGTTTAGGGTGCTAACACCTTCCCTTTGCGTAACCAACCCCTGGACCTTGATCTCTAAAAAATAGGGTTTTTCGAACTTTCTCCCTTTTCCTCGGAAAAATAAAAGATCGGTGGTGAATCTTAAAATTGTGAGTCAACGCTAATTAATAGCTTGATATCCAAAAATCACCGCGACAGAAGCCTACTGTGAAATACTTTCATATTTTTGGGAGCAGATGTTACATTTTGGCTGATAGAGAAAATAGAAGAAAACTGGATCCTAAGTCTGATGATGGTATATTTCTGGGTTATTCTGTGAACAGCAGAGCTTATAGGGTGTTTAATTCCAGAACCAAGGTTGTGATGGAGTCCATTAATGTTGTGATTGATGATTTGTCTACTGAGAAAGATAGAGATGAGTCTGAAGTTGTTCCAGAGTCTGAAGCATCAGAAGAACAACCTTCAGAAGCAGAAAATCAACCAGAGTCTGAAGAAGCAGAAATTCAACCAGATCATGTTCCTACTGGTAAAGGGCCATCAATTAGAGTTCATAAGGATCATCCTAGTGATTTAATTATTGGAAGCCTGGATCAAGGAGTCAGAACAAGAAGATCAGACTCGGCTGCTACTGATTCATGTTTTGTGTCAAAATTTGAACCAAAAAATGTGAAAGAAGCCCTAACTGATGAATTTTGGATTGAAGCCATGCAAGATGAGTTGAATCAATTCAAAAGGAGTGAAGTGTGGGATCTTGTTCCAAGACCTGAAGGTTTAAATGTGATTGGCACTAAATGGATTTACAAGAACAAAACAGATGAAAATGGTACTGTGGTCAGAAACAAGGCAAGGTTAGTTGCTCAAGGTTACACTCAAGTAGAGTTGCACCTGTGGCCAGACTAGAGTCCATAAGATTACTGTTGGGAGTATCCTGCATTCTCAAGTTCAAACTGTTCCAGATGGATGTGAAGAGTGCATTTCTGAATGGTTATCTGCAAGAAGAAGTTTATGTTGAACAGCCTAAAGGTTTTGTGGATCCTAAGTTTCCAGATCATGTGTACAAGTTAAAGAAGGCTTTGTATGGATTGAAGCAAGCACCTAGAGCATGATATGAAAGACTTACACAATTTCTTGTGACTCAAGGATACAGAAAAGGAGGTTCTGATAAGACTTTATTTGTGAAAGATGAAGATGGAAGTCTGATGATTGCTCAAATATATGTAGATGATATAGTGTTTGGTGGAATGTCAAAGAAAATGGTTCAGTTGTTTGTCCAGCAGATGCAGTCAGAATTTGAAATGAGTCTAGTTGGTGAACTTACATACTTTCATGGACTGCAAGTCAAGCAAATGGAAGACACAATTTTCATTTCTCAGAGTAAATATTCCAAGAACATTGTGAAGAAATTTGGAATGGAAACTGCCAGCCACAAGAGAACACCTGCTGCTACTCATCTGAAACTAACTAAAGATGAACATGGAGTTTCAGTTGATCAAAGCCAATACAGAAGTATGATATGGAGCTTATTGTACTTAACTGCAAGCAGACCTGATATTACCTTTGTTGTTGGAGTATGTGCAAGATATCAAGCTGATCCTAAGATGAGTCATTTGACTCAGGTGAAGAGAATTCTGAAGTATGTGAACAGCACAAGTGATTATGGAATCATGTACTCACACAGTTCAAGTTCTGAATTGATGGGATTTTGTGATGCTGACTGGGCTGGAACTGCAGATGACAGGAAGAGCATTTCAGGAGGTTATTTCTTTCTAGGAAATAACTTGATTTCATGGTTCAGCAAGAAACAAAATTGTGTCATTGTCTACAGCTGAAGCTGAATACATAGCAGCTGGGAGTAGTTGTTCAAAATTAGTTTGGATGAAACAAATGCTGGAGGAATATAACATAGAACAAGGTGTTATGACATTGTTTTGTGACAATTTAAGTGCAATTAACATTTCTATGAATCCCATACAGCACAGCAGAACTAAACACATAGATATCAGACATCATTTTATTAGAAATCTTGTGGAAGAAAAGATTGTTCAGCTTGAACATGTGGATACTGAGAATCAAATTGCTGATATTTTCATAAAGGCTTTGGAATGCTAAACAGTTTGAGAATCTGAGAAGCAAGTTAGGTGTGCGTCTGCATGAAGAATTATAGCAATTACTGCAAACTGGATGTGAGGAAGATAGAGTACCTGCCAGATTTGCTAGTGCTGAGTGTGATCCTGAACCTGAGTCTGAGTCTGATGCTAGGACTGATTTTGAAGATTATTGTGCAGTTTTTATTCCCTATATGATGATGTTTTGTCATAATTTTGTGGCTAAAAAGGGGGAGAAAAACTTTTGTTTAAGATCAGACAAGAGCTGTTTAGAGTGTGTTTAATCAGAATATACTGTGTTTCAGAAGCTGACTAGATTTGTTCAGAAGTTAAGTGTTTTGTTCAGAGTTCAGAACCAATGCAACAAAAGCTATGCAGATGTAATTGAACGGGAGTATGTGTCTCAGGGGGAGTACATGAGTGATAACATCCTGAGTGTTTACTTGATAACAAGTTGTGAGCTGTTTGTCTTAGTATTCCTGAAGTTTTCAGAAGTTACTTGTCTCAGAAGTTACTGCAGTCCAGAATTAAGGGAGTATTGTATGTGTGCTGAGTTGCAGAGGGAGAGTAATGTGTTCAATGTTGCTAGTTGTTATGTGTTTGTGAGGCTTCAGGGGGAGTATTCTTATGAAGATCAGATATGTTGAAGTTTTCATGTGTACTTCAGAAGTTGAGAATATCAGAAGCTGATATGTTGTGCAGAACTGAAGTTGTTTTGTGTTTTTCATGGTTAATCATAGCTGAATCCACTACTTATCTCTATGTTTGGTTTGAGTTATTTTTGTGGAGTTCTTCAGTGCTGAGATTGTTTATGCTGAATTGAAGAACTTGTTTTTTGTGAAACATTGATTTTAGCCAAAAATTTGCCAAAGGGGGAGATTGTTGAGTATTTTGAAGTTGGCTGCATGTTTTGGCAAATGCAATGTGTTCAAGCAAAGCGTCTCCATGTATATAAGAAGTCTTCAGTTGCAAGAATTCGCATTTGAAGAAGTTCAGAAGCTGTTTGGACCTTCAGAAGCTGAATGTTCCTTCAGACGCAGGAACAGTGCATCAGAAGCTGAAATCCTTCAGACGCAGGAACAGTGCATCAGACGCACTATTCAAGCGTTGACCCGCGTTGACTTCTTCAGAAGCTGGGTATTTTTGAGTTATTTCTGTGCGAATCTTTGCGAGATTCATTAAGGATTTACTATGGATGAAGGGTTCTAGAATGCAGATTAAATTGATGAAAATCTTATGAGATTTGGCTCGTGTTTATGCTTATCATATTTTCTAAAGCAATCTTTGAGAGATACGTTGCAGAATTATATGTTTCCTTATTAAGCCTTGCATATTTCAGAAACATATCAATTCAGAAGATTGGAATCAGATTAATGCTGGTTGACTGAAGCCTATTTAAGGAGAATGCTGCTATTGTTCAAGACTTACGAAGTTTATTTTGCAAAAGTTTAGAACTGAGTCTTTGTGTTTTTACAAACTTAGAGTTTGATTTGTACACCACTCGACTGAGTTGGTTTAGGTGTGTTTGAGTTGTAATTCACTCTAAGCCTTTAGGTACGAGTGTTATTCATTGATGTATTGAACTTGTGTTCAGAACTGGGTAGTTTTCAAGAGCTGTTTAAGTAACTGGGTTGTTGCTTGGTTAGGAAGTTAGTAGGTTCTAATACTCAAGGAGTTGGGTAGAAATCTGACTAGGAGGAGATTGATTGCTTAGGCTGGGAACTGGGGGTCAGTGTCTTGAGTCTTAAGGATTAATTCCTATAGTGGATTTCTTTCCTGGATTGGTATCCTCCAGACGTAGGTGGCATTTGCACCGAACTGGGTTAACAAATACTTGTGCCTTTTTACTTTTTGCACTGTTTTATTGCTACTTCTGATTGTGTTTGTTTGTGCCCTGTTTTGCGTTTTGTTTAAGTCCTAGCCAGAATTTCATGTTGCGATTGATGATTTGTCTGCTGAGAAAGATAGAGATGAGTCTGTAGTAGTTCCAGAGTCTGAAACATCAGAAGAACAACTGTCAGAAGCAGAAAATCAAATAGAGTCTGAAGAAGCAGAAATTCATCCAGATCATGTTCCTACTGGTAAAGGACCATCAATTAGAGTTCAGAAAGATCATCCTAGAGATTTAATCATTGGAAGCTTAGATCAAGGGGTCAAAACCAGAAGTTCAGATGCTGTTGCTACTAATTCATGCTTTGTGTCAAAATTTGAACCCAAAAATGTGAAAGAAGCCCTAACTGATGAATTTTGGATTGAAGCCATGCAAGATGAGTTGAATCAATTTAAAAGAAGTGAAGTGTGGGATCTTGTTCCAAGACCTGAAGGTTTAAATGTGATTGGCACTAAGTGGATTTACAAGAACAAAACAGATGAAAATGGTATTGTGGTCATGTAACATCCCACCTAAGACTTGAATATTTGTTAATATTGAGACGATGTATCAGAAACGTTTTAAGCAAGGGACAATTTGGTAAATTGTCAGTTAATGGGTTTATTTATATGGTAAGTGTGTTGTCCCGCTTATGAGTAACCGTTATAAGTATTGGAAACTTACTAAGCAAGCAATGGCAATTTAATAAATTGGAATGGCAAAAATGGTAAATAAGTTATAAAGGAGGGGAAAGTTTAAAAGAAAGAAGTAGAAAGATTGTTCTACATTCTTCCATTTCCATTTCCTTCCAATTTTCAGCTCTCCTCTCCCCTCTTTCTCATCTCTCACGCCCACACTCCCTCACCATAAACTCATCTTTTCATCATCCAATTCTTAAGAGAAACTTCTCAAGCAAGGTTTGGTTGGTAAAGCTAGAACAAGTGAAAGAAACAAGGAGTAAACAAGGAAGATTTTGAGAGAAGAAGTAGAGTTAAGCCAAGGCTTTGGGGAATCAGAAATAACAAGCACCAATAGGAGGATTTAGGTGAGCTCCACAGGGTTTTATAACCCGATTGAGTAAGTTTATGAGTTTTAGCTTTTTAAGCAAGTTATGAGCATTGAACCCTAATTCAATTTAGATAGCAATTCTTGATCATTGTGTGTTGAATCCTGTTGTTATGTCTTTGAATTTATCATTTAAGTTGTTATGATGCCTGGGTATGTTTGAATAAGCTGAATCGGTGAAAATCACGTTTTAAACTTGCCAAAAACTGTCCAACTGCAGGTAAAATCGTGTCACGATTTATCAATCGTGTCACGATTTCACAGGCAGTGCCAAACACGATTTCTGGGTAAGAAATCGTGACACGATTGCCCAATCGTGTCACGATTTTGGGCTGGACAGGATCACTTAAATTTTCATATTTTCTTGCTCCGTTTCGGCTATTCAAAACTGCTTCGGACTTAAGGATCGACATGTAATGATCAAGCATTGTTAAAGAGCATATAAAGACCTATCCTTGAGATGTGTAAACCAACATTATAGGGTGAGGATAGGCATAAGCTTGAGAGGATACATAATTTGATCCTCAAGTCATTATAGAGATTATAAGAACTAGTTTTGGGAATTATCCCTTACTAAGCAGTCTACCATACACAATTAAGTACAAGCAAGCTCAAGAGTGATATAAGCTCATAGTTTAGAACCTTTTTATAGGTTAAGCACTTAAGAATCAATAACCTTAAGATTAAGTGCAAGTTTAAGATTATATGATGAGATTATGTTGACGTGTTCATCAGACTCCGGAGTATGCCGGATGGGATTTCTCCGAAAGGGCTATCCACACGTATGCTATAATTATAAGTTAAAGTTATACATTACATGTCTATATATATATATATATCTAAAGAATAAGAACAAAGTAATTAATGGGCTTGATGTGTCTCTCGTATGCTCGCCAGTTAGTATACGAGGGGTTCCTGTGAAGTTACCGCCTTTAATGGCAGCCGGAACGGTGAAGTTACCGCTCGTGAGGGCAGCTACACATCCAAGTCTAAAGTTAATGTGTCTCCTGTCTGCTCGTCAGTTAGTATACAGGGGGTCCCCGTGAAGTTACCGCCTTAAATGGCAGCTGGGACGGTGAAGTTACCGCTCGCGAGAGCAGCCACACAAATAAGAGGAGTCCGGTGTTAGCCTGATATGATAGGAATTT
Source organism: Medicago ruthenica (assembly GCA_018208015.1). Classification (NCBI taxonomy): domain Eukaryota; kingdom Viridiplantae; phylum Streptophyta; class Magnoliopsida; order Fabales; family Fabaceae; genus Medicago; species Medicago ruthenica. The sequence goes on along the minus strand of CM031372.1, from coordinate 2,985,364 downwards.
TCACCGGTAAGAAGGGAGATGTACTTCGGGGTTACTCCACCCGGATGCACTCCGTAAAATGAACCAAGATAATTATTGTTTGTTCAACGCTGACTTACTAACTTATAATTAAGAATGATATATATTAATACCTATGACATTATTATGAGAATATGATGATTAGTCAGCAGAGAAAGAAAGTGATCATAGGATGTCCCCAGATCACTAAGTGTAAGTTAAAGTTCAAAGTTAGAATATGAAATACATGAGATAAGATTAAGATATGCAGCGATCCTAGTTCTTCCCCTTGATCGCGAAATAAGTAAAAATAAGACTTGGCGATCGTAGATATTCCCCAAGATTGCCGAGGTAGGCACGGCGACCCTAGGTTCCCTGTGGTTGCTAACAGTAGGTAGGGTAGGAGCTCACTGAGACATTATGTCTCATCCCTATCCTTCTGGTGCAGGTTTTCAGGTAGCCCAGTGGTTTTCAGATGAAGAACTTCAGAAAGATGCTGGATGGAGTGCAGATGCTCGTCAAGGTCAAGCTCAGGAGGCTGCAGATTGTATAAGTATATGTGAATGTAATTGTAAACGATATTTGGATATTTGTATAAACGAGCTATTTGTACTCATTCAGTAGTTTTATATTGTATTTACTATTGAAAATTTTAATGTACCCAGTATCAGAATAATACACATGCTAAATATTCTAGATAATTTAGTATGGGTGTTACAATTGGTATCAGAGCAGGTCGATTCAGACCGTGCCTTGGGTCATTAAAGTTTCAATAAAAGTAGTGGGACCATTGGGTTCCGGATATTGTTCTAAAGGTCACATCTAGTTGAGCCTGATCAACTCAGTCTAGTATATGACAGTTAGGATAAATGTCCGAGAGCTGAATGTGACCAAGGAGGAATGAAGTTGTGAAGGGCGAAGACTAAGGTAGTAGGATTGTTTGACGGAGTTGGTGGAGGAGTATTCAACGCCAAATGGTGGCCATCGAACCGTTAAGTGACAAAGTTTGTTTATGGTAGAGTTTCAAGAATGCCAGAAATATTTAAGGATAAAGTGAAGAACCTTAACGCAGTTGGACGCGTCATTAGGAGATGTCTCATAGGAGGAGACATGAACAGTAAGAAATTATGGAACCATAATTGGGACCGTAGTTGAGAAGTAGCAATAAGGACAGAGTGTGAGGAATCGAAGGACTCGCGCACTCGGATCAAACGAGATTTTAAACCCAAACAGTAAAGAGATTTAGTTATTGATTAAGAGGATTAATTGGATTATTTTCATTATGACGAACCATCGAGATGTTTTATACGAGAATTACAAGCTCAACAACAAGTAGTGAGTCCCTAAGAAGGATATCAAATAGTAGTTGATTTCCCTCGATTGGACGAAGAAGGCAAGTTCAAGATAACACGAGATTAAAGTAGACCAGTTGTGAAGGATAATCGGATTTTTTAGCTGAGAAATTATATTGAGATTTTATTGTGCGAAGGATCGTCTTAAAGACGAAAGGTTAAGATTGTAGTTAATGCCAATGAGTCTTAAGTTTTCAACTGATGAATTTCTTTCCACAGTTATACTAGAAGCTGAAGAGATCACCTCGTGTGGATAAGTTCAGAGGGCAGTAATAAGGTATAGATTTCGATTATTCTACTATATGCAGAATTATTGAAGCACTAAGATCAAGTTTTGAATTGTGAATGCAGTGACGAGTTGTTGAATGAAACCAAAAGATAATGATGAGGTTTTGAAGCTCAAGATCAATTAATTGGAGGGATTCGAAGGTAACCTAAGAGATATGGTAAAACCTTAGAGGCGTAATTGTCTCGGAAAGATTATGAGTATGAAATTCTTATGGATAAAGATAGAACGATTAGTAATGGGACTTAAACCCTCAGTAGATTCAGTGTATGAAAGATGTGAACCTCCAGAAATCATAGAATGTTTTAGATGATGCCACAAGTGATTGTGTGTGGACTTAAGCTGCTCCAAGTATACCTTTAGGTCGGTTTCTGCAATGATAAAACGATAAAACATGTTGGATTGACCATGAGATGGTCACAGAAATCAGAGCATGGAGAATAAGCTAGAACCAGTGTATAAGCTGTTTTGACGAAATCACTGCTTGGCCCGTAGTGGTTGATGAAAATTGTTTACAGGTTTCGACATATTTTTGAGAAAGTAAGTATACGGTTTATGTCCGAAAGGAAAACCAGATCAGATGACGATCAGTCCGTAAGTTGAACAGATGGCTTAAGCCACAAGAGAATAAACAAACGTAAGATGATTCTGCTGTGATAGTTACGGGTCATTAAGGAACAAGTCAGCCAGAGAATTTTATAATGGTGTATTACCCCTCCTCCGAAGTGATTTGTTTAAATCAGAGTTGCGCAGCGGAGTAGTAAACCAAGAATGAATTAATGAGCAAGTGCTAAGCTGAAGCTTAGAGAACGAGAAGATGATAAGTGCATAATTCTTATAATATGGAATAACAGTAAGTATAGACGACCTGAACTTATCACAAGTTCTAATGGGGGACTTTGGAAGTTAAGTTGAGGAGTGTTTCAAACCTCGAAACCCATGAAAATAGGAATATCGGGATAATTTAAGAATAAGTGGTAAGATAAAAGAAGGATGTGTTCCTACCAGGTTAAGTCTTAAGTGAATGAAGTCATTGCTAGTAAGGTAACCCAGCTATTTTAGCTCAATAATTTCAAGTGGACTTGAAGAGTAAGTTCAGCCAAGAAAGAATTATTCCTGAGGTAACAACAGTAAATGTTGCACTTGTAAGATGGTATCTTCGGATTTGAGGCGTCGATCTGGAACGACAAATATAGTGGATTATAAGTTTAATTTCTTGTGGTACTCATAGTATGTAAACATGTTTCATGTGTCAAATTTCGTTAGCATTACGTATTCGTCAATCAGTACTCATGCTACTCAGACAATTGTGTATCAAGTGACATAGTTCAGTTATATAACATGTATCGGTGATCGTAATACACAGTCAGTAAAGTTCAAAGGGGAAGGTATTGATCGGAGCAGGTTTGTCGATAACAAACATATCTTAGCGAAGGAGTTCAGAAATTCTTGAACTTAGTGTTCGTAGGTAAATGAAGAAGGATATCTCTACGCAAATTCAGAATGTAAATAAGGGATTAAAGGATTGTAGAAATTAGGGGTGCTGTATGAGTAGCGGCCAGAATAGAGTTTTATTTTCGAAAACAAAAGGATGTTTTTGAACGAAATATGTTTTTTTAACACCAAGAGAGTGTAACCATAATTTATGTTATGGGTTGATGTATACTCAAGCACTAAACATGAGTAACATTGGCGGGGCAAACCTGGCAAGCCAGTTGAAAGGCAAATCCCGGATGTTACAGAACGAGTTAAAAGAAGAAAGATTCCTAATTTATGAGGTAGTACCCCAAATATGTTAAGATTAAGAAAGATGTCCCGTTAGTCGGACAAAGATGAGGTGATGTATTGTGTACCCGTCAGTAGTGTACACGTGCTCGCTTATATATGCAAACTATATGTTATGAATTATACTAAGTGATAAAATGTAAGACGACTTATACCACTCATCACTTGGGCTAGACTCTTATGAGTCCTGGACTATCGACACAGAAATATTTATGTCATGGTTAGAACTTGAGATAGTTAATGATTATGATTGCGATAAGAAGCACATCGGAATGTTAGAAAGAAAGGAGCAGGTAGTAGAGGTGAAACTTCCTGCTTATACTTGGAATACTAAATAAAGTTAAAATACCTCTTACATTTGTATGTGCGAGTATAATAACAGATGTTTTCGGAGTAATGATGATTCTATATGGAATGGTGATATAAGTCTATAAGTAAGTTGTCGTCGTATGAGACGAAAGTTAAAGGTAATAATTCATGGAAGTTAGATGCAGTGTCGTGACCCCTTAAAAGTGAAAATATTTGAGGAGGATAAGACTATCCAGTAAAGTATTTGAGATTTAGAGACCTTAAGTTGGTTGCAAGAAGTATTTGAACCAGGATCAAAGTCAAGCGAGTTGGATATAATTATTTAGATAACTTCGCATCCTACTACGTAAGGGTTATTCAATTCATCACAAGTATTTCAGTTAAAGAAAGTTGCCGAGTATATTCGACATAAAGAGTTGGAAGTCCAAGGGATTCCGATAAGCAAAACGAACTGGAGTTTTGGCTAGTAGAGGAAGTAGTATGAGAGATTCATTCATATATGATAATGAGTGGATTCTAAATTTCGAGGACGAAATTTCTTTAAGGGGGGTAGATTGTAACATCCCACCTAAGACTTGAATATTTGTTAATATTGAGACGATGTATCAGAAACGTTTTAAGCAAGGGACAATTTGGTAAATTGTCAGTTAATGGGTTTATTTATATGGTAAGTGTGTTGTCCCGCTTATGAGTAACCGTTATAAGTATTGGAAACTTACTAAGCAAGCAATGGCAATTTAATAAATTGGAATGGCAAAAATGGTAAATAAGTTATAAAGGAGGGGAAAGTTTAAAAGAAAGAAGTAGAAAGATTGTTCTACATTCTTCCATTTCCATTTCCTTCCAATTTTCAGCTCTCCTCTCCCCTCTTTCTCATCTCTCACGCCCACACTCCCTCACCATAAACTCATCTTTTCATCATCCAATTCTTAAGAGAAACTTCTCAAGCAAGGTTTGGTTGGTAAAGCTAGAACAAGTGAAAGAAACAAGGAGTAAACAAGGAAGATTTTGAGAGAAGAAGTAGAGTTAAGCCAAGGCTTTGGGGAATCAGAAATAACAAGCACCAATAGGAGGATTTAGGTGAGCTCCACAGGGTTTTATAACCCGATTGAGTAAGTTTATGAGTTTTAGCTTTTTAAGCAAGTTATGAGCATTGAACCCTAATTCAATTTAGATAGCAATTCTTGATCATTGTGTGTTGAATCCTGTTGTTATGTCTTTGAATTTATCATTTAAGTTGTTATGATGCCTGGGTATGTTTGAATAAGCTGAATCGGTGAAAATCACGTTTTAAACTTGCCAAAAACTGTCCAACTGCAGGTAAAATCGTGTCACGATTTATCAATCGTGTCACGATTTCACAGGCAGTGCCAAACACGATTTCTGGGTAAGAAATCGTGACACGATTGCCCAATCGTGTCACGATTTTGGGCTGGACAGGATCACTTAAATTTTCATATTTTCTTGCTCCGTTTCGGCTATTCAAAACTGCTTCGGACTTAAGGATCGACATGTAATGATCAAGCATTGTTAAAGAGCATATAAAGACCTATCCTTGAGATGTGTAAACCAACATTATAGGGTGAGGATAGGCATAAGCTTGAGAGGATACATAATTTGATCCTCAAGTCATTATAGAGATTATAAGAACTAGTTTTGGGAATTATCCCTTACTAAGCAGTCTACCATACACAATTAAGTACAAGCAAGCTCAAGAGTGATATAAGCTCATAGTTTAGAACCTTTTTATAGGTTAAGCACTTAAGAATCAATAACCTTAAGATTAAGTGCAAGTTTAAGATTATATGATGAGATTATGTTGACGTGTTCATCAGACTCCGGAGTATGCCGGATGGGATTTCTCCGAAAGGGCTATCCACACGTATGCTATAATTATAAGTTAAAGTTATACATTACATGTCTATATATATATATATATCTAAAGAATAAGAACAAAGTAATTAATGGGCTTGATGTGTCTCTCGTATGCTCGCCAGTTAGTATACGAGGGGTTCCTGTGAAGTTACCGCCTTTAATGGCAGCCGGAACGGTGAAGTTACCGCTCGTGAGGGCAGCTACACATCCAAGTCTAAAGTTAATGTGTCTCCTGTCTGCTCGTCAGTTAGTATACAGGGGGTCCCCGTGAAGTTACCGCCTTAAATGGCAGCTGGGACGGTGAAGTTACCGCTCGCGAGAGCAGCCACACAAATAAGAGGAGTCCGGTGTTAGCCTGATATGATAGGAATTTTCACCGGTAAGAAGGGAGATGTACTTCGGGGTTACTCCACCCGGATGCACTCCGTAAAATGAACCAAGATAATTATTGTTTGTTCAACGCTGACTTACTAACTTATAATTAAGAATGATATATATTAATACCTATGACATTATTATGAGAATATGATGATTAGTCAGCAGAGAAAGAAAGTGATCATAGGATGTCCCCAGATCACTAAGTGTAAGTTAAAGTTCAAAGTTAGAATATGAAATACATGAGATAAGATTAAGATATGCAGCGATCCTAGTTCTTCCCCTTGATCGCGAAATAAGTAAAAATAAGACTTGGCGATCGTAGATATTCCCCAAGATTGCCGAGGTAGGCACGGCGACCCTAGGTTCCCTGTGGTTGCTAACAGTAGGTAGGGTAGGAGCTCACTGAGACATTATGTCTCATCCCTATCCTTCTGGTGCAGGTTTTCAGGTAGCCCAGTGGTTTTCAGATGAAGAACTTCAGAAAGATGCTGGATGGAGTGCAGATGCTCGTCAAGGTCAAGCTCAGGAGGCTGCAGATTGTATAAGTATATGTGAATGTAATTGTAAACGATATTTGGATATTTGTATAAACGAGCTATTTGTACTCATTCAGTAGTTTTATATTGTATTTACTATTGAAAATTTTAATGTACCCAGTATCAGAATAATACACATGCTAAATATTCTAGATAATTTAGTATGGGTGTTACAGGTCAGAAACAAGGCAAGGTTAGTTGCTCAAGGTTATACTCAAGTTGAGAGACTTGATTTTGATGAAACATTTGCACCTGTGGCCAGATTAGAGTCCATTAGATTACTATTGGGAGTATCTTGCATTTTGAAGTTCAAATTATTTCAGATGGATGTGAAGAGTGCATTTCTGAATGGTTATCTGCAAGAAGAAGTCTATGTTGAACAGCCTAAAGGGTTTGTGGATCATAAATTTCCAGATCATGTTTACAAATTGAAGAAGGCTTTGTATGGATTGAAGCAAGCACCTAGAGCATGGTATGATAGACTCACACAATTTCTTGTGACTCAAGGATACAGAAAAGGTGGAAGTGACAAAACTTTGTTTGTAAAAGATGAAGATGGAAGTCTGATGATTGCTCAAATCTATGTTGATGACATAGTGTTTGGTGGGATGTCAAAGAAAATGGTTCAGTTGTTTGTTCAGCAGATGCAGTCAGAGTTTGAAATGAGTCTAGTTGGTGAACTTACATATTTTCTTGGACTACAAGTCAAGCAAATGGAAGATACAATTTTCATTTCTCAGAGTAAATATGCCAAGAATATTGTGAAAAAATTTGGAATGGAAACTGCTAGCCATAAGAGAACACCTGCTGCTACTCATCTGAAATTAACTAAAGATGAACATGGAGTTTCAGTTGATCAAAGCCAATACAGAAGTATGATTGGGAGCCTACTGTACTTAACTGCAAGCAGACCTGATATTACTTTTGCTGTTGGAGTGTGTGCAAGATATCAAGCTGATCCTAAGATGAGTCATTTAACACAAGTTAAGAGGATCTTGAAGTATGTCAACAGTACAAGTGATTATGGAATCATGTACTCACACAGTTCAAGTTCTGAATTGATGGGATATTATGATGCTGACTGGGCTGGAAGTGCAGATGACAGGAAGAGCACCTCTGGAGGATGTTTCTTTTTGGGTAACAACTTAATTTCATGGTTCAGCAAGAAACAAAATTGTGTGTCATTGTCTACAGCTGAAGCTGAATATATAGCAGCTGGGAGTAGTTGTTCACAGTTGGTATGGATGAAGCAAATGCTGGAAGAATACAACATGGAACAAGGTGTTATGACACTGTTTTGTGACAATTTAAGTGCAATAAACATTTCTAAGAACCCCATACAGCACAGCAGAACTAAACACATAGATATCAGACATCATTTTATCAGAAATCTTGTGGAGGAAAAGATTGTTCAACTTGAACATGTGGATACTGAGAACCAGATTGCTGATATTTTCACAAAAGCCTTGGATGCCAAACAATTTGAGAATCTGAGAAGCACGTTGGGTGTGTGTCTGCATGAGGATTTATAGCAATTACAGCAAGCTGGATGTGAGGAAGATAGAGTACCTGCCAGATTTGCCAATGTTGAGTTTGATCCTGAGTCTGAGTCTGATACTGGGACTGATTTTGAAGATTTTTGTGCAGTTTTTATTCCCCATATGAAGACTATGGTTTGTCAGAATTTTGTGGCTAAAAAGGGGGAGAAAAGCTTGTGTTTGAGCTGTTCAGAATCAGAATGTGCCTGTTCAGAATGTGTTCAGAGTTCAGATTTAATCTTGTTCAGAATTCATGTTGTTCAGAAGTTAAGTGTTTTGTTCAGAGTTCAGAACCAATGCAAGAAGTGCTGTGATGATCTGTTTGAGGGGGAGTTTGTGTCTCAGGCGGAGTACATGAGTATGTAGTGCTTGAGTTGTGAGTTGTGTGTTTTTAGTGTTCATGAAGAATTATGTGCTGAAGAGTGTTTCAGTTTAAGTGTTCCAGAAGTTTACTGCTATTTCAGTTTCTGCAGTTCAGAATTAAAGGGGAGTAATTTTGAATGCTGAGTTGCAGGGGGAGAGTTGTTTTAAAACTGGTGTGATTGCTGGTGTGTTTGTGAAGCTTCAGGGAGTGTTATCAGAAGATGTTCAGTAGTTTTGTTTGTTATCAGAAGCTGATGTGTTGAGTTGAAGAACTGAAGTTGTTACATAGTATTTGTTGGTTTAACATGGTTTAACATAGCACACTTAGTTTTTGTCCGCTGCTTATCTCTGTGTTATGGTTTGATTTTGTGGAGTTCTTCATTGCTGAGTTTGTGTGTGCTGAATTGAAGAACTTGTTATTTGTGAAACATTGATTTTAGCCAAAAAAATTTGCCAAAGGGGGAGATTGTTGAGTATTTTGAAGTTGGCTGCATGTTTTGGTAAATTTAATGTGTTCAAGCAAAGTATCTCCAAGTGTTAGAGAAGTCTTCAGAAGCAAGAAAACGGATTTGAAGTGGTTCAGAAGCACTTTGGACCTTCAGACGCACTTTGAACCTTCAGACGCAGGAACAGTGCTTCAGACGCACTATTCATCCGTTGACCCACGTTGACTTCTTCAGAAGCTGCGTTTTCATGTGTTCTTTCTGTGCGAATCTTTGGAAGATTTGTCAAGGATTAATTCAAGCATTTGAGTTCTAGAAGGCTGAATTAAATTGATGAAGATCTTATGTAAATTGGCTTCGTGTTTTATGTTGATTATATTTTCTGAAGCAATCTTTGCTAAATACATTGCAGAATTATGTGTTTCCTTATTGAGCCATTCATTATTCAGAAACATATCAAATGCAGAAGATTGGATTCAGAATTAAACAAGCTGCTGAAGCCTATAAAAGGAGATGTGCTGCTATTGTTGAAGACTTACGAGTGTTAATTCAGAAATCAGAGAATTGAGTCTTTTGTGTTTTAAAACTTAGGTTTTATTTGTACACCACTCATCTGAGTTGGTTTAGAGTTTATTGAGTTGTAATTCATTCTAAGCATTTAGGTACGAATGAAGTTTTTGATGTATTGAATTGTGTTCTTCAAAACTGGGTAGTTCTCAGAAGTTGTTTTGTTACTGGGTTAGTTACTTGGATAGGAAGTTAGTAGTGTTCTAATACTCAAGGTGTTGGGTAGAAATCAGAACTAGAAGGAGATTGATTGCTTAGGCTGGGAACAGGGGGTCTGTGTCTTGAGTCTTAAGGATTAATTCCTATAGTGGATTTCCTTCCTGGATTGGTATCCTCCAGACGTAGGTGGCATTTGCACCGAACTGGGTTAACAAATATCTGTGCCTTTTTACTTTTCTGCACCTTTTATCCTGCTTCTGAACTGTTTTTGATTGTGCTCTGTTTTGCAAACCATTGTGCCCTGATTTACGTTTTGTTTAAGTTCCAGCCAGAATTTCAAATAGAAAGCTAGTGTCTTTCTCTCGCCATTAGTCAACACCTAAGTAACAAAAAGGTCAATACTTAAGTCTAATTTCACAAAATTACCACCATCACACCATAGATAATTATAATTTTTTTTAATAATATGCAGCATATCTCATTACTAGACAAAACACTCAAATAAATGTCAAAATCTTATAAGGAGATTATTTGGACTATCAATCTTATCTTTTAGGGCACAAAGCCCTCCAGAAGGGCTTGACGCCCTCAAGAAAGGGCTCAGCTCCCTCCATAAGGGCCCGAAGGTCCTTAGGCGAATCCGCCAGGGGGCGCCGCCTCAGAGAGCTTCTAGAAGCCTTTAGAATGCTCCAGAACGCTCTAAATGTGGCTTTGGGTCCAAGTTACTCGGGGCATAAGCCACGGGAAACCAAGCCCAAATAAGGCTATAAATACCCACTTGTGAGGCACTCTCAAGACATCACTTAAACAAACTAAACCCTAGTTCTATACATCGTGTCGGACAACGGCACCTAGTTCGCCAGCGCGAAGGTGGTCGAGTTTTGCAAAAATCTATGAATCCAAATGAAATTCGTCTCCGTCATCCACCCCCAAGCCAATGGGCAAGCAGAGTCAGCTAACAAAGTCATCCTGAATGGTATTGAAAAGAAGCTAGAAGCAGCCAAAGGACTTTGGACCGAACATCTGCATGAGGTAACAATCGTTTATTTTTTATTCTAGTCTACACTAAATCACACGACAAATACATTTACTCACCACATAGAGCGAATACATCCACAAGTACAGGTATTATGGTCTTACCACACAACGCCACACTCCACCACCAAGGAGACACCATTTACTATGGTCTACGGCGCCGATGCCATGCTCCCAGTAGAAATCGACACGCCCACGTGGTAGGACAATATTTCCATTTTTTCTTTTCTAACCCACTCTTATGCAGGTCACCTACCTCCATTTTCATCTCTCGCAACTCACAGATTTCTTTTGTTATCAAACCAACTAGCTAATGAGACAGGTTTACGATGCGACATAGACATGATCGACGAAATCCGAGAGGCCGCCCACATCCAGGAGTTCGCCGCTAAGCAACGAGCAGCCCGCCGTTACAATTCCAGAGTCATTCCACGTGAAATGAAGGAAGGTGACCTTGTCCTCAAGTAGGTTATCGCCCCTACCAGGATAGGCAAGTTACTACCCATCTGGGATGGGCCATACAAAGTAAAGGAGAAGTTGTCACACGGAGCCTACAAGTTGGAGGAATTGAATGGAGACCCTGTCCCACGCACATGGAACACAGTGAACTTACGTCATTACTGTAGTTGAAGTTTAATTGCTTAGCGTTCTTTTTTTCCTTTTTTACAATAAAGGCGAGCTCTAAACACCGCCATGACTATTACCACATTTTTTCTTTCATGATTTTAATAAAAGAAGTAGGGGAGTTGAAAGGGTTTTTAACGAGGCACCCTACTTTCTTAGATGATTGTCTCGTTCTCTCTCTACTTTATGTTTTGCAGTATCTAAAACAAAAAGACTTCTACACACGCGGGCGTCTACAATCGTTTACCTAAACCCATGAGGCCTCTAGGGCATCTACAATCGTAATTTACCTAACCCCATGAGGGCACTGGGGCATCTACAATCGTTTACCGAACCCCACGAGGGCTCTAGGGCGTCTACGATCGTTTACCTAACCCAACGAGGGCTCTAGGACGTCTACAATCATTTACCTAACCCCACGAGGGGTCTAGGGTGTCTACAACCATTTACCTAACACCAGGAAGGCTCTAGGGCGTCTACAATCATTTACTTAACCCATGAGAGCTCTAGGGCATCTACAAACATTTACCTAACCCCACAAGGGCTCTAGGTCGCCAACCGACTATAAGTTCCTAATCATAAGACATAAAGAAATTTTCTCAAACAAAGTTTCATGGAAGCTACAAGATTTTCTCAAACAAGACTTCATAAAAATCGCATAAACCTCCTAGAGACTACGCAAAACACAAATATATTTGAAAGGCACTCAGCATCATAGCATTACTAAGATCCAACAAATCACAACGCCAAAACCAAGAAAATTAACATGCAAGATAAATATCCTACCAAAGGACTTCTCAAACATAAATAACGACAACATTAAATTTGTCCTTTAAAAGGAACATTGTTAATTGTTATAACGCAGAATATTGTTACAGCACAAAATACAAGCATCATCATCTACCCCACCATCAAAATAAGTAAGTTACCACCCAAATATTCTCTAGGGCTCGTCCACCAACGCCCCATCTTGGACGATCTTGAAGGAATCCAGGCTATCGAGATTCACATCAGGAACAAGCAAGGCGACCTGTTCCTTGGCGCGCTCGAAAACCCAGTCAAAGCTTTCGGCCGCCTCAATCTTGGCCTCCTCCACGTTAGCTTCGAGTTGGGCAACTCTTTTCAGATCTTCCTCTGAGTTCACCCGCAAGCGCTCAATCTCCGCATTCAATTTCTCCAGCTCCGACTTTAACTTTTCAATTTTTTTTCGTACTCCGCCGATAAAGAATCCTTTGCCTCCTTAACAGCGGCACCTTTAGCTTTCTCCACCACCTCTAACTCTTTCTCCAGCGCTTTCACCTTCTCCTGCAGCTTCTCCATTTCGACCTTGTACTTTTCCCCCATGGCGTCCAACATGACGATGGAACGCAGACAATGAACGCCTACGTCCCTCACCATCAAAGGGAGAAAGCCATTCAGAAGGGCTTGGCGCCCTCAAGAAAGGGCTCAACGCCCTCCATAAGGGCCCGAAGGTCCTTATGCAAACCCGCCAGGGGGCGCCGCCTCAGAGAGATTCTAGAAGCCTCTAGAACGCTTCAGAACGCTCTAAACGTGGCTTTGGCCCCAAGTACGGAAAACCAAGCCCAAATAAGGCTATAAATACCCACTTGAGAGGCACTCTCAAGACATCACTTAAACAGACTAAACCCTAGTTCTATAGATTGTACTCACCGCAAGTACATTATTGATAGTTTTAAAATATTTTATCAATATGTCATAAATTTTATGTATTGGTGTATTAAAATATTATTGTAGATATATATGTCCCAATGTAAGCTCAACAAAATTCCAAATTAAACCTTATGGACACATATTAAATATGTAGCAAATTATTTGATTCTTTCATTATGATTTGGCTCAATTGTTTAATTGTTGTGAAAAACTAATAATAAGTTTTGATAAAAAGTTATTGCTAGATTTTTTTTTGGGTAGGATGAAATGACAATAACCATTAGAAACTCAAACACATATAAACGAAGAAGTTGTGGTTTGAACCACGGTCAAGACGAAATGCCTTACATTGCTAGATTGTTTTATTTATCTTATAATTATTTTTTATACAATATACCCTAATTAATCAATAACCATGTGTTTATTAGTCTTACATATTATTTGTCTTTTTTTGTGTGTATGTGTGCATGCAGTTTGTAAGTAAATACAACGCAAATGTTTACAGGTGTGTTAAGAACATATGTTAATAAATCAAACAATCCTTGAAAGTGTCCCCTATGTTTAACCCTAATTAATCAATTACTTAGTAATTTAAAAATTAATAGTATTTTTTTAATACTCTAGATATAATATTAACATTACATACATACCTTAAAAGTGTCCCCTATGTTTACAACAAAGGTATTGGGTTGAGGGGGAATAACATGCCATTCGTTATCAGCTAATTAATTTTCTAGACCTCCAACTTGGTCTTGGAAAAGAATAGTGATTGCATTTGGGTCACAATGAGGATCAGTTCCAAGGGTTCCAACTTGGATATCATTGCTAGAACTAGAAGGATAGGAGTTGCATCTCATCATTGCCTCAGTGTCATTGAAAAACTTTCGATAATGCAAATGATCCACGTCCAAGCTAATGGCCAATAACTCCAAAATGACCCCAGATAATTCCTTCATTGCATCGCAATACTTATGACACACCAACCTATTCCAATTAGGGTGAAAATATGTCAAGGAAAATGTTGATCAATGTTGTTTCTGTCTATGTTTATAAGCTACAATATAATAAATATTTTTTTTTAAAAAAAAAGTGAAAATTTATTCATGCGACCTCTTAACTTTATATCAAATAACGACTTAGTCTTTAATTTTTAAAATGTTAACATTTTTATAATTTTTAGCAAAGTCTATTAGACCTCTGTCAAGAACAACCTAGAAACTCAACATGTTCATCTTCAAAGAAACTCATAAAGTTCATCAAATCCATAATTCTAAAAAAACACAAATCTTCACTACTACAACAACATCAAATATCTAAATTCCATAAACATTTTACCCTTCCTTCCTCTTTTATCTTGTCAACGCCAGAATACATGAAAAATCTTTGAGAAAAAATTTCAGCATCAACTAATGCAATTCAATGCCCAAATGAGAAATTTAATCACGATATAAATGATATGAATCAATGTTTAAACAATACAAAAATGAAGTTTGAATGTGGTTTGGGAAGAAAATGGAAAGGATTATAGTTAGGATTTTCAATATTGGGGATTTAGGATTCTTACCTGTAATGCCCATTAAAGCTTTGCAATTCAAATCTAAGAAACCAGTCTCAAGCCATATTCTTTGTCGTGCAAATCTGAAATTTGCTCAATAAAACACCTCACTTGTTTTTAATGTCTTGAATGATTGGGGGTTGAAATGTGTTTTTTTTAATAGATGTCCAAAATCGCAACTAGTATAAAGTTAAGGGGCCAAAAGTGTCTTTAAACCTATAAACATCATGTACATAATAAATGTATATAATATATATTTTTGGGTACAAAGATTACGTATGTTTTTTATTTTAAAATAATTGGAAAATGGTCATTGTGTGTATTTTGCAATGTATCAATTGAGTTGGTAACAACTTTATACAAAAAAAATAAAAAAAAATTGAGTTGGTAACAACTTGACATTATTTTATTTTTTTTGGTACAAGGTAACAACTTGACATTATAATTGTAAGGGACACGAACGTTTGTAAAATACATCCTGTTTTATATTCCCAATTGATTTGGGCACATCTTGTGAATTGATTTCGTTTTAAATGAATTTGACTTCTTCTTTTTTTGTTTTTTTTTTCTAAATGACTTTAGTAGCACCCATTGTCAAAATAATTTCCCCTTCTGCAGTTTTTTTTTTAAAATGAAATATTTAATAAGTGAATTGAAATAATTATTTTTTCAGTAAGGAATATTTTTTTTTGAGAAATAAAGGGTATATTTAGACATAATACTTTTTTAAGAAGTATTTACAGATATCTTATTTTTAATCTAGCTTTAAAAAAAATTAATAGATGAAAAATAAATTATTTAAATTCCATATAATTTATCATTTAATATTATATCTATGTTAATTTTTTGTATAGTAAACATTACATTTATGAGTCAAACAAATAAACATCACATTTTTATAATACTACTACTCAAGGTTATATGTATGTGTGTGTGTGTATATATATATAGTTTAGTATATTTTTTGGTACAATATAGTGTAGTATTTAATAGTATGTTTAAATTAGTATTTGTTAACATTTCCCATATATTATTAGCAAATTCAATTTAATATTAATATATACAATATAAAATAATGTAAATAAGATTTATTTTTTAATACAATGTACCATTATGTATAATTATTAATACAGTACCACCATCAAATCAATTTTTTTACTAAATAATCAACTCAAATCTTATTAATTACAATGACATATACGACTTTTTTTTTTACTCTAAACCCTATACCATATTATTATTGTTACTTCGAACAAATTACGCTTGAACAAAAAACAGTGAAGAAACTAATTTAATATCGTGATATTTACATCCAAAAAATGTTGAATATACATAATGTACAAGATACAAGCATAAATACACGGAAAAGAACATACTAACTTCTTTCCCCAAAAATGTTCCCTTCTTTTTTATGAGCTTTAGTAATGTAGAAAATATGCAAGTTTTTTCAGAAGGGAGGGGTGATTAAACTGCATCCTGTTTCATATTTGCTCGATGCAAGATCCGCCCACAGTCCCAAGCTCTCCCTTTCCCTTTTTCTATACCAGACAGCAAAAGCTGTAATAAGTCGGCTGCATCTTCTTCACGTGCTAGTTCTATGTCTGTTTGAGGAAGTGGAAGATGAGTTGGATAATGGATATAACGCACATGTTTTGTTTTGCTGCTTCTTTTGGGAGAATGTTGATCATGCATAAAAGACGAGTCTGGTCTACTACCAACAATGTGAATAACCCCTTGAGCACAATCAGCATGTATTATACTCTCCAATCCAATCTCCCATTCAATTATCCACTCCAAATCAGAAGGGATGCCGCAAAATTCAGGCTTGCCCAAGTCTCTCAAACTTGGACTGAAAACAGTCATTATATATCTCTCTGTTAAGACGACAAACTTACCGGCTTCTTTAAGGGCTTTGCAAACCATTAACTTCTCATCTTTGAACTTTAAGCCATCATCAGCCTCCACAAGGACTGATGCTCCAACGGCTTCATCCCATGAATAAGATCTCAAAGGAAATTCATGGCTAAGTGACCTTGGAAGGCGTACCCTAAAGCGGTGTGATCTTAATTGATTAGGTTTGCTACGGTTTCTAATGCTTTGCGCAGTTTTGCCAGTAACCTCTAGTATACTAGCTGCAGGTTTTGCCACAAGTCCTGTAATTCCTAAAGCAACTCCTACATTAAAGAAATATGAAAAAGAAAGCACAATCAGTAAACAAGCAAAAAATAAGTCCATCTCCGAAAATAATTGCTGCTGGTAATTCTTAAAGTTGCCTCCAACTTATAAAGAAGATATCAAAACAATTCATTCACCTGACAGGACACCTGGAAGACCATGCCTCTCGGCTCCTCTTATTGGAGACTGAAGAAGACCAGTGAGTCCCTGTAAACAACATGGGCGAGTGAAATAACTTAATATACAAAGAAACCATTCACGTTATGCAGAAGAAAAAAAAATGCAGGTGGTGAGGTGCACCGTAGAAGAGGGAGGGGGGGGAAACATGTTTTAGTACCTCCAAGACTTCATTAATAACGCCTTTACTATCAGAAGCTACAGTTGCCTGTTGTTTTTCAATCCTTGAAGCTATTTGGTCGTCATATGTAAAAGCAACAATACCCTGGAAATAGAAAAGGCTAGCAAGGATTAAAAACAAAGTAGACATATAAATCAACCTACAATTTAATCAAAGCAAGAATCACCTTGCGTGCAACTTTACTGAATTGAGAAGCTGCATCACTGACAGCATAGAGTGTGTTACTTAAAAGACTAGTGGTGCCTTCAGCCATGCCCATAATAAGTCCAGTAGGGCTCTGCAAAATAAATCAATAATGCTTATCTGAATTGATCCATAGGGAGAACAAAAATAATTGAAGAAAGGGCAACCCTGGCAAGGCTTTTTTACCCGCATAATGTTGTTTGCTGGCACAGATAAGAAATCTCTAATCCCGTGCCCCATGCTCCTTGCAAAACCCAAGGGATTACCAATGACACCAGCCGAACCAAACAACTACAGATTTATATCAAAAAAGGTACAATTGCAGTTATACAGATGTTACACTGAGTTCTTTAAGGCAATGCACCACGTACAAAAGTAATTAAAAATTTAATGAAGATTAGTTCATTATGTTCTTGTAATACAGGATGTTGTATATAAAAAATGTTAATATAACTGATCAACAAGCTGCAGTTAAAAATATTTTCAATTTGAAATTTTAACCCTAATTCAAATCTATCAGTATAAAACTACACTAATGATAACTCGTCAACAGAACGAAAATTTCCAAGAATCAAGATAGACAATTGAAATAAGTTTGACAACTTCATGCATTGATGTACACTTAACATTTCTAGGATGATGAGCGACAAAACATAGAATGAGTCTGCGATGGAAACTAACCCATTACCTTGTAAGTCTCATGAAGTAGTTGGCGGTTGTAATGCCTAATTAGAATCTCTTGAATGGATTCCCAACTAGCCGTGTGATGCGCAATGGTTATATCCTTCAGATAAATATGTGCTCCCTCAACATCAGCAAGAGCCATAAGACCTCGCTGTAATTATATATAATCAGTTGTTAAAAAAACAAACCACTGTATAAATGAGTTGGCTGTGCGATCATATATCTAAGAAACATTTAAAGCTTCCAATAATGGCAATTAAATGGGCGTATAGAAATGAAAACCCTTTCGCTGCACTGACTGAATCAGAAATAGAACTCAGACCCTACGCAGAGTGCTCAAAATGGCGCTTGCTCTGCGATTTCGCCAAAATTTCTGCTGTGTTCATCAGTTTTTAGTCCAATAAATGTGTCTTTTCATGGGTTTGAAATGAAAATAATTAGGATGTAATTTTTCATGTTTAGATGTGCTTTTTTGTTCAATAGTAAAGCTCTTTGATTTGAAATCTGTCTATGGAAATGAATGTGACTCTGTGAAGGGTACCGGGGTTTGAACCCTAACAACTAATTACTAACATTTGCCTAAAAAAAAAAAACCGTACATGGATAAGGAACTCCTTCGACGTGAGTATTCTATTGCGAAGCATCCAAGGTGCACTGGAAAAACTGGAATTGTATAAATTATGTTAGTGAGTCTTTAAATACAATCCAGAAGTAGCCAAAACTGAAGTTAGAATAAATTTAAGAATTAGAAAGTGACCTTAAGGTCAATTTGATTGGTGCCAGTTCAAACATTTCAATATAAACTTTCTTCTGGGTTCTGGCTAACAGATAAATTTCCTGCCATGGGGCTCCAATTGGAACGATAGAAGGCAAAGATGCAATTTTCTTAGATTTTGCATTAAATATCGGAGCAAATCCAAGAGGACTTTGGTCACCATTCAATCTGAAATTTTCACTAGTTTGAACAGAAGATGAATCCTTTAATGATGTCCCGTAGTATTGATTTGAAGATGGTTTGGTTCCATACTGCATCCCTGAAGAGATATTTGTAAAGAACTCAAATAAGCTTAATATGACTTCTTGTTCAATCTCAAGACGGAAATCTGCCATCCTGCAAGCATTAAGGATATTATGTGTGATAAGAAATCACTTTAAAGTACATAAACGCCAGGAAACATTAGTCACAGTAAACTGTAAAGATGCAACAAACTTGGATAAAAACCTCAATTTTATGTACTCAAATGAAAGAAAGGATATGTCTTTCTTCTTCCACTTAGATATTTCTAGGCAGAAAACAGGACTAGAAGAGCTGCTGGAGAAATTCATTTGACTTGATTTTTCAATTCTTGATCTTGTGGCATCATCCCTTAATTTTGTATAATCAACTTGACGGGATCTGTATCCACCATTGAAGGACAACATAACTGGATATGGAGTAGAGCGCAACTGGTTATCAATTTGTATGAATGATATTCGCATGGAAAGCCTTTGGCGATCCAAACTTTGCAGTAGGTTGATTTGTATATCATTAATACAAGCAAAGAGCAACTCCTACAGAAATGGAAGTATTATTATATTAGATTCATGAATTCAACTATAGAGATTCTTTGATCTCTGAAATTCTGTTATTGTGATTTCTCAATTTTTTACAGCTCAACTGACAAGTGTCAGTTGAGTTGGTTACAATCTATTGAGTTGGTTACAATAACTGTTGACATTCTTAGCTACTCTAGGGTACATAATAGTTATACCAAGTTGTAGCTAAGCTATCCTTTGACATTAGGAGATAGAAGAGTACCAAATCTAAAAGTTCATAGTTCAACTACCTGTGGGTACGAGTTAATCAAGGAAATCCCAATACATGGAATAGAAATTGATATCTTGTCTTTATATTCTGCAGGTCTAACTTGATTATGATCATATAACCTTTTCTCTGTAGCATTTGGAACACTTGATTTCTTCACTTCATTAAAAATGTGGTAATTTGAATCGAGAACACTGAGGACCTGAAAGGAAAAAAAAAAGTATTGAAGGTAAGAGTTGTGATTTTCCATGTCAGATATATGAAATAAAGTTACTACGGAGTCACCTTTGTTGCCCCCTCTGCATGAACGGATACAAAGAAAATCCTCTCTGGCTTCTGGAATCAAATTTACATAAGCGAACATTAGATTACTGTGGAATCCAAACTTGGAATCAAAGATAAACTGCTATTTATCACGTGCTAAAAGAATCAGCTCCACAAATGTCATCAATAATTGCTCTATAATATTTCTTATTTCTTGAATTTATTTAATTAATTTTAGTTTCGAATTACTGTAATTTAGATGTGTTGTGTCAATGGATTATTTATTGAGGTTCTCTCTGTTGAAAATATATTAGGATCTTTATATTTATTGTGTAGGATTATTGTAGAAGCATATTGTATCGTAACATATCATACAATGTAAATGGGTATAAGATTTCATATATTTATTTTGTATTTATTGCATTGAGCCTCTGTTGAGAGTCTCATATTGAAATGTGACATGACTTGAAAAAGTTTTTATAAGTGGAAGGTATCCCTCGCCTTAAAAGCCAGTTTTGAAGTAAGCGAATCTTACCGTGTATATCAACACTATATTCTGAGTGTGTTCTACTCAAGTATTTTCATATTAATCTTTATCTTATAACATTTCAGCCTATTTTCAGATCCACCACACATCACATGTCCATATTATAGTCAATTAGTTACAGTTTGTTCTCTCCTTTTCCTCCCACTATATATACCTAATATACTCAACAGTTTTCAACAATAAAAAAAAAATGTAATATGTTATGAATGGAATATGTAACATGGAAAAACAACTTTTTTAATCTTGGAAAATGAAAAATGTTTTACCTCAGAGGTTGATGGCAAGTAGACAGGCATATATTCTTTAACATCATCAAGAGCATACATCCCCAAAACTCGCTCGCCAGGTACCTTCGATTTTGGTAACAAACATTGTTAGGTTAAGTCATAGGCTGTTTTCATTGTACCAAAGTAATTTTACCTCCACAACAAGACGATGAGGATAGGAGGGCTCATCCCAGGTGTAAGGGTTAGAAGCATAGGAGTGAATGACTGTGTCAAAAACTTCACACCTCTGCTGATATATTCGCAATATCTAGAAAGTAGCAATAAAATCCAGTTACATGATGATTAAAAATAGCAAGTGATGCCCATGCTCTATTGGTGTATGACTTTTGTAACAGTATAACGTAAGTAAAGAAAGAACACTCACAATTCATCACTAATGCAAAATAAAGTGACATTTTGTATAGCAACAATAAATGTTTAGTCAAGGAAATAGATGGGAAGATTTTTCAATTGACTCTATAAATTAAAATTAATTTTATAATTATTGTGTATTAAAAGTTCAGCTTTGACTGGGTATTCATCCAATACGGACTTCTGTGTTTTGCAGCGCATTAATTTTATAATGGGTTGGCCACTGGTTCTCTTTAGTCTCCATCTACCATTAAGTATTGGACTATTCTCCATCCAGTTTACTCTAATTACTAGTGCTTCTACAAGTCTTCTCTGTACAGCCTAAATCACTTAAGTCAAGATTCTACCAGCATCTCTAATCTCGACTGTTGGAATTCAGCACCGACTAGAAATATGGTCAAAGTAGTCCTTATAGCTCCTGACCTAGCTTTTGAAGATGAATCACACCTTAAAATGAAATTCTAAAATAATATCAAAGTCTATTCTAGATATCTTTGTAAGCAATAATCTATGTTATTCAACACGTATTTGTCCACACTCCATATGTCCAATCATGGGCCTGAGAGGGGTGCTCAAAACCCACAACCCGTTGAGATATGGTCATAATAGTCGTGTTATAAGACTTGAGCATATTTCAGTCCAACTCATTATTCTCTAAATCTTTCTAATAGTTTCTCTTATAACTTTTCTAGGCCTTCCTCTGCCTTTAGTGATCTAACTATCCTCCATCCGAGCTACTCTCCATGCTACAGAATCTACAACTCTTCTCTCTACATGCTCAAACCACCTAAGGCTATTTTCCACTATAAGGGCCACCTCAAATCATTAATCATTAAATAAAACCATCCAATAAAACCACTAACCAGCAGCCCTTAAAGGAGCATAGGTCAGCACCACAATTTCGGAATCTAAATAAATATTGTAATGCAACTGATAAAACTATGGACATACCTCTTTGGAGAAATTATCAATTCTGTATGGCATATATCCTGTATCATCATCAGACAAGAGAATCAAGTTGGTCCCCGAGTTTCCCTTGATGTTTCCAACTATCTTTTCATCTCCCATTGATATGTCAGCATTTTGCACTTCAACTCGTATCATGCTTGAAGTGCCAAGAACAAAGTTTCTCATTTTCAATTGTGTATCACCCAGATGATCTGGTAAAAAGCTGCCAGACCACTGCCATCCAGTTTCATTATAACAAATTGAAACTAGAAGCTCCCTGCATCACATGTTTTAAAAAAAAAGATAGTATGAACAAAAGGAAGAATGAGATGTAGAAAAAATATATAAAAACAGAACCAGAATGCAACCATTTTGGTTAGTGGTGGAAACAACAACCGTACTTGTCTGAGATAAAGAAATACAAACTACCAAAAGTACATACCTGCTCGTATCTGTCCAGTGAAGATGAGCATGTTCTCCTATTCCTAGATAAAACGTGACATCAGTGCCCTTCTGTTTATAAATTATTTCCTTGCTGCAGGCATTGCTGATCACATATCTGCATATTTAGACATCATTTGGTAACTAGAAGGAATGGCAAAAGTAAAACACGCGTTTCTCTCGACAAACCGGTATGCCAAAAGCTAGTAGAATAGGCTAAATATGGTTTTTAACTACAGCCAATATCCTTATATTAACTCATTTTTTGTAAAGTGGGCTTGCACACTATTTGCAAAGGTTGAATTAAATATTAAATAGAGAATAGGGAGGCAAGCAAAAATCAAACTCTAGACAAGTTCATCAAACAGGCTTTATTTCAATCTCAAGGAACCAACAATTCTAAAAGATTAAACTACGGAATTACATAAAAAGATTTCATCAAAAACATTCTTTTCTTTTTTGAACAGCAAACCAAATCATATTTTTTATAATATCTATCTATATTAATATACTAGTTACCTGCGATGGAAGAACCTTTAATTCTTTTAGTATAATTACAGATAATATTTTACTTTGTAACTGATTTGTTATTGTAATTATCGTAATTAGTATTTGATGGTGTATGTGGTTTTTATTTCAGATTTTTTCCCACGTGACTCCTTAATTAGGATAATTCGTTAGAGCCTATAATTTGTATCGATGTTCATAATTTAAAACATGAGAAATATTTTCAGATTTTTCCTCTTCATAATTTTGTTTGAAGTTGGTATCAGAGCTCTGATTTGTGAGATTCCGGTTCTGCATAAGAAACCCTAGCTGCCATAAACTAGATCCTTAGTCAAATGTGCATTTTATTTAGCTCAGCGTTATGGGATTTACCACCAATTCATCAAGGAAAAGCTAGGCAATGGTCTTGTAACAACACACATCTCTTTGGGGTTTTCAATGACAACTGTATAAACCAAGGGACTTCCCGTTGAGTTACTTCAAGATCTTACTTGAAAATTGGATATAATGTATATCCATCCACCCCCTTAAGGGGAAGTATTGTGCAATTAACAGATTTGATTTTTCCTCTGAAGTTGGTTTGTTATAGTAATTACTATAATTAGGATAGATATATAAAAGCCTATATATTTGTATCATTCTCTAATCTTAAATAGAGAAATACTTTTCAGATTTTTCTTCAAGTCATCCCACGTCAAGGAAACATCCAAAAATCTTAACCTTTTAAAGAGAGGCACGTAAACATTCATCAATAACATAACCTATGAACATCAATATATTACCTAGGCTGGAAAGCAATTGCATTTGTCCTCCCACCGTATGGTTCAGCAACTGAGATAGACGTCACAGCCAGAATAAATGCAGAATTTGACGTCAAATGAGGGACAAATATTGTGCTTGAACCACTTTGCGGTAGCAGAGAAAATGAGTTTGACCATAAAGAATATGGCATCTGCTCCCGCGCATCTTTAGGGAAACACCCACTCATTTTAACAAAAACATCATTTACAGAGGAAGTAGGGCTTGGAGAATACATGCATGGAACAACCCTTTCATGCTCATTATTACAAGAACCCGAATAATTCCAAGTTGACTGGACCCTCGAGCTCAGTGTATTTTTTAATCTTCCAAAAGAACTACGTTGAAATGAAGAATTACTTTTTCTTTTTTGCCTTCCCAAATTGCCACGGTAATTGCCAAAGAATACAGAGTTTGGACTATCATCCTTTCTACATGAAATTGTATGACTATCCAGGTAACTCCTTGGCTCACGAGAAACGTCAGCATGTAAACCATTGTTGGAGGCAAGTAGAGAAAGTCCATCCTTTTTATCAGAAAATGTTTCATTTACACCAACATCGTAATATGAGGGAATCACAAACCCCCTTTCATCAGTTTCACTAGAGGCCTCCTTCACACACAACGGAAAACCCATGCAGTTATACAAAATAAAGGGAACAAAAATAATAAGTTCCCTGCTACCTGAATATGCATCCATCACTTTTTCAGCCGTAACATAAATATGTCCTACGAATGAAAGCAAGAAAATACTTAAAAAGGATGCACTCATAAGAAGAAAAACAACCCAAAAATAAAATCACTTACCACTTGAATTATTGGATTCGAATATCAGCGTTTCAGATAATGAAAACTTGGTTTCACTGAACTTGGCCACTGTGCAAAAAGTTTCTAAACGAGGAAATTTAAAATCACAACATTTAAATCCATCAATGCAGATCTCTAGTCCTAGGTCATGAGAGGGATCAATATGATAAATAGAAGTTTCCACCTACAAAAGAAAATATGTAGCCTTTATAACATTGCACCACCAAAATGAAGAGGAGCTAAACTACCTACTCTGAGTTATATAACCAATTATATATAATTTGTAACAACCATCACAAACCTCTGAAATTCTTGCAGTATGATCTACCCCACCACTCTCACTAATCAACAAAATTTCCTTAGGAAGAAAGTTGTTAATTACTAATGGAGCACTAAGGATCAAGTGATGGATGTAGTGCTTCTTTGCGTCATCAACCAAAAGATTATTTTTCACCCGGCCAGATGAAATCAAGCTGATACTCTTAACTGATATACAGCACCGAAATGGAAGACTACTTGGATGAGATGGATAGCAGATGAAAGATTTAAAGTTTCCTACTTTTGTATTTAATGAGAGAAGATTTGAGAGTTTATGAGCTTCACTCCACAAATAAGAATCCCCCATTGGCCTCCACCTTACACAACCAGCTTCAGCCAAATGCAGTGGAAGTGGAAATTGTTTCCCAGGGTGTATCGGATCAAATATCTGAAATAATAAAAGTATACATCATACAAGTATTACCACAAAAATAACAATGCACTATAGACTGGAATTATGAAGTATTAGAGGAGACCAAGTACCCTTGGTGCCACACCAAATGGAATATCAAACCGCAGCTCAAGCGGTGTAGAAGTTGCATTTAGAAGAACAACCTGTATGTAAAAAATTGGCTTATAAGAAAACAATGCATGGGGTAAATTGAAACACCATCATAAAGGATAAAAGTCATTTTATACTTACGGTGGAATATACTCGTATCAACTTGCTATAGCGTAACGCAGAAACATCTAAAACAACAGGAACAACGAAAGTCGGGGCAGTGTTCATTCTACGATCATTGCCATTTTCATTATATGACTTGGAGAAATTCGCATCAAAGCACGTTAATCCAACTAAATCCATTGAAATTGGATTGGACGGCATAGATGTTCCTTCAAGCTGTACCATAATGTAACGATGAGCTAAACCACTTGACCTTTGCTCATTTAGACTATCAGAAGAATGATAAGGTCTGTAATAGGAGAGCTGTTGTTCAGCATTTTCATCCATGTATATCGTACTTGCAGAACCTGGTTGCACACATTTTGCATGATTTATATCCAAGTCATAGATATCATTAGGATTGATATGCCCATGATATACATGATATAGAAGTGGAGCGGAAGTTAAGTTTTGTATAACATAAGGAGCAACACATTTTCTTGCAAAAATGTATTCAGAACATGGTGGATGTAAAAGTTTATTTCCTTCATGATCTTTCAATCCCATCAGACCCAAGGCATCATCCAACATCTCAGCAGTGCGTGAAACACACTGAAAGAAACAAGGCACATAAGTACAGTATAAGTAGTGGGTAACTTCTCATAATGAGAGTCTCGATATGTATACAGAAAAAACCAAGGTTAAGAACGATAAATACTGGTAGATAAAAACAACAAAAAAAAATCTGGTTTATCCCACGAGACTGAGAAAATTTTCAGATCTATTTACGGAAAAGATGATACTTAGAATGTGTCAACTAGACATAAATGGGAGGTATAAGGATTCAAACCATACCCATTCTAACACAGTTAACAATATTGAGTTCGGTCCATTCAAAAAAAAAAAGGTAACCTCAAAAGCTGGTTCAAAATGGGATCTCAATACCCCCACAAAAAGCGACAACCTGATCCATTTACTTCCACAGTTGTCCGTAGACCGGAAAGAGATGATTTAGAAGCGCCATATCAATAACATGTTGCTATAAACAACAAAAGAAAAAATAATTTTGGTGATTTGAAAACAAAAAATTACATACCTCTACTAAAGACTCTGTAATATTAATGTTCAGCTGAGTTGTTGATTCGAGAATGATATCAGTTGAAAGGGACCTGTTCGGAAGAATACTGATTTCTTGATCCCTGACCATAGTGAATAGAAAATGCCAAGGCTCAACGAACGGCTCCCATGACACCTTCAATTTTGCATCATAAACACACATAAGCAACAGTTAACTGTTAATACAAAAAGAATAAAACAACAATGGTTTGTAGTTTGTACAACAGGTAAAAAGATAAAAACTATGGTAATCTCAATACACCTTTCCGATGTTTTTGTAGTTTACTAGAAGATCGCCTGTGAAAGAACATTCCAGGTGTTTTCCACATGCAGATGCATGGAAGAGGATGCTTCTCACAAGAATTTCCAGCTGAGGCCCATTATAGCTCCACTACAAGACATGAAACAAGGCTTACAATGCGAAAAAAGAAAATGTGAGGAATCAAAATGTTAGAGTATAAAGCTGTTAGGCTTTATACTTAGGATATATTAGAGGCTATGTTATATAATCCAGCTGGCACCAGTAGAGTGCCACCTGTCCCTCTTAAGTCCTTGTGACTATAAATACGTGTACCCTGTTCAGATTCATTCATTGTGAAATATATTGAGTTAGTTACAAATTCTGTTACAACCTTTCTCTCTCTTCTCTCTCAAGCTTTTCATTCACCATCAATGGTGGATTTCTAACATGCTCAATGGTAGATTTCTAACACAAAATACTTCTCTTCTTTATCAATGTTTAGTCAACAGCTAAACTATTTTCCTATATTCTTTGACAAATTTCATTCCGACAACAGTCTAGGAATCCATTCACACATATGACATTGCAATGCATTGGCCATTCCTTATTCCTCCAAATAACCCATCCTAGGATTAGTTGTAAACTTGTGTTTAAAATCTTTTTGTTGAACCCTCTTTTTTTTCTCTGTTTCAAACATTTTCCTTATTTTAGGGCTTGAAGCGCAAATGTTGACCCAGTTCTTCAGCAGTGCTGTCCACTGCCCTTCTGGTCATCAATTTACTGTGTGTGAGGGACAGTGTACGAGTTCTCTGTTTACGGTATTTCTACCGATGCTCGATTTTTCGACACCTTGGTTTGCTGCCTTCCGTGGTCCTTTGGGGCTAAAGCTGTTTGGCTACAGCACAATTATTTCAAAACCTCAATCTTTTTTTTACAAGATCAAGACCTCAATCTATCATTCCGATTTGGTTCATAATTATGACACCATCACTTTATGTTTTTCTTAGGGTTTTAGTTGAATGTAGCGGTAATCCAGTGTTACACCTACAGTAATGGCTTCAGCTATAGTTAGCACTAGTCCAGATATTGCATTCTTATTTGAAGATTTTACACCTTTGGTTAGGATTTCATCCCAACATCATTTATTGTTAGCTTGAAATTTGTAACATCTGGTATAGGGTTCAGCTACTGTAGTGCAGGCCATTTTGGTTTGGCTTATTCTTTGTTCATGAAAATCAACTGTTATTTCTCCAGTGGTTAGTTCTCAGTCACAAACTTTATTGGCTGTTTTTTGAATTCCTCGGTTTATCCAAAATATCTTTTTGGGTTTTTTTTTTAAAGATCTTTTTGGGTTTTATTATGTCAAGTGTTAAATCTTCTTATTTTATCTAAAACTCGTAACTTCAATACTAACCAACTTTTCCAACTCATACAAACTAAATCTGTCTCAGACCAATGAGAGTAAACATCTAAGGCCCAACCTGAACTGTGTCAGGACCCACTGTTCTAAAGGTATATTTGATTATATGTAAGAATATATTTGAGAATGATAAACCCGAAGAAAAAAAATAGAGGCAAATTTCTAACTAGTGAGAAAATGAGACAGAACAAGAAAGACAGGCATATAAGTTGAACATCGAATATTTAACAACGTACCTTTCCATCTGTTAGTAGAACAGAAACCTTCCTCACTTGGAATTTGAAAGAAATGCTTCCAGTTGAATTTTGAGAAGATTCTGATTTGGGACCATCGAATTTTAAAGCACCCCATAAATAGAATGCAGGATGTGAAAGCCATACATCCGAATGATCACATATAAGCTCCATGTTGACTGTTGTGTTGCCTGTATCACTTTTACTGAGGACAGTGTCCATATGAACCTGGACTATATCAAGAAGTGGTAAAGATGTATGACTTCCATTCACAACAAATGTCATTACACTGCTCAATCTTTCCATATTAGACTTCAGTTGGATATCCCTGCTTCTTAAAACTAATTCAAAATCATTCACTTCGACAGAAACAGTAAGAAACTCTGCATCCTTTTCTTCAAGAATATCAGAGGGCACGCTTAGAGTTGTCAGGTTTTGACGTTTAGCATGCTGAAGTTTCACATGCGGTTCTTCACTGGTCCAGATGGGGATGTGAAATGTGATACGGACATTTTCCGACCTAATAATCAATAAGACAGTATTCTCATTCTCCTGAATAGTAAAAGGTATGGACGTACTTTCAGAATCATGGAAACTAGGATCATCTTTTACTTCTGCTTCTTTTATAGAAATACCAGTATCTACAGACAAACACTCAGATGCTGCATCCATAGGAGTTTTTTCCGAAGGTAAATAAAGATGGTTGAGAAAATTAACAATCTCAGTCCACTCAGACAAATGAAGCCATATATCAAGAGACGAAAGACAAAGACTGAGCTCATTCATGTTGTCAATAGACTTAGAAAAACAAATGCAGAGTACAAACATGGAACAGGAAGTTGAGGCACATTTTGCCAAGACAGAATCGTGTGAAGAGAAAATCACCAATCTAGAGAACCTCAAATCCAACCATACCAAAGAATCATCAACTAGGGATGCCGAACAAGTAAACTGCAAATCACCCTTGCTTATTGGTTCCACAAAACCTTCGTGTCTGTGACAGAAGCTTATCATCAATGATTGAGTGCAACATTTCACTTCTGTTAGTATACTGTTCGACGGCATTAAAGTTGACGAAGTTGCTCCGGTTGCCTTTAAGCTTCTCTTGGACTGAAGAAATTGTAGAACATCAGTTTTGAAACAGTTGGATTGGTCGTCAACTGATGAGAATCCCTCAATAACATCCCATAAAGCCATACATCCATCAAAAAAATAGATATCTGTTTATGAACGAAAATTTCATGAGTACAATTACACAATCCAACAATATAAATGTAAACAAGCAAGAAAAAGATGATCAAAGTATGCAGAAGTCAAACCTTCAGCAATAATATGACAACTGCTGATGCATGTCATTAAACATATAGAAGAAGAGCTTTTGTAGTTAGATTCACCTCCACGGGGTATTCTGACCCAAACATCAGCATTTAAGGGTGCAATTAAAGAAATTGTTACAAATTCGGTATTCCGCTCATTTGTTGCTAAGCCAAGTATATTATTTGTGTATAAAAGGAATGATATGTTCAAATCTCGACCAAATATATTTAGACAATTATTTCTTTGGGCGAGCTTATGAATAGGAACCAAACAATCCGTTGGGATGTTCTTCAATACACCATCAAAACCAGAATTCACAATGAAAGAACAATAAATCTGTGGCAATTCGAGCTTCAGAAATTGATGTTCATTACTTTCCACTGGTAAAACAAGATCGCTATCCAAGATTTCAAACTTGTATGTAATGTTCATTTCATTTTTTAGAACTATATCACCTTGCTCATCAGAAGGAAACTGAGCACCGGAATAACCACCCCAATCAGAGAGTGAAAAATAACCAATGATGATGGAAAGATATTCAGAGGGCAGCATGCAGTACACATGCTGAATGCCGAAGCATACTTCTAAATTGACAGCTGAAGATTTGTTCTGTGTTTTCCTGACCCTTACGTTTAAAATAGGGGATAAATTTGCAGTGGCAGGACCCCATAGATAATCCTGAAAATTATGAGGCCCCCAAGATGATGTAAGAACCAATCCTTCAGAAGAAGATAATATGTCCATATTGTCATCGCAAAATGATAGGGAAGATTTGCATGTAGGAATCATGATTGATCCAATTATGCATGATGAGTCATGAAAATGTGCTCTTATTCCAAAAAGCTGCAACTCAATCGAAAAATTATTCGAGATTCTCGCAATCCCGGATTCAAGAAAATTTCCAAAATCTGACTTGCATTTTGAGGAAGAGACGCGGAAACTTTTGGGGCTAATTATTTTTCTATCCCTCAGAGTAAAATATTTTCTCCACTCGGGAATAGCATATATGAGTGAGCTCTCCAGATTATCAAGAGAACCAGAATTGTAAATTGTAACGAACGGAAAACAATCAAATGAAATGCATGCAGAATCCGCGTAACCAACTTCAAAATAATTTGAGAACCCGAACTTTTGCAACCCAAAACATGAAAAAGATTTTGAGATATCCACAGTATTACTTGCAGTGGATTTCTCAGAACTGGTACTATATGCAGACAACCTATGAAAGAACCCGACAACCAGTCCAACAATATGCGGGTAGCAGTGGATATCAGCATTACTTAGATAGATAAAAAACTTGTGACATACTAAATCAGTTCTGGGAGATTCATAATGCATTGCAAAACATGTATCAGTCAACATAGCATCATCAGGATATTGATCAAATTCAATACTTGGTCCAGGAACAGAATGTGCTGGGACTGAAGCACTAGGAGATGATAAATTCCCTGATAATAGCACAAAACAGTCATCTTTTTCTTCTTTAACTTCATAAGCACGGATCATCAAAGACTTCGTACTGATAAATAACTCCTGAAATTCAGCTGAAGCATACCTACAAAAAGTAAAACAAAATGCTAAGATTTTATTTAGTAAACATTGTTAGCATATAAAATAATATCTAACAATATCGTGGGTTAGGCCTAGGTCAACCCTGCAAAACTGATTTGAAAGGTGAAGGATGCCTCGCACATATAATTACATTTCAAGGTGACATCTCATCCTATGTGGGACTCTCAACACACTCCCTTGCGTCTAGAATTGGACATCTGGAGCATTGCTGAGTAGTTTGATAGCGTGTGGCCAACAGATCTCGGACACGCTCTAATAGCATATTAAGTTATTTAATATATATAATGGGCCTAACTCATCCTTACAAAATTGGTTCGTCAGGTAAGGAGCACCAGATTTTATAAACTCTTGTCATGCCTTAATCTCTTTCCAATGTGGGGCTTAGGTTTTCTAATTTACACCAGCATTGTTGGGCTTGGTGCGTAGATAAATTTGCTGCTGGCCCAGACTGATAGACTTTCTACACGCCTTATTTCTTTTCATTGAGAGACTTGAGCTTTCCCTAATGGAGATCAATAAATGTCATTGTCCAATGAAAAATTAAAAATGAGGGGAGGGGCCAAGGGGAAAACAATATCTTATATGCATCCGAATCACATGGACATACTTAAACCAGTCCAAAGTCTTGTGGCTTTGTGTTGTCAGTTATGTTGTCAATATAAGCGCATTGTGGCACAAAAGTAATGTGGCAGTGTGCAACAATAGCTATCCGCCTTCACAAGCAGTGACGCAGAGCAGAATAGAGTTGCGGCAGCTTCTGTGCTTGCATTTCGCACCAGCATTTAACATTGAAGCATTTATTTTTATTTTATTCTAATGTGTTTCCACCAGAGAAAGACCTTTTCAAACTGATTCTCCAACCACATAATGGAGGCGCAGATAAACCCTAGTCTCCAAACTCAATAAATGATGCCAAATTGTCAATAACCGCTATACCCAGACTGTGCAATTAAGACTTGAAAAGACAGAAATATAAGTCCTATCAATCACCACAGTACGAAGGAAAAGTCTATAACTTAATAGAGCTTTCAGCAGCCAGGTATTTAATACCAAAAACAAACACTTCAATGACATTTGCTAGGACAGTCCAACCAAACATAATATACAGAGCAAACAAACAAGAAGTTTATATAATTACAAGATAAGGAGGATATGAAGAGTGATTCGTCAAAATGCATATTTTCTGTCATAATGGAGAAAAAGTTCAGCACGGGCAGAAGAGGGACAATTGTGAACATACCGTACATAAATTTCTTGCAAAGAAACCGTGAGCACTGAGCTTTTGTCTCCTCTATTTTCAAGGTCAACTTCTAGATCGACTGAACCTAGTCTTGAAATAAAGGATATACCAAAAGTAGAATGCGCCGACACATCCGAAACAATATTAGAAGGAGAAACACAGTTCACGATTTCAGATTCACCCCTTACAAGCAATGAGTCCAGATGAGTTTTCAATTCAATGAATGCGCCATATATTGAAGGGGAGAAGTGTACTTTCAGTGATTCTATGAGCATATAAACCTGGAATCAAGAAGTATTGGGAATCAAAAGAGAGAAGACAAAAAAGGAAAATACTCTGTATAGGAGATGCGGGTGGGTGTGTGCAAGTATACAAATAAAATAGAATATATGTGGGCTCTAAATAGCTACACTTTCCATCTATGAAGCACGGACATGCGTTGGTGTCCAACACCGACACATATGATTACATTGAAATATGTGATTTTCTCAATCTATTAGCGGTGTCGGCGTGTCAGTGTGTGGTCGTGTCCGGTGTCCGTGCTTCATAGGAGATACCTTCCAACATACTATAACACCTTGGGTGCCTAATCATGGTTCCCTAATATATTTATCAAAATTCAAATCTGAAGCATTAATTGATGGTGGTGAATTCAAAACTTTCTAAAACAAGATTGGAATCCATGTTAAGTAGGGATAGGGATATCATATCGTACTTTTTTGGGGAAGTCTTTGAGGGTAGAGGATATAGTAGATGATATCATTGTAACCTCTTGGAAGTGGATTCTTGCTTTGTATTAATGGTTTTCCAATCCTCTTGTTTGTCTTAATTCTTGTTTGACTGAACCCAGTCCCATCTCATCCCCTACAGTTGGTGGCAACATGATTTGTGTGAAACTAACCACCAAGCTAGAAGTAGAGGCATTCTTGTATGGGCACAAACATAAATGAATAGTATTTGGTCACACACATAAAAAAGCTTTTTCTCAAAATACTAAATCATTTTATTATCAATTTCTTTTTTATTATTAGAAAAAATCTTGTAATGTGTGTGTGCCCAAACACTATTCATTTATATTTGTGACCATAGTAGACTTTCTCGCTCGAAGTATTTCTCTTGAGAAATCTGGGCGATCTTGAGTACTTTCAGGGCAACAAGGTTCCAACTTCTACCTATTGGAAAAGATCAACGTGACTGAAGATGAAGTGCCAAACCCATTTCATCTGCTGTGATTAGTGACGACAACGAGATCAGTGGGCACACAAACACACTAAATCCCTATCTCCTACCAGGTTTCATGATTTTTGTGATATCCCAAGTGTGTCCACTCTGATCTCACACCCTCCTTCGGCTTGAAGGGGGTCTACAGCACCAATTACAGTACAGTTAAACTCAATAGCTTTGCTGTTTTAGTTTTTTCCGTAGGAAATTCTTAAAGCTATATCGCTATTCATTTAGTTCTTTTATTAGTTAATTGTACCAATCATACATGTGTTTCTATAAATATGTTGATATTAACAAACAAAATATGATGATAAAAACCTCATTCATTTTCATAATTCTCCTAGCTTCTACAAACTAACAGAAAGGACACCCCCAAGTGGTTTTCCTAGTTCATAATACTCACACACTAGGGACTAAAATATAGAAAGCTAATTTACTATAAATTTAGCATGTTTAAACTTTTATGACAAAGATAGCAGTGGAAAAACGGGATGTTTCGAAAAAGGTTTAAGTAGGAGAGTGGTGGAATTTAAATCAAATTTCAATATAACAAATAAATCAAGGGTAAAACTTATAGAACAATTGAATGAACCAGTAAGTTGAACAAGTTTAAAGGAAAGTCTCAAAATACTGGCAGCTTGTGCCTTTGATAATTAATTTGTTAAGTTCTGAATCGAACTTGAAACTGAAAGATCACAAAATTTTAGGGATTGAAAGATCAAAGCTACGAATAACAAATCGCATCAAAGCAATAGAGAAAGAATAATTCAATCAACAACATCTAATCTGCTAATTACCTCTAACTGCTTCAAAATGGACTCATCGGGGATGACACAGAAAGCCATGAAAAATGAAGTGGAAAATTTCTCAAGAATAGTAATCTTGTGTGACTGGTCATAATTAACAATGGTGATCTGCAATAACAAACAATCCCAATGATACAAATATCAAGATAGATTACAAACATATAAATCAGACGAAATTACATGCATTAAGAATCAGACCTTGAAATCATTGAGTTTAACATCAATGTAATTATATAAATCTTGAAAACGGACGCCTGAACAATCGTTAGATGTGGATATTGTATTTGAAAAGTTCTTCAGGAAGTAAGGCTGATCTCCAATTTCGGAAAGGAAAGACTCGGGACCAATTTTAGACTTAAAGCACAAAGACCTTGACGTAATCACCTGCGAAGATACATTGGTTAGAAGAATTAAAAGGAAAACAAAAGCCAATTAACAGGTAAAAAAAATTGTGGTATAAATCTTCAAACTTAAGATTAAGATTGGTTGAATTGCTTGAGAGATTAACCATCGGCCTAGTGTATTTATAACAATTAGAATATGATCAAGATCCTTTGATTATAGGGATAGGAACAAGAACCTATATCTAATTAATTTGAATGACAATCAGAAAGATATATACAAGATATTTACATAACAAAAAGGAAGTAAATCGGGGTAACCCTCAGCCTTATGTATTTATAACAATAATATTACAATCAAAACCCTTTATTTATGGGGAAAACATCAAGAACCTGTATCCTCTGTAGCACCGACACTTTTGTGGGAAGGTGTGTCCAGTGTCCGACACCAACATGACACCGGCACCGCACATGTGATTATGTTCAATTAATTAATTTTTTCAAATTTTTACCGGTGTTGACGTGTCTGGTGTCTGTGTTTGTGTCGATGCTTTATAGCCTATATCTACATTTGTGTCTAACTTAGACACTTCAATTCCAAGGAATTATGTTAACCGAGTCAAGCAAATTTTGTGGTCTTGAAGTGTTGTCTCCAAAATCCACATGCCCAATCAGATTTTGGTTTTCATTCAAGCTTTTCTAATAACAACTCCACCAGCCTGTTTACTAACTTCGCTTCTTGTTTTTCAGGGTTCCAACAATGTCTCTCTCCCACAAAAACCAGCTAACTCTGTCTCCAATTGAGAGCAGAACTTGTCATGTTACAAAACACCCTCCGTCCACATGTTTTTTTGCCACATGCTTACTTGTGATGCTAGCTTATTATTGAAATTAAATCCTAATGTAGCATTTGCACTACCATTTCAAGGCTGTCAGGATTCTTTATGACCTACGAGTAGATGGGCTGAATATTATTTCTGAATGATTTGAACTCGTGGTGTGGACACAAGACCAAGAAATCTTATTCTTAAATTTAATTAAGAGGAATGGAGAGTGAGTATAATAAAGCATAGTTATCAGGGCACTTCGTAACCGCTGGCAGAGTTTTTTCATGCACAGGTTCTGCATTTCATGTCTATCATATAATGGGAAGGAAATGGTTTTGTTAATAAATTGACTTCTTTTGGCATTGTAAACCCTAGGATTTCTTGGTGGGATCCCATTCCAAGCCCTATTATGGATTACTTCTATTGTGATATGTGTCTTTTCCATGCTTTAAATTTTGTGGTGTATGAGTTTCAGTCATGTCTCCAATGCACTTGTGCTTTAGCTTATTTTAAATAAAGCTTTGGTGTGTTGCAGAAGATTGGTAGGCTCGGTCTTTGCCAACATAGTTGGGGATTTCAGATTTAATGTGATGTCTTTGCACATCAATCTGATTGTATCAACAAAAAAAAAGGTATAATAAAGCCTCCAAAATCGAAAAAGCTAGATACCACAAAAAAAAAATGGAAAATGATCAACAAACAATACAAAAAATTGCCAAACCAGTGTGCTAGAAAAAAAAAAGGAAAAAAGTACGACACAAACATCATCCTAACGCACAACAGGTTTAAGAAACTCTAATAAAATGCATCATATGACGTCATGAACAGTTTAACTCTTTTTAGAAAAAATATAAACCACGCAAAAAAGTGCCCCTAGGCTAAATAAAACACTAGATACTGCACAAAGGTTGCACCAAAGACAAGTAGCTGTTAAAAATGTAAAGGAAGAGGCGTCACATTTTATACATTGAGGTTGAATACATAGGGTAGTTACCATGTTGCTACACTCTGATGCTGTATTTCTCCAGGGAAAATTAACAGAAATGTCGAAAATAGAAACATCCCACATCACTCTTCCATGGTTCACACCAACATATCTGCCGATCAGATGAAATCCACAAGTTACCACTACTATTCCAGAAATGTAATGGCATCATAGTGATGTTTTTAGCTAATCTGAAAGAATAGCTTACTCTGCTTTGGATAAGAGTCGAGTCGTGTCGTTTTCAATTCTGTTCAATGACAACAGCACCTGCAGTTTGACAGATATAACAGCCTGCCCGATTAGATAATATTTAAAATATCTCCATTCGTCTCTTTGAATTAGATCCTATATTTCTTAGTTCTATCAAGATGTGTTTCCCTGTTTTATTCAAATTATGACTCTAGTTCCTGTATAAGTTAGGGTTAGTGCTTATTATTCAAATTCTTTGTTCTATCTCCTCCCTCTTTATCTAAATATCCTATATCTTCAACAAAATTCACATTGCAATGTACCAAATATTTCATGAAAGAACCACACACAAAGAAGTTGATCATCATTTTACATGGGGAAGGTTCGGCAAAGACATATAATCAGTTATGTACTGGACACGACCAAAGAACAAACAACTAGCAGCCTTGCAAATGCACTTAAGCGAGATGATTGATAATCTATATTACAAGCCGAGCATCATTAACATCTACATCCAAGTTGAGGGACAGTGAAACCCCGTAGAGAGCTAGGTGTGATATGAAAGTGAACATGTGAATAATAATGTGCAGGGCATCTTTACGTTCTCTTATTAGAAGAAACATATGGCTTTTTGTGTCCTATTCTATAATCTGTCTCCCTGTTAACTTAACCGTTTAATTAGTTTGTTCAGTTTCAGATTAGTTATTATAGTTGTAATTGCATCAAGAAGTATATATAATAAACTCTTGTCTCCATAATCACATCATCAGACAATACAGAAAACATTATCAAAAAATCAAATTGCTCTTTTTTCTACCATTTCCTTACTTCATGAAATGTAACACCCCTGCACTATATTGTGCCCCATTCTATTGGTTTACAAATTTAATAAATAATAATAAAGAGAATATCAGCCACAATTGATACAGTTTTCTCAGACATTTCTATGTTACAAAGGTAAATAATACACAACAATCCCATATTAAATTAAATTACATCTCATTATAAAAATTATAAAAGCAGGGGAGCCGGGAAAAACAATAGTGCATACCCTCTCGTTATAAGATTTGACAGATGTAACGAAACCATAAAACTCCAACACATTCAATAAAACGTTCGCATCAAATGTCACTTGAAGTTGTTGAAGCATTCCCTGTAGGATAAAATTTTGGAAGAAAAAAAAAATGTAACGTACTACAAAAGCCAACAAAATATTTCAGCTTTAAGCTTGCATACCTACACAAGCATATCAATGCTAGCCACTCACTATGCACATCAACTTGGTATCACATTGAAACACAGTGACGATACCTTAACGGAATTGCCCATATCTCTGTTAGAGGAAAAATTTACTTGAAAGCAGCATGAATGATCCACAAAATCCAGTACATTAGTTTCAATATTGGGCTGCAGATCAAGTAATATCATCATTAGTATCGAATAGACATTCGATATTGGAACGAAAAAAACAGCCGATCATAAATTACCATTTAACAAAACAAATATCTCAAATTTTAGTACCATCACGGTGATGAGTTAGAACAATAATAATTTGCTTTTTTGCATTTTACAGGACTAAAACAAGTACAACATAGCACAGAAATAGATCAATATCGCACTATGTCTAAAGGAGGAAGAAACAAACAAACAAGGGGATAGCAGCTATCATTTCAAGTCAAAACTCTGCTTTAATTGCACCAACAATCGATACTTGAGCTTCACTGGCTGAAAGTTCCTCATCCAGTTAGGCATTAGAACTGTCAATTGCAACCAACTTAACTGTATTTGGGTTTAAGGTAATCCACATGGCAACGTTAAGTATAAGAACAACTACTCCTTCAGACAATTAACATATTAGAAACAGATTCAAAGCAGAATTGATCACTCATTTTCCCTCGCCAAAAGTTTTAAGACTAACACACTATGGTAATAAATGTTGTGCAACACGAAAAGCAAATAGTAAGTGGACAAAAGGTGAGAAGGAGAGTGGATAACAAAATATAAGATAAAATCAAGAACAGCATTCGGGAGAAAGTTGGACAGATCTAAAATATGAAAAAATGACAAAAATGCAAGTTGATTTGTCTAATTAATTCAATTCTAAAGAAAATACAAGATACGAACCTGTCTAATTTGTACAAAGGTTTCCTTGCTGTTTGGCTCAACCATTTTCCCAGACTTGTATTTGGAGATAATAATTCCATGTTCTTTGTAGAGCTTAGACTCAACAACTCCACCTTCAAAAATTATTTCTGCAATTCCTTTACAATGCTTCCTAGAAGGTGAAGATTAAAAAAATCACATTTATTTGACAAGAGAGAGTACTGGTCATTACAATTATTTTAATGTGTTTTACACATACAATTGATGGAATCATAAGTAATAAGAATATAAACTCCTTTTCTTGATAAAAATATAATTAATTAACAAATTGATGGAGCCTATTAGAGCAAATATCATCGAAGTGTTGCTCGTCTATGAGTTAGTTCTTTTATTGCATCTAGACTATCAGTTCAGTGTATAACAGTATGTAGCAGTAGCGTGTGCTCGTGATGAATCAGCACTTGTAATACAACTGATATTCAGTAAGACATAGTTAGAGTTAGTTGTTCACAGCTGTTAGAGACTGCAATTAATTAGGTTTAGAGTCAATAAATAGATCAGACCTATGGTGTATCATTCACATTGATTAATAAGGAATCTCATATTTTAGTTTTATTCAACTGTATATTCCTCTTGAACTAAGTCTCCCACTTAGACTCTGTACCCAATCTCTCTAATTGACTGCTCATCAGACCTGTATTTATAGCAGATACTACCAACAAAAATGAGAGTACTCTAGCATATATCTGAAGCAAAAAACATATAAACAATATCTGAAAAATAGGAATAAGAAATTTTCTGAATGTGCTCGAGTGAGTAAAGCAGTCAGCCACCATGATATTTATATACACTACATAATTAATTACATGTTATGTTTACAAGGATAAATAAATATAGGTCCAACTCCCTAAATGAATACATGAATCTAAACATGCATGAACCTGAAGACTTAAATGCTTCTATATACAACGAATTTTACTATTTCCAACACTATACACTAATTATATTCAATAAAAAGATTCCATAAAATGTCTGTAAACAGAGAACAGAACATACTTGCTAAATAGAGTCACGGAAATCTGATGAATCTCAATATTTGATTCAAATATGCACAACTCATGCTTCGTAGCAACATCAACACTGGATGAAACCAGAGGATGAAATTCAGTTGCTTCAGAAATATCCTGTTTGAAAATGTCAATTGTTAACGAAAAGTGTCATTTAATATTAAGCATAATGCAGCTTTCAAGTTGTCAAACAGAAGTTTGCAAAATGCAATATATGACTTTTTATACTTCTTTCATCTTTGGTTATCTCCTGAGCTAATAAAACAACATAGAAAATTAATTATCACACAAACAAACATTAGCACTTTGAATTTTAAAAAGATTGTATTCATCATTAGAACTACTCATTTTGCACGGATAGATAGTACCCTCAATAATTTATTCCTTAAAACATGATGTTGCCATCAAGCCTTAAAAAACCCATTATCTACAATGAGTGATAAACTTTGCAAGTGAACAAAAAAGGGAAGGGAAATAAAGAAAATATATAAACTTATGAAGAGAGAGGATTACAGATTATTTAATTAACCTAAGTTTTATATTAAGAGTGAACTCCATATATTATTCCCATATATATACAGTGAGTGAGAAGCGGAATATTAGAATAATTGTGTGAATTTACAACGTTATGGTAAGAGTACTTCCATAAAATTCACTCTTGTTGGGAGAAAAGCATTTCTGTTTTTATTTCCTGTTTTCCACTTTTAATTACAAAATTGCTGCATTTCTTTCATTTGGTTTCCTGTTTTCAAACATCAGAACAGGAAATGGTGAAAACATATAAACTAAGAAACCAAGTGGGAAGAAAAATGACAATTTTGTAATTAAAGACGAAATGACGAGAATACCTTTCTTCATACCAATCAAAATTATTTTCTTATATATCTAGAAGATTATAGTATAAATATAATAAACAATCATTATGATGAGTGCACAAAATGTTAAAAAAAATGTAACATGCAACAAAAATATCATGTTATTTTTATGAAAATGTACATGTATAGAAATATTTTTATATGTTCGGTAGGATCCTACAATCCGTGTTACGATCTGCGAGTTACATTGACCCAAGTCTTTTTATTGCTAGTGAAAGCAGTTAAAAAAACAAAAAACAGAGCAAAACTGTAACCCTATTTGTTACTAACAATAAAGAAGTTTCAGTAACATGTTAATTAGTTGCCAGGCAAGGAGCACTGTCTAGTTTCAATTGTGGGAGTCCCTCTGCTCCAAATTTGACTTGAGCTATGTCTTGAAATGTTGTTGTCAAATGTTTTCAACCATCCAGGATTGAAAACCCGGTATTGCTGAGTTTGAAATAAGAAGGAATGAATTTTTCCATGTTTTCAATTCAAACTCAACCCACATACCCAATGTTGTGAAACTCAGGATTCTACCTAGGACTAGGAGAGGGACGAAAGAACATAACACAGGATCGTAAGATCCTGCCTGAATTACAAATTATACCTATACATGTACATATGCATGAAAAGTCATATAGCTACGGAAAATAGCCACTAATCACAACATCAAAATAAACTTAATTTAAAAGTATGATCAAAAGAAAAAATTAAAATACAATTTGTATTTAAATATTCTTAGAATTTGGGTTGGGCTTACTCAACCCTTGCGAAACCGGCGTGTAAGGTGAGGGCTGCTCAAGCTTTATAAGCACAATGAAGGTGTTGGAGGCTGAAGGGAGCCCAAATGCCGCAATTTGGCGGATGGGAATGAACTGCAATGAAGGCGGATTTCCAACACACAGCATCACCTCCCTGGGCCAAGAGCATGAAGCATGAACGATGTGGAGCCCAACAACGGATCTATGATGGGCCATGTGGGCCCGATTGGATTGGCTAATTTTTTAGCTTTTAAAAACAGCTTATGCAAATAGATAAGCTTTTATGTTAATTCATAAATTCTCGCTAATGAAAATTGTATCTTCATAAGCTGTTTTTACATAAACTACCTTGACAAGCTTATGAATAATACAAAAAAGCTTATTTATTTGCATATGCTCAGAAATAATCCAATCCAAACAGTCATCTTGGAATTTAGGTTTGGACTAGCCCAACCCTTAGGGTGTGTTTGGATGAAGGTTTAGGAGGTGAAGGGAGGGGAGAGCTTACTTTTCTTTTTTAAATTACGGACGCTATAAAATGTTTTTTAAAAAATTAAAAAACATGATAAACGATCATATAATACTTCAATCACACATAATTTATACTTTTCTTTCTTAAATTACGGACGCTATAAAATGTTTTTAAAAAAATTGAAGAACATGATAAATGATCATTGATAGAACATTATGGCGTAATTTGATCCATGTAGCCGACCCCACTTAGTGGGATAAGGCTTGGTTGTTGTTGTATGATAAATGATCATATAATACTTCAATCACACATAATTTATTTTAAAAAAGCATTTTATATTGTATGTAATTTAAAAAAGAAAAGTAAACCCTCCCCTCCTAAACCCTCAATCCAAACACACCCTTACAAAACCGGCTTGAAAGGTGGGGGATGCCCAAGCTTTATAAGCACTACTTAGGTCAGATCTCTACACAATGTGGGCCTAAATCCACCTTTTTACATCCATCGCAATTAGGTAACCCAAATGCCAGAATTAGGCGGTTCAGGTCGGGCCACAATGAAGGCAAAATTTTCAACATATATAGTTAGGCCCATTATTAATGTAGAGGAGGGGAAATAACAGTATCCCTTATAAAAAAGTGAAGTAACGCAAATCGGAGGGGCATCATGAGTGTAAAGTGGAAACATTTTGGGACTGAGCCATGAGATATATTCTCATTTCAGTAAGGGGTATTCCCTTAGGAGAGTATCATTTCAATTATTTGTTAGGAGAGTATCATTTGCGATTTCCGCAAGGAGCCCGTTCCTCCAACCATTCACTATCGTACAGAGCCAAATATTATTTTTCCCACCAAAGGCAACTGCAGAGTAGAGAAAAATCCAAAAAAAGCACAAAGAATAGGCTAACCCTCATGATAATGTAGTAACTTAACAAATAATTGAAAACGCGTACCTTAACATCATATGACACAACCCCCGAAAATTGACTGGAATCATCAGTACCACCAGCACCAAGCATGCCACGAGATAGCCAATTCAACCATCCTCGTGATTTAACATTGTGCTCGTCATTTCCTGACTTTTCGGTAGAAATATCAGCGACAATCCTTCCATTGCTAGGATTAGAATATCTAGAAAGATACTCCTGTAAGAACATGGAAGCAAGAGCTTTACAAACCAAATTATACACCTCAAAATGAATTGTTTTCGCATTAAGTTACCCAAAATTGGTCCATTCAAATACATGTAAGATCAAATATTCAAATACTGAGTATTCATCCGTGACCGGCAGCAATCTTACCTGCATCTCAAATTCTGCAGCAGATCTATAATTCAGAATATCATCTAGATCCGATTCCTTCTCCATTTGCTCTAAATCTCGAAGAACATCATCGTCAACTGGCTAGAAAACACAAATATAAACATCAACAGGACAGTGTGATAGTAAGACCATTACAAAATATGGTAGAGAATCAAGAAAGTGAATCCGAACTCTGATTATTGATTAATTATACAAATAGAGTACGACCTCATATATAAACAGATATGCAATCTTGTAACAGAACATACAAATCAGTCAGTGTAAGTAAAAACTAACATATAAACTATTATGATCATAGTAGAAAAGAGAAAGAAAAGTGAAACTGCAGTTATTATTGAATTTTCTGAAAAACTAACAGTGTTTGCTTGGGAGGAATGAAAGGGAGAGGTGAAAATTACCTCCTTATTCAATGTTGGCTCCCCTCCAATATATTAGAAGGATTTATAGAGGAGAGAAGATGGGCTTGTAAAATTTAAATCCAAGGCTAAGATATCCTTATATGAAATGTAACAGTAAAAAATGATAAAGGTATAAAATATGATTTTGCATGCATGTATCTATCTCTAGTCTACGTCTGTGTAAGTGAGTGCATTACGTAAACACAATACAAGGTTGCCTCTTGTCAGACAAAAATACAATATACAATATTAAGGGAAGAAAAAAGAGATAAGATTAAATCCAAGTATCCAAACTACAAATGGCACCGTAATATATACACAAATAAATAAAATTAAATTCACATTTCAGTTATCCTAATCACCTTAACGACAAGACTTGATTAGACAAAACATAGAATTGAAACATTATTTACATGCTTTTCAACACCATGTAATCAATAACTACTTTAATTTGCAAATAAATGAAAACGCTACAAATACAAGCATGTAGGACTTCAAGGAACAAGAAAAAGATAAACCACCTGCTCTTGTTGGAGAAAATCCAATTTAATCTTGTACAAATTCATATATTTCCGACGGTAGCTCCTACAACCAGGAAACATAAAGAATTACCGACAAGGTGGATGAATGTCAACAAAAGACTGCACAAGGACACAAGCCACAACAAAATATTAATGAGATACTGTGAAAAGGAACAAGAGATTCTCTGAATGTGCTTGAGTGAGTTAAAAGCACTCAGCCACCATGGTGTTTATATA
This sequence comes from Medicago ruthenica, assembly GCA_018208015.1. Lineage (NCBI taxonomy): Eukaryota > Viridiplantae > Streptophyta > Magnoliopsida > Fabales > Fabaceae > Medicago > Medicago ruthenica. The sequence goes on along the minus strand of CM031372.1, from coordinate 2,940,567 downwards.
CACTTCATAATTAATTACATGTTATGTTTACAAGGATTAATAAATGTAGGTCCAACTCCCTAAATGCATGAACATGAGCCTAAAGACTTAAATGCTCCTATTTACAATGAATTGTACTATTTCCAACAGATACATTGTCCGAAATAAAATTCTAAACGAACAGTAGCACATATCACGCATAGGTTTTAGTCAGCTGTCGTTTTAAGCTATAAACTGTTATATCATAGTTCTTACCATTTGTTCTGCATAACTAATTCACAATTCAGTTTGCATGACATAATACTGATTTCGGAATATCATAAGCACAGGTTCCAATTTGTTCTTCATATACTTCCAATTTTAGGCTCATACAAGTTTAAAGATTGATTTGGTTAAAGACTAATTGACCATGTTACTACCCCTCTCTCTATTGATTAGTTGGATGAAAAGCAACTGTGACACCTTGGCCTCTAACATCAAACTCTGACGTATTGGACAAGAATATGCAACAGCCACATCACCATAGATGATTTAGCAGCAGCCCTGCATTCCGTCATCCAAACATCCTCAACATTGAGCCACTGGCACCAATCACAAAAAACCTGTGACATGTCCCACACTTAACTTGGTTGTTTCAGACTAAGGACTAATATCATCGCGATTTGGTTTGTTGGCGAATTATGTGAGAGTTGGTTGTTAAATTTTCTCTTTCAAAAGATATTTTTGAAACAACAGCTTAAAGCTTTGTAAGCTTTAGCTTGAGGGGAAGTGTCAGAATACAATTGAAAAAATATCTTATAATATCTTCTTTTTTAAAAAAATATCTTAAAATATCTTTGATATTATTCTAGCGTATCTTAGATTATCCCATGGGATTGGTTTCTAGTCTTAAAATGTCTTACATTATCTCTTAAGATTAGTTTCCATACTATTAATTATTATAATGATTTGTTACCTGATTTCCTAATTTATTTAGTATAAAGTCTTGTATACCTGCAAATTAGGGTTTGTGTTTGGTCTTTTGTATCAAGTCAGTATCAAATTAATTAGTAGGTTGCTATCAATAATAGTACACCATTATCATATTCAAAGTAGCTATTCCCTCCGTCCCAAAATAACCGAGTCATTTGTAAAAAAAAATTAAAAAAATGTCCCAAAACGAATGACTCATTTCACTTTTCAATGTAATATTAATTACCTTTTGCAATTATACACTCTATTAATAATTTCATCACTTTGAATTCAATATCTTCCACTTTACATTTATGATAATGGTGAATGCACCAATACTACAAGGACACTTACCATTTTTCTCTCTCTTTCACTCATACACTTTTCTTAATATGTGTGAAATGATCAAATGGTTCAATTATTTTGGGACGGAGGGAGTATTATTTATCTTATCCTTTTTTTATCTAAACCTCATTACTTCAACAACCTCTTTAAAAGAAGTCGAGCATACAACGAATGTCATAGAAAGAGCAAAATCACCACGACATAAACTTACAATCGATCTCCGAAATATTTCCAAGAAGTTTTTTTCAGTTTGTTACGAACATCTGAAAGGACTGCTTCTTGTGCATAGTGCCACCACAATATTTGCCATCCTTCTTGTTTTGTTGGTAAAGGACAATGCCAAGGGCGAAAACGCCCATACCTATACAATACAATGGTTAAAAAATTGAAGTACACTTTAACATCAAAGCGTCAATTTCACTTAAAAAATACAATGCAAAGGACAAAAGCAACCATACCTACATGATATAATGAAAATAACATATTCCAAACAATAGTGCTTTTAAATATTAAAGCAACAATTTTTCACTCAAATGTAAGATTTGGGCATAAGTCATATGATTACCACACTAATCCAAGAAAAACAGCTTTCCTTTCACAATTAAGGAAGGAAACGTAGTATGTCTTGTATAATCAAGGAAATGCAAAAGAACACAAAATTCAAATAATATTATATTTACACAATCCTTCGGTTATCCTTCTGTTATGCTTGAATTGCATAGCACTCAACAACACGATTACTTAATTTATATACATGGCATCTACAGTGACAGTAAATGAAATGTGCAATTTACAAAGGAGCATTTAAGCTAGCACTACTTCCTAAGATACATTGAACTTGTTCTACTTGCTATACAATGAATTTGAACTATTCGGGAAAGGGAGCATTAAAGAGGTCTAGGAAAGTAAAACATTAATCAGTTTTTTGTTTCCAACAAATGGTGCAAGTCATCCCGCATAGGTAACATAGTATTCTAAACGTGGGTTGTTGTGTTTACCTAATTACTGTCTCAGCCTGCTCTTAACTATATAGAACCTTCTTTTGCTAGTTCAATCTTCAGTTTTCAGTTGTAACTACACTGCTATACATAGGCATTATTGTGAAAGAAAATTATCAGATTATAACAATTTATTAGAAACTTCTCTCCGAGTTTTTTCTCGTCTCTCAATTCTATCTAAATTGAAGATGGTATCAAGAACCAAGATCGAGTGATAGCCTCAAAAATTCGCCAACCTGCAACCTGTGGCAAATTGTCCAAGCAGGGCCCTAACCTCTTACAGGATCCTTCAATGTACATATCAATGGTTTGGCCAACACAATATACCACCCTTACCAGACTTGAGCTGAGTTATTCAGAGAACAAAGTGTGTAATTTATCACCTGCCCAGTGGAATCTAGTTGGATGGCAATCAAGCACATTCATATATATTAAATGGACTCCTCAATGTAGCATTCATTTCTAAACCGCAATTTTGCATCAGCTTCACCCCAGTAGGGCATTTTGCGATGCAAATTGAGCTGTTGATACCAATAACTGTAGGTCCACTTGAGGTATAACTACTTTAACATGGTTTTATGGCAGTTCTGAAGCATACAGTAGTAGTCTGCACTCTGATCCATCCAGCAGAGAAGCTGAATACAGCTTTTCCCAAGCACCTGCGGATATGTTGCGGCTTGAAACACTCATCTCTGAAATTGCATTGTGCTTCACTACTACTACAATTTATTGTTACAACTTACAAACAGTGTTGTCTCCCTAGCACACACCCCAATACTTAGTGCCCACACAAAGTACATGGAGTTGACTTTGATCTTTTCTTTGATTGAGAAAAGGTGCTTGGCAGTGCTTAATTCCAACACCTGCTTGTTCAAGACCAATGAGCTTATCTGGACATTAATCCTCCCTTCCCCAGCAGGTTCTTATATTTTGAGACCGGCTCAATGTTTAAGTTACCATTAGTCTCTCATCCGCCTTGAGCTTGTAGATCTGAGCTTGTAGAGGGTGTAATAGAGTGCTCTACTCGGGTTATTATGTTCCACACTTATTACTGTCATAGATAGTGTAGTCTGCTATTAACTATCTGGAACCTTCTTATGGTACCTACACTATGTATGGCCTAGCTTATTTTGGCATTAAATTAAGTTAAAAATAAGAGCTTTGAAAATAAAGCTTAAAAAAAACATCAAATGTCTCCGACTTGATTTGAAAATCTCCTCTCAACAACTTTTTCATAAATTTCGTATATCTAGTTTTTATACATAAATGATAAGCTCGTTTTCTAATTAAGATCTTTTTAAAAATATTGCCCGGCCTAACTTCTTTTAAAGAAAAAATAAGTCAAAAATAAGTCAAGCCAAAGAGAATCTTCAATTTTATATTGCAATTTTAACAGAAATATATGAAACTAGACCACACCTCAAAGTTAAAGGAATGCAATGTGGCAGACTAGCCAGGTTCTTAGCACTGGATAGAACTTCTCCATCAAAGAGTTTTCTTCAATTGGTTATAAAAGATTTTTTATAAAAACTAAATTGATGCAAATAAATAAGTTAAGCGAAGAATCCAGTAAATGTCAGTGCAAACGTAGTTTCTAGTTCTTTTGTCTTTCATTTTGTGTTTCAATATTATTTTACTTCTGCAATGACTACAAATTTTTGCATCAAGCAAAACTACGTACCAAAGACACATTTTTTATGGTACTGCTATAATAGGAACAGGCTTCTCGAAATAAACTTACTTTTCTCTTAATCTGCAAGTGCAAACATAATCCCACACAAGAAACATTTGTTGTAACTGAACTTCGTCTAAGGATATAACCTGATAAGTAGAAACAATATTAGAATGATACATGAACAACTTCGGTAGGACAGCATAAGAATAAAAAAGGAAGCAATAACTGCTTAAACTAGCAAAAAAGAAAAAGGAATACCAACCAAACCACTTAGTTCAGCCGTAACAGAATATTGTGCAGCATTGTCATCAAGCTTTTGCGATCGGTTAGCCTGGGAGAGAAATTGAAGATAAAGCTTAAGTCAAAGAAAAGCTTTTTGCTGATTTTAACAGTGACTGAAACGAATACACCAGAAGGTTATGTGTAAAATCAATAACTCAACCTAAAATATTTGAAAAGTGGGAAAGAGATATGGGAAATACAATGGACCTCTATTGAGCAATAAAATATTTGAAACGTGGGAAAGAGATATGGGAAATACAATGGACCTCAATTGAGCAATGAATGTAAACATACAATAAATACAAAAAAGAGATTGGGATATCTGGTATCTGCATATTATCATAATAAAAGAAAAAACTCTGACTGAAAAAATTACAGCTATCTTATCTTATAGAGAAAAAAATAGTGTAGAGTAAAAAGGAAGAGGATATGGCATCCTCACAAGTAATAAATACTATAAAAAAAACACCTAGAACCTATCATATTGGGTCATGTAACCTGATCAATATTTCTTCAGGTGTGACAACAAAAATACCTTTAAAGAGACCATGAGCAGAGCATTACAACAGATATAAAAAAAATCATTTACTTCAGAAAATAGAGTGAGTTGCGATTAAAACTTAAAAGATCATGACCAGATGAAAATATTCATACGAAAACAAGGAACGCAATCAAAATATCCATACCGAAAGAATTAAGGTTACATCAAATGGTGCCAATATGGAATTGTACTGTTTTCCTTCGGATCCAATCGTACTTGTTGAGTAGGAGTTACCCATAGTGTTCATAATTACCAAGTCCATTGTTGAACTGTGAAACAAGCTTGAATACATTTCCAGTCCTTTCACCTCCACAATTTTCTTTACTTGGGCTACACTCGCCCTTCCACTTGAAGAACTGAAATACAAGGAAAATAAATAGTCAAATCTCAGTTGACATGTAAACTAACATCTCAAAAGTCAACATAATATTTGCCCCTTGAGGCAATTTCCAATCAATCACTTGCCCTAATATTAAATTTTACTAAAAATTGCTTGCAGAATAGAGATAACACTTGAAATAGAATAAGGACATTTTAACATAATGCTATTAAGCATAAAAAATTAAATAAATATTACAAATGGAACTTCGAAATTTGGTGGAGGAGAAGTGGTAAGGCAAAAGACTATAGTGAGAAACTATTCTCAGAAATATCACAAGTGGTGCATGTAAATTTGTATTATAAAGAAACACTAGTTCAGTAAACGATGAAAGAGTGAAAATTAACCACCAGCCAAAAACATGTTTTTTCTATAATGTAGCACTATAGATGAGTCAAAATACTTAGAAGATAATGATGCAAACTTTAAATGGAAATTCTCAAAGTATTACTAGTGAAATGAAAGTAAGAGAGTATTACCCAACAAGATTTTGCTTCATGGTCAAGTTAGAAAACTTCAAACCAAACATAATATTCCCCTAGAAAATTGAAGTAAAAAAAATAAACGAGTGTTGAACAAAGTTAGTACTTCACTAGAAAATCTTCAAGACTTCTATATTTGATTGCAAGAAACATAACCATGTTTGGCATGAAAAATAAAATATATAAACTAAGACAAACTCAAGGTAGTTTAAATCAAGATCGTACATGGGATCGAGAAGTGGAGTCAAGATTGTAAATCATTGAATTGTAACAAGGGACCGTGAGATGATGCCGATTCAGAAAATCGAGCATACACACAAAATTGAGTTTTATGCAAAATAAAAAGGGGAAATAAAATCGTAAAACGTGATATCATAACATGAATCATGAGATACTACAAATTCATATTAGGTTTTTATATTGGGTCTAACTCGTCCTTACAAAACCAGCTTGTAAGATAAGGGGTGCCATGCTTTATAAACTCTAATCATGACCTTTCTTTAATCAATGTGGGACTTGATTTTTCCAATACACCCCCTCTCGCCCAGCATTATTGGGGGGGACTTGATTTTTCCAATACACCCCCTCTCGCCCAGCACTATTGGGCTTGGTGCGTGGATATAAATGGTGGGTGACCCGAATTGATAGCTCAGGTACCATATTAGATTTTTATATTGGGTCTAACTCATCCTTACAAAAAAAGCTTGTAAGGTGAGGGGTGTCACTCTTTATAAACTCTAATCAGGTTCTATCTTTAATCAATGTGGGACTTGGTTTTTACAATATTGACAACTAACAAGAAAATATAAATCCATACCCACGATAAATATAAAATTACAATAAATTCAAAAAAATGTAATAATTTCAAGGCTTATTTGGTCATTTGGTCCCCTAAATAATTTCCAGTTTTCATTTTGGTCCCATATCTCGAAAAATCAACATTTTGGTCCCCTTGTTTTTTCTCCGTTATTCAAAAAGGTCCCTGGCTGTTAACTTTAACCCCAAATGTCTATGGTGGACCAACCTTAAGAGTGGTCCACCATAGACCTTATTAATTTTTTCAATTTTAACCCTTCGATATTTTTTAAAAAAAGACCGTTGGATCGTGAAGGCCCATTGTACTTACAGTGAACCAACAACAACTAATTTTTCTTCCCTTTCTTCATCTTCTCCATTCATCTTCATCATCATCATCCTCATAATCTTCATACAAAAGCCCAGAAAAATTCCAGAAATTCATCAAACTTTAAACAACTCAAAATTAATTCAGCTCTAAACCCAAAAATCCGAAAACATTAACTTCTCAAAATTCTGAAAATAATTCAGATCTAAACCATTCATCTTGTATGAAGATAATTCAGAAATTTGGTACCGAGACAAGAAATGATGCTAAATACTGTTCTCCTATGTCTAAATGTGAGATTGACAATATAAGTCAGAAGAGTGCTTTAAGACACGGGTCAATCGAAATTGGAAAGCAAACTGAGGTGAAACAAAAAAACTTCGAGAAAATCAGTAATGAAGATGGATACTCAACATAGTACTGGTGGTACTGGAAAGACTATCTCCCAGCAGAACGTGACTCAGGATGTTGAGGAACAAAACAAAGTTAATCATGTAAGCACAGAATCAAGAGACAGGAAATCCAAAGCTCTTGGATCTGCTGATGCTGAAATAAAAAGGGAAACATTAACTGTACCTCGGTATCAAAAGGGAGACATGTCTAATGAACATCTCCAGATCTGAAAATAATTCTGAAACATTAACTTCCCTTTCTTTTGTGGTTTAGATCTGAATTATTTTCAGAATTTTGGGAAGTTAATGTTTTCGGATTTTTGGGTTTAGAGCTGAATTAATTTTGAGTTGTTTAAAGTTTGATGAATTTCTGGAATTTTTCTGGGCTTTTGTATGAAGATTATGAGGATGATGATGATGAAGATGAATGGAGAAGATGAAGAAAGGGAAGAAAAATTAGTTGTTGTTGGTTCACTGTAAGTACAATGGGCCTTCACGATCCAACGGTCTTCTTTTTTTAAAAAATATCGAAGGGTTAAAATTGGAAAAATTAATAAGGTCTATGGTGGACCACTCTTAAGGTTGGTCCACCATAGACATTTGGGGTTAAAGTTAACAGCCAGGGACCTTTTTGAATAACGGAGAAAAAACAAGGGGACCAAAATGTTGATTTTTCGAGATATGGGACCAAAATGAAAACTGGAAATTATTTAGGGGACCAAATGACCAAATAAGCCTAATTTCAAATAGCCAAGTAGAAAATACATTTATTTATTTATTAGAAAAGGACATTCATAAAATGCAAAACTTCAAAGCCTAAGATCTATGGGATAATCGGAGGTTCCAAAATCATTTTTAATATTTGCAAGTCAGGGCTCATGAACATTATGGTATTTTTTTAAAACTTGTGAAGAAGAAAATTGTTTGTGCACATTTTGCATGTAAAAGTTATCGAGTCCGACAACTTTTCATGCTTGATCAAATCAAGAAGCATCTTCTCTTGGCGGTGCTCTTTGCAATGAGCATTTTGGTGCCCACCTAAAACTTTTCCAGAAGCAAATTGTCTGCCGCAATACTTGCATGAGTAAGTTCTCGAGTCTGATGACTCCTTTACAATACAACCTTCAGATCCACCAACACCAATCTTGCTTTCCAACAAAAAACTATGATTAAATTCCTGAACTTTTGGGAACTCGACAGCTGAGTAGTGATGAGGCAGTTCTATGAGGATTGAAACACGCTCTAGATTCCATATTAAATTTTTATATTGGACCTAACTCATCCTTACAAAACCAGCAAGTAAGATGAGAGGCGTCACTCTTTATAAACTCTAATTAGGCTCTATCTTTAATTAATGTGGGACTTGGTTTTTCTAATATGACAACTAACAAAAGAAAATATAAATCTACCCATAAATATAAAATTATAAAATGCAAAACTTAAAAGCCCAAGCTTAGATCAATAGGATGATCGGGGGTTCCAAAATCATTCTAAATCTTTGCAAGTGTAGGCTAATGAGCACTATGGTATTGTTTAAAAATTTGTGAAGAAGAAAAATTGTTCATGCATATTTTGCATGTAAAAGTTATAGAGTTCGGCAACTTTTAATGCTTGATCAAATCAAGAAGCATCTTCTCTTGGCAGCGCTCTTCGCGGTGAGCATTTTGATGCTCACCTAAAGCTTTTCCATAAGCAAATTATTTGCCGCAATACTTGCATGAGTGAATTCTCGAGCCCGACGACATAAATTACAGAAATCGTAGATCACATGTAAGACTGAAGAAGCAAATGAACAAAGATGCACAAAGATTGTGGACCCCAACCCAGAATTAGAGAAATCTTAGATCGCATGTATCTTGCAATCTTCTATGCATTAAGAAAAAAAATCTTCTATCGCACTACAAGCATTTAATCAAATTAATTCAAATCATACAACACCGTATGTTAAAATTTATTGTGATTAACTTTACTAATTCTTATCATTAGTTTATTACTTCAACTCACCTAGTCTATTTTTGCTGGTCCAGAAGGATTCAAACAGGCAGAAGCTTCTCAACAGTCCAAATTGAAAACAACTTAAACGGGCTCAACCATTGGCCAATAAAAACCATAATCTCAATTCTAATTAAAAAGAAAAAACTACTACCAACGGAAAACCAGAAGCAACAGACCAAAGTGGTGACTATGTGTAGGTCCTGCATGGATGCAATCTGGCCTTGAATGGGAAAGTCCACAAGTGAGAAAATTGTATGATCGACCTTACAAACATGAAGCTCGGATACTCCAAAAAAGGAAAATTATCGGTGACGTCAAAGACTACTGGATACATGTCCGAAAAGTATCCTTTTTATTTTAAACTTCTCAATGGATACTTCTGAATATTATCTAGATACTTTTCGATACTTCCCAGCATTCCTCGAACGCCAACCTTTTATTTGTGAAACTTGTCTTGAATTCCACTGAAGATGCTTCTCTTTTTTTTTTACGTTGAAGATGCTTCTCTTGATATCCCAATATAAGGGTTAAAATATATTATGATATAGGCAGAAACATTATTAATTTTCTTTCAATCACAAGCAGTTTTTGTAAATTGTGATCATCATAGCTATAGATTAATATGGAATGATTAATGTCTCTTTCTTTATAAGTTTAATGCATCTAGATAAGATTTTTTATATATATAATTTTGCTAACATATTTTTTATATATTGCTAACATATTTTTTATATAATTTTGCTAACATATTTAGGTCGTATCATATCTTAAATTTCTCATATCCCCAGATCCTTGTGGTATCGTCCATGTCGTACTACATATGTGCATTTCATAGCTTACGAGTATAAATGTGATTGTGACTACAACGGATAAACTTACCAGGTCATTTTGTGCATCACTGTACAAAACGTGAAAATTCCGTATGTCTACTTGAATGCTGTCAAGAATCTGAAAGAAAATGGACAAATATTAGTGGTTATTGGAATCATAAATCCTATCGAAGCAACGATAAAGCTAATAGTGAGTTTTTTATATAAAAATAATTCAGTAAAGAAACAAGGGAAGTATAGAGAAAGGAGAATAGAATATCTTATACTCCACATGAAGACAACTAAAAGGGAAGGCAATATAAAAAAACACGGGAAAACAAAAAATACATTCTTATCTATTCGCCATCATCGAGTCATAAAAAGTTAAAACTATACTATTTACAGCGCTTCTGCCAATCAACTTGCTAGTAGGAGTTTAGTCCTTGACACTAATGAAGAACTACATTGGATTGAAATGAAGAAACCAGCCTCAACAGAAACAACAGTAGCATCCGTCTAAATTAATCATGACATATTACCTTTGCAGTGACATGAGAAATAAAAGATTGCCCAGCAAGACCACCTGCAGAAAATAAAGTTATTAAAAAAGCCAAATATAAACAAATGTTTCAATGAAACAGCACCTCAATGAAATGCGAATAATAGGTTGACCAGTATAAATATTAGTACATGATGACAGCAGATTGAAATCTCCAATTTAATATTTTCAAAGATTACTTTATTGTTATAAAACTTATTAGGAAGCAGAGATAAAAAAAAGTATAAAAAAGGTAAAACCCCGGTGCCAATTTCGGTGGGCTAGTTTGCCTTATTCAAAACAAAAAAAAAAGGTTAAAAAAAACATTGAGGTTAAAATATCCTCTAGTAGACGCAAAAGGTACAATATAGTGAAATAAAATTAAAGTGTACATATTTCATTTTTGGGTTCCGTTTTAAAAATAAATAAATAAACAATTGCAAAATTGTTTTTTTCTAGTTCTAAAATTTTTAAATGAAAGAAAAAAATGGTTTCAAACCATGTTAAAAGAGATAGAAAACTGGATATATATATATATATATATATATATATATTGTCACGAATAATAGGGTCCTAACTCATCCTTACAAAACCGGCTTGTACGGTGAGGAGTGCCTCCTCTTTATAAACTATTATCAAGAATCCTGAGACTAAATCCACCGAGTGTTGGCTGCTAACATATATAACCATTCTTATATAAGAGGGAAAGAAAACAACAACAACCAAGCCTTATCCCAGTAAGTGGTGTTGGCTACATGAATCAAACGATGTCCTAGTGTTCTATCAAAAACCATGTCTTTCTTCAACTCATTTATCTCTAGATCCTTCCTAATAGTTTCTCTTATATTTTTTCTAGGTCTACCCCTACCTCTAGTGAACCGACTCCCCTCAAAATGATCTACTCTCCTTACTGCAGAATCCACATGTCTTTTCTCTACATGCTCAAACCACATAAGTCTAGTTTCTACCATCTTTTCTACAACTCTCTCTAATGTTGTCGTTTCTAATTTTATCTCATCTAGTCTTACTACACATCCAACGTAACATCCCCATCTCTGCTACGCTTACTCTATGTTCGTGTTGGTTCTTTACCGTCCAACACTTTGTCCGGTACAACATCGTTGGTCTTACCGCTGTCCGATAAAAAATTCCCTTCAACTTAAGCAGTACTTTCGCATCCCATCAAACGCCTAAGGCACTCCTCCATTTCAACCACCCATCTTGGACTATAGATCCAAGATATTTAAATTGTGTAACTTGTGGTAGGATATGATCTCCAACTTTCACCTCTACGCTAGAAACGCTTCTCCTCTTGCTAAAATTACATTCCATATACTCCGTCTTGCTTCTACTCAAGTGAAAGTCATACATTTCTAAGGCTTGTCTCCAACCTCCCATTTAATTCTTCCTTCGAATCTCCAAGTAGGACTCTATCATCAGCAAAAAGCATACATCTTGGTGCTCGCTCTTGGATGTGTTCCGTAAGTACATCCAAAATTAAGGTGAAAAGATAAGGGCTTAGTGTTGAACCTTGGTGCAATCCTATTGTTATGGGAAAATCTTCAGTGTCTCCACTGTGTCTTCACACTAGTCGAGACCCCTCATACATATCCTTGATAGCTCGAATACAGGCCACCCAAACACCTTTATTCTCTAGGGTTTTTCATAAAAACAAGCATTTTAAAAAGTAAATAAAAAATTTCCAGTCCCCATAAGTATAACTCTTATTTGGAGTTAGACAAGGAAAATGTCCAAAGCCCAATGTTTCAAGGGGTTTTCTTACGAAGGAATGACTAAAACACACAAAGCAAAATAATGGCATTTCTATTGAAGTTAACAAACTTACCACTCACACGTCTGGATAATTTTCCCAATTCTGCTGCTGCTAGCTTGGCCTTTTTGCCGGCAAATTCTCTTCTTTCAACAGCATCAGCATTCCACTATCACAACAACATTGAATTAAATAATATATACAATATGTGTAGACAACAAAACAGATTGAGTGCAACTGAAATACCTCATGATCGTCTCGCTTGGATGCAGAAATAAAGACATCCTCTAAAATAATTATAATGGGGTCCCAAGGCTTTTTCCATGGAATTTTGATGCTTAACTTCCCAACTCGACCTTGGTTTAGTGCAAATGGAAGCTGAAGATAATCAAATGCTTCGAGTATGAGCTCCACATTCTCCAATAGTACTTCCTCTAAAAATACAGTACACATTCAATTACCAAGTCAGTTCACAGCCAAGCTTCGTTCTAAGTATTATAACACTTGGAAAGATAACTACTATAGTAACAGTAATTGCATGTCACATACCAAGTCTAATCTTGAGCTGCTGTTTCTGGATGTCTTTAAAATATCGACCCAGATAACCCAGAAGCAACTGATGGACCAGTCCTTCAAACATTACAGCTGGACAATTAATTATCTTCAAATTCGCAACGTGGATACTATCATAGTTCCACTGAAATCAATCACAAGCAAGTTAGTGAAAGAAAATAAAAACAGAGAAAACTTAGACGCACACCAAAATTCCTTCCCAAAAAAAGAGTGAAAATGGCAGAAGGTTGAAAATGTATAGGTAAAAATATGCATAAAGTTTTCAAATAATTAAACCCTTAATCGGTTCTACATGTTAAGAGCATCCTCAATGGAGAAACCCATTTTTAGGTACTGAAATAGGGTCTCACATTTACACGTCACATCGGTTCTACATGTTAAGAGCATCCTCAATGGAGAAACCCACTTTTAGGTGTACTTAAATGGGTCTCACATTTACACGTCACTCACGTATAATTTTTTAATGGTAGTGCTTGATAAAAGCACACAATCTCTTCAACCCATCACCTCAAAAGAAATTACTAAATGGGTCCCAATAATAATTCTATCATCATAGTAAAGCCACTTTCTTACTTTGCTCCACAATGGGAGTACCTATTAGGTACCAAGTCTTATAGGGTAAGACTCCCCCATTGTGGATGGCCACATAGAGTCGTTCTGCTCATGACTGCAACTCATTCATCGACTAAATAAACAACTTGATCAGTTAATTTTCCTCAAAATAGAAAAGTTGAACCAATGATTCTCATTCACTTGCAGTTTTCTCGTAGTTTTCCTTAAAATTTCCATTCCATTAATAAAAAGTAAGTCAAATACTCCATCCGGTCCTTATTATAAGAAACAAAATCAAAAAACATCAAAACCAATACAATCATTAATTAATGAAACTTTTTGAATATTTTTACAAATATACCCTCATAAAAAATTGTGAAACATTAAATACACCCACTAATATTAAAAAGAGAAGCATTAAATGAGGGATATAAAAGTCTTTTAAACAATAATTACACCTTAAAAATTGTGATATTTTCTTATAAATAGGACCAACTTTTTTTTTTAAAATTTTCTTATAATAAGGACCGGAGGGAGTACTTTTCAATCACCACTCAATCCAATTACACATTATGATCCCCATCTTAAGTAACCGATAATGCAATCATAAAATAAAACCCCACCTAAGTCAGCAATTTCGCTGTTCTAATCAAAATTCACTATACCCTTGGTCTATGAAGCATCGACACAAACACGACACCGACACAGGTACATATTGAAAAAAATTAATTGATTAAATGTAATCATATGTGTTGGTGTCGTGTTGAACACTGACACTGGACACGCCTGACTTCAATCAGAGATTTCAGCGCTACATGAGTCCTCTCAGTTACACTTCTTTCACATTACCTAACAAAGCTAATCAAAAGTTACAAACTGAAAAAGAACATCACAATCTTACACAAACTCAATAGTTGAGACATTTTACAATCAGAATCAATCTTGACAACAAAACAACATAATCACCAGTCCACTACCAAATCAGTTACACTAGTTCGGAAGAATTAAAAAGCAACAAAATCAGCTTAATTCTAAACGCAAACTCTATTCGAATTTTAACCTATAAAAAAACAGCGTTAATCACACAAGCTCGTACAAAATTATTCATCAGAATCACGAAATCAGTTACACAAGTTGAGATGAAGTAAAAAATGAAGAACAGAATCAGCTTAATTGAAAACTAAAACTCAAGTCGAATTTCAACGAAAATTGGTAAAAGAGAATCGATCGCTGGAGGAATTACCTGACGGTTACGTTGGAGAGAGAGATGAATACGGTTGAGGTTTTAGTAGGTTCGCAAAATCGAAATCGCAGTCTGAAATTCACCAGTAACGAAGGTTTTGTTTGTTGCCGCGTTTGAGGTTGAAATTCGCTGAAAGTGAGGTGGAGAATAAGAGAAGGGAGAAGAAAGTGAAATTTTAGGGGTGTATTGGATTAAGATTTTAAAGGACAATTTTTGTTTAAAAAGTCTTAAGGATTTTAAAAGACTTTGCAGGATTTTAATGATTTTGATGATTTTAAAAGACTATTGAGATTTACAATTTGGATTTCAATGGATTTAACTCATAAGATTTTAAAGGATTTCAAATGATTTTATGGATTTCAAAAGATTTCAAAAGATTTTATGAATTTTTAAAGACTCGTTGAAAAAAAATGATCATAACACACTATCTTTCACAATATTTTCAATACACACTCTTTTATTTATTTTACTTTATTTTTTTACGAGGGAGATAGAGAGAGGAGAGAGAGATAAAGAGAGAGAGGGAGAGGAAGAGAGAGAGAGAGAAGGGAGAGAGGAGAGAGAGAGAGAGTGAGTGAGAGAAGGAGGAGAGAGAGGAGGGGAAAAGAGAGAGTGAGAGATAGATAGAGAGAGGGAAGAGAGAGAGATAAGAGAGAGAGATAGAGATAGAGAGCAAAGGATGAGGGAAAAGAGAGAGGGTTCAGAGAGAAAGTGTGAGAGAGAGGGAGAGAGAGAAGGGAGGAGAGAGGGAGGAAAATCTTTAAAGAAAAAACAATCCTAAGAAATCTCATGTTTTCATGAAAGACTTTTTCATGCTAAAATTTCACTAGAAAATCCCACCAAATCCATCAAAATCCAATTTATTAAACGATCCTTCGAAATTTGCATGATTTTGAATACCACAAGACTTTTTTTAAGTGATAAAGAGTCTTGATTGAATACCACAAGACTTTTTTAAATGACAAAGAGTCTTGATTGAATACCAAAGACTTTTTTTTAAGTTGCAAAAGAGTCTTGATTGAATACCACAAGACTTTTTTATGATAAAAAAGTCTTTTAAAATCTCTTAGAATCCTAATTCAATACACCCCCCTTAGTTTTGCATTGAGGGTATTTTAGGTATTTCAAACTTTATCACCGTTTATGGGAAAACAAAATTATATATTTTTAAAAGCTGCATTCGATGCCTTAAAGTTAATTCTTTTTTTTAAAATGGTCACCAAACCAAGAAACGTCTTAAACTGGTCCCTTATGTATTCTTCTGTTACATATTTCGGTCATCTCTATTAGTATTTAATGCCTAATATTTTTTATATGATTTCAACTGTTCAATTGCAGGTTCATTGTATACAACAGTGAACCACCAACACCTAATCTTTTGTTTTTCTTCATCTTCTTCTCTCACTTTCTTCTCTCATCTTCATCAACATTCATAACAAAAAAATCCAGAAAAAAAAACTTAAATAATCAACTTTATACTCAAAAAAGAAAATCAATTTATCACCCACTTCCACCTTTTCATCTCTCAGCAACACCATTCTTCAATTTTCATACTCTTCAACAAAAATCATCTTCTAACAATCTTCTCCAAAAACAAAAACAATCAACAATGTTCCAAGATGCCAAAATCAAAATCAAACCCAAAATCAAACTGCAGAAATTTTCGATCTAGAACATCATATTGCATAAATTTTTCTTGATAATTTTTCGATCTGGAACATACTACAGAAACCCAAAATCAAACCCTTAAACATCATACTCCAGGAACATACTCAGATTGCATAGAACACCATAAATTATGGTTTGCATAGAACACAACCCAGATGCCAAAAGAACTAAAAATCACAAAAAGAAAATAATTTCATGATTGTTTTCATTGAATTAGTGTTATAGAGAAAAGGGTCAACGAGAGATGAAGGAATCTCGGATTTTGGTTTGAGGAAGAAAGGTGAAGAGGGAAGAAGAAGCAGAATAAGAACTTGAGGAATTTAAGGGAAGAAGAAGCAGAAACAGATCGGGAAGAAGAAAGAAGAAGGGTGATAGGATTGAATCATATTTTGGCTTTATGGGGTTTTAGAATTTTATCTTGTGGGGATTAACTTGTTTGGTTTGATTTTATGTGTTTAAGTTTTTTATTTTTGATTTTTTGAATTTGTGTTTGAAGATGATGAATTTCTGGATTTTTTATGAAGGTTAACGAAGTTGTTGTTGAGGATGAAGAAGATGAAAAAAAGGAAGAAAAAAAAATTTAAGTGTTGATAGATCACGGTAAGATTAAATAGATCTGATAACGGTCCTCTTTTTTAAAAAATATCAAATAGTTAAAATTCATAAAATTAATAAGGTCTACTATTTGTTGAGTATTTAGATGTTGGCTGCATGTTTTGGTAAAATCAAAGTGTTCAAGCAAAACATCTCCATGTGTTTAAGAAGTCTTCAGAAGCAAGAAATTGAATTTGAGGAGGTTCAGAAGCTGAAATGGCCTTCAGACGCTGAACAGTGCTTCAGACGCAGTTTTGGCCTTCAGACGCAGAATGTGCCTTCAGACGCTGAACAGTACTTCAGACGCACTGTTCAGACGTTGATCAGCGTTGACCTTCAGAAGCTGAACAATACTTCAGACGCACTGTTCAGAACTTGACCAGCGTTGACCTTCAGAAGCTGGACTTCAGAAGCTGGGTTTTTATGCATTAATGTTGTGCGTATCTGTTGGAGATTTGTTGAAGATTTATTATGGCTGAAGTATTTCTAGAAGGCTGATTAATTTGTTAAAGATCTTATGAAAATTGGTTTCGTATTTATGTTTGAATATTTGTGCTGAAGAATCTTTACAAGATTGAGTTCAGAAATATTTGTTTCCTTGTTGAGCCTTTCATAATTCAGAAACATATCAATTGCAGAAGATTGGATTCAGAATTAAGAGAGTTGCTGAAGCTTATTTAAGGAGATGTGCTGCTACCTGTTAAAGACGACGAAGAATATATCAGAAATCAGAGTTTAAAGCCTTTGTGTTTTTTTAAACTTAGGTTTATTTGTATACCACTCATCTGAGTTGGTTTAGATTGTTTGAGTTGTAAATCATTCAAAACTTTTAAGTACGAATGATGTTGTATTTGTTCTTTTGAAGGGTGTCTTCAAAAACTGGGTTGTGTTTTTCAGAAGTTGTTAGTAACTGGGTTAGTTACTTGAATAAGAAGTTAGTAGTGTTCTAATACTTAGGTAGTGCTCCTGAGTAGAAATCAGACTAGAGGAGATTGATTGCTTAGGCTGGGAACAGGGGGGTTTGTGTCTTGAGTCTTAAGGATTAATTCCTATAGTGGATTTCCTTCCTGGATTGGTATCCTCCAGATGTAGGTGGTGTTTACACCGAACTGGGTTAACAAATTCTATGTGTTCTTTATATTTCTGCACTTCTAATTGCTGCTTCTGAACCTGTTTGATTGTGTTCTGTTTTACCATTCTTTGTGCCCTGTTTTTCGTATTGTTCTTGTACCAGCCAGAATTTCACTACTTTAAATGTTGGTTCACCTTAGACATTTATGGTTAAGATGATAACAAAAAGGACCAGAACCTATAATGGTAGAAAATTTATAGGACCAATTTGAGACCATTTTTAGTTAAGGGGCTATTTTGAAAAAAAAAGATTAAGTTAAGGGACTGGATGATCAATTAAGCATTTTTAAAAGGAAATTGCTTTGTAGTACACGTTTTCAACGAAAAACAACGAACACGTACAAATTACCTTATATTGTTTGAGGTTGCCAGTTTTGTCCTCCAAATATTTTTAAAATTACCATATTGCCCATGTTGGCAAACTGTTCGTTGGTTTTCGTCAAACTGATTTCGCACTGTTTAGCAGTGCTCTTTTTAAAAATATAGTTTTTTTTATTTTTTATTTACAAAAAATTTAACCTAGCAGTGCCAGATCACCCTCCGTTAACCTCCCATAACGATAGAGACTAAGATCGACGACACAAAATTTTATAAGGACCGTAATGTGTGACTTTTTTATATGAACTAACTAAAAATAGAGATATTTGTATGGAATACAAGCTTAATTAACCCAGAATAATTTCTTAGGAAGGAACCCATTTTATTTTATTTTATTTTGGGAGTTTCTTTAATTTTTTTAAGGCAAAACTATCCTTTATACATATGACATAAATAATAAAAGGTAATGTGAAAACAAAATTCATTACTTCATAAAAAAAATTAGTCATGAAAATAGTTCATACATAAGCACTTAAGCGATAAGCTGTAAATTAAGTCGTTTATTCAGATAGGGTTTAAGTTTTGATGCAAATTGCTTCGTTCAAGTATTAGCAACATGCTTAATATCATCGTCATTAAAAATGGAAAAAAAACACCCAAAAGATTTGAGTATTACACTCTTCCTCTTTCACACTTAATGCTTACGGGAAAATGAAATTTACTCGTAAAATAGCATTTTTCATTTAAAAATATGTGTTATTCATATTATTTGGATTGGCCACTGTTGGCAATAAAATTACGGCAAACAAATAAAAGGGGGTGTATTATTCAACTGGTAAATACCCACTTGACTAAAAATGTAAATTGTAGCAGGTGGAGTTTAACCTGGGAAAGTACAAGAATTTCCCATGATGGGAAAGTTCATCTTTCCACCATTGATATATTCATTATTTTATTTAATGGTTGAGATTGACTGAGATTAAAGAAGGGATACTTACAACTTAGGACCCCACAATTTCAACTTTTTAATGTTTTAATGGACAGAACAATATGTTGATTTCAATCAGACACGCGAACCAGTTAGCAGTACCAGTCACCTTCTTTCTTTTTCTTTTTATTTTTTTTATAAAAAACAAATATCTTCAAATGAAAAAAACAGGGTAAATTGTTACAGACTTATTTTTAAATGTCTTGTGATCTTCAACCATCTGTGTTTCTTCAATGTTTGAATATTATGAAATACTTCCATTGAAACTTCACACTTCACTTTGTTGCCATCTATCTAGATTAGAAGTAGAAGTCCCTTTAAAAAAACTAAATTACAAGTAGATTTTTTTATCTATAATTTATTTTCAAAATCAAAAGGATAATGGTTAAAATTGTATTTCTAACCGTAGTTTCTTGAAGCATGTCGAATCATATTTACTTTATAGCCATTCATGATGAATAATGAATTTAGTTCAGATCCGAGTCAATACCAACACCATGGAAGGCACAGTGGATACCTTCACCTTTCTGCCAAGCAAAACGGACCGGAGGGCAGTTTGAACATCTCCAATTGCTACACAAGCTATGATATACAAGACATTGCGTCGACCGCCTCCACCCCTGTGTGGTGGTGTCGCCGCAAAAACACAACCTCCACTGCAAGATGACCTCTTTTTCTACAAACTTTTTGCAGAATACCCTATTCTTCATTTTAATTTCACATTTTTCCTTTAATTTCATAATTAAATAACACATCATCCCACTTTATATTGTGAATATGTGAACAAAAGAAGAGATTTGCCATGTCGTCATGATGATGTCGTTTTCAAAAAAAATGTCGTCGACGGTTGCATCAAAATATTTTGATTTTATTTTTTTGGTGAATAAATATTTTAAACACTTGTTCTGTAAATTATTTCATTTGGTTTTTAATTAAAACCTTTCAACTTTGTAAGCGCGTGGCCGTCACTTGTGGTGCATCTCGTAGGCAAGTAATTAAACAAATGTGGGACCAGGAAAATATTACTTGTGACAACTGCCACCTGCCGGTAAAAAGCTCCATTTCCCATCATGGGAAACTCTTGTACTTTCCCAGGTTAAACTCCACCATTGTAGCATCCATACTCCAAAGTTCCTAGATGTTACATGGGTTGGAAGAGCGGAGCCAAGAGACAAACTTTAGAAAAGTGCTAGGATCAATCTTATAATGCTTTTGAGTAAACTCAAAAAACTGTGAGCATGTGAAATCAGAATAATTCTTTGACTATTCTTTTCTCAATACAAACACGGGTCTACTTGTAACTTATTGGGGGCAACTGCCCCCACTACTTATTTGTTTTGTTTGAAGATTTTTAGTAGTTTTATTTTTGTGCCCACTAAAAAAATAAGTAATGCCCCCACAAAAAAAAATATATGAAATCTTATTTATGAATAATTAAAGACACAATGATATAAAAGATAAATTGTTAATTGATTGCTTGATCATATGTATATGTAAAAAAATTATATTTGATGGTGGTGAGAATAAAAAAAAAAATTATACAACAATTTTAAAATACTGATTCACACAGAGAATTTTAATCTATAGATTTTAAATATATAAAATATAATTTCCTCAAAAATATATAAAATATAATATTGTCCCCGTTAATGAAAATTTATGGATTCGGCACTCACAATTGTGTCTCCTTTAGGACACAAATAAAAAACTAGTGTCTTTCTCTCCATCTCCTTATTAGTCATTAATATATGCAATGTATATCTCATTGGTCAACACCTAAGATAAAAAAAATCAATACTTAAGTCTGATTCCACAGAAATACCAACATCACTCCATAGATAATTATATATTTTTTTTATAATATACAACATATCTTATTACTAGACACAAGTAGAGGAATTGGGTTTGAATCCGGTCACGACGAAATGTCTCACATTGCATGATTGTTTTAAGAGTGTATGTTGATAAATTTAATATAAAAATACTATCTTTATAATTAGTGCATTCAATTACTTAATAAGATAAAAACTATTAGTACAATGTAATACTCTAAATATAATATTAACATTACATACATATTTTTTAAAAACTTTCGATAATGCGAATGATCCATGCCCAAGTTAATGGCCAATAGCTCCAACCAAATTGATCCGAGATAATTCCTTCATTGCATCACAGTACTTATGACACACCAACCTATTTATTGTAGTTAGGGCTGCGTTTAGCATGGGAAAGCTAGTTTTTCCCCACTATGGGAAAGGCTAGTTTTAGCCATTAGATTAATCAGGAACGCAGATTGTTATCATGGACTGTCTACACCAAATTTTTTTTCTTTCTCTTTTACACTCTTATATTTTTGTTTAGATCTGGAATACACGATTTTTATCATAGACTGTCTACACCATATTTTTTTCTTTTCTCTTTTACACTCTTATATTTTTGTTTAGATCTGAAATTTTTTTCTTTTCTTGATCCGGAAACAACTGGTCGGATATTCTCGCTCGCGCGTGCCAGCGAGCGCGCGCGCCCCCGTATTATAAGAGTGACTTAGAGGTTGAATTTTTTCATGATTTTTTGCAGGCATGTTTAGGACATAAAAACAACATCGCCCACAAAAAACGAGAATTTTCCGACAAGAGACGGATTAAATATGAATTTTTTACGCGTCAAAAACTCAAGAACGCGAAACAACAAAACATGCACCTAGAAAATGAATTTTGAGCTGGTTTTTTGCAGACACCTCTATAAAAATACATATAGAGGATCTGCAAAAAACCAGCTCAAAATTCGTTTTCTAGATGCATGTTTTGTTGTTTCGCGTTCTTGAGTTTTTGGCGCGTAAAAAATTCATATTTCGTATTATAAGAGTGACTTAGACGTTGAATTTTATTACGATTTTTTGCAGGCATGTTTAGGACATAAAAACAACATCGCCCACAAAAAACGAGAATTTTCCGACAAGAGACGGATTAAATATGAATTTTTTACGCGCCAAAAACTCAAGAACACGAAACAACAAAACATGCACCTAGAAAACGAATTTTGAGCTGGTTTTTTGCAGATCCTCTATATGTATTTTTATAGAGGTGTCTGCAAAAAACCAGCTCAAAATTCGTTTTCTAGGTGCATGTTTTGTTGTTTCGCGTTCTTGAGTTTTTGGCGCGTAAAAAATTCATATTTAATCCGTCTCTTGTCGGAAAATTCTCGTTTTTTGTGGGCGATGTTGTTTTTATGTCCTAAACATGCCTGCAAAAAATCGTGAAAAAATTCAACCTCTAAGTCACTCTTATAATACGGGCGCGCGCTCGCGGGCACGCGCGAGCGAGAAAATCCGACCAATTGTTTCCGGATCAAGAAAAGAAAAAAATTCCAGATCTAAACAAAAATATAAGAGTGTAAAAGAGAAAAGAAAAAAATATGGTGTAGACAGTCTATGATAAAAATCGTGTATTCCAGATCTAAACAAAAATATAATAGAGTAAAAGAGAAAGAAAAAAAATTTGGTGTAGACAGTCTATGATAACAATATGCGTTCCTGATTAATCTAATGGCTAAAACTAGCATTTCCAATGGTGGGGAAAAACTAGCTTTCCCAGGCTAAACGCAGCCTGTAGTTAGGGATAAAGTATGTCAAGGAAAATGTTGATCAATGTAGTTGTTGTCTATGTATGTAAGCTACAATATAATAAATATATAAAAAAAAGCGAAAATTTGTTCATGTGGCCTCTTAACTTAATATCAAATAGGCTAGTAGTGTTGGTTTGAGATCTTGAAGTGTGCTCCTTTCTGGGTCTTAGATTCAATTATCCCCGGTGTCAATTTAGGTGTTCTAATTTAGCTTATTCAAAAACAAACTTAATATCAAATCACAATTTAGTCCTTAACATTTTTTTTTCCTGAGTCATTCTTTTACGTCTTAAAATGTCAACATTGTTATAATTTTTAGCAAAGTCTATTACATATTCGTCAAGAACAACCAAGAAGCTAAAAATGTTCATCTTCAAAGAAACTCATAAAGTTCATCAAATCAAATCCAGAACTCTGGAAAAAAACACAAATCTTCACTACAACAATGACAACAACAACATCAAATTCCTAAATTCTCTCCACTACATTTCAAATTCAACTTTTCCCTCCTACTACTTTGTAAAAGTCCAACGCCATGTGAGTATTGGTTCCATCAACCTTTAAAGCTAATCATATTTCTGAGGCCACTTTACAATGACCAAGGAAGTTTTAAAACTACACACGGCTCTAGGATGTGGATGCGCACACATCAAGACTCCAACTAGCAATATAGAAAGAAAAAAAATCATGTAGACTTCATGTTTGCCATGTTCAACTGCCTTTCTGCATTTCTCAAGGAAAAAATCAATCTATTCATTCTCTCTCATTTTCCCATATATTATCTTGGCTTTTCTTCTTCTTACTATTACCCAATCTTCAAAAACCTTCAAACAGTAATCTCTTCTTATTGGACCCACTCACTCTCAAGAACTAGACTTTTATCCCTCGACACCTACAACAACGATGCAACATCGGAAATCGAAGACAATGAATATACAATTCGACACTCCAGGCCAGGGATTGAATTTGTAGTTTAAGTTCATAAATCTCTCCAAGAAGTTCATCGCGTTTGTGAATGAAAACACACCTGATTCTCTTCTTCCTTTTTAATTTTCTAATTGTGGTTCTGTCTTCCCTCAAAAAGTCTCCACTCAATTTTTTTTTAAATTTTCTAATTGGGTTTTTGATTTTTGACATGTGGTGGTTTTATTGATACCATTTATGTCTGTAAGTTTGGGATATAATGAAGAAAATTGTGTATACCTATCTAGAAGAGACTCATGTCAAGGTATTTGGTGTTACACGAAAGTTCTGTTTTTTTAGATTTTGTATGTGGTTTCGTATCACTGTTATTGATTCACAAATTTTGATGTTTTAGCTTGCGGACTACCCTTCTGCACACCATCTTTGTCATTAAATGTTGGAACATTGGTGTGAAGTTGGAAGAAAATTGAAAGATTAAACACCAAGTAATAAGACTTTGAGCTAGTGTGATGTGAATCGAAAAAAAATAGAGAGTGGGGTTCCACATAAAATAGAACACACACATTAGTAGTGTTTAAATTGAGGTATTTAATTTTAAATACTTGATAATGATAAAAATAATAGTAATTATTATTTTTATTCATGAATATCACTTTCCATAATTTTAGCTTATGTTGGTTGTGATAAGAATAAGAATTCAACTGAGTTTTCTATCTTTCCTTCATTCATATCCAATGAGTTTGCTTCCTCCACTTTTGTGGATTTGTTTCTTTTTTATCTTATCCACAAATGTTGTTGAACTGATTAGTGATTAAGTTTCATTTTGATTTTATCCATTAGAGTAACTGCTACCACAATTTTAGCTTAAACAGTTACAAAATCTCTATATAAATAGAGGACTCCTCTCAGTTCAAAAATCACATCAAAGAGTTATATTGAGTTGTCGATAACTCTTTCTCTCTTCTCCCTCCAGCTTGTGTTAACGAGTTATTCTTCACCTTATCTCATTTTTCTGTCCCTTCGGATTTAAGAGTGTTCTTAAGACCTTAGTCCCTATTCGGTATAATGTCCCTTCGGAATTAAGAAAGGTCTTAAAACATAGTCCCTTCGATAATATATGTCCCTTCGGAATAAAGAATACTTTTAAGATCATAGTCCCTTTTGAAATAATAATGTCTCGTCGGAATTAAGAATGATCTTAACGGTATATAAATATTCTTTCAATATGTTTCTACTCTTGGAGAAGTTAAAAAGTCAGAATGGTGGTATCACCATATTTGAGTGGTCTTAGTACCATATTGATATTTTGGAGAGCTCAAATGTTAGAATGGTGATAACACCATATTTGAGTGGTCTTAGCACCATAATAGAGTGGTCACAGTACCATATTAGAAAGCGGTTTCAGTATTAAAGAGTGGTCTTAGTACCATATTGGAGGTGTAAATCTCGAACGACTTTCTACAGTGCAGTAGTTAACCGCACAGTTGTAGCTGGGCTTGTTTTATCCTGGAGGCGACGTGGTTGATAGTCTGTCTTGCACAATTTTGGGCTGTGCCACGAAACGTCTTAAAGAGAGCGACTTGGTCGTGACTCAACCTAGTAATAACTTCGGTAGATATTCTATTTCAAAATAGAATTTGGAAATCCAAATACAACAGTTTCGAAATCCAAAAACAACAATTTTAAGACGGTTCGATCTGCCATGTCTACCAAAAAAATTACTAACTCGAGTTTTATTGTCCCTAAATACAAGAAGGATAAAAAGGCTATAGAAATACATCTATTTACTGAACACTATGAAGTGTTTGTTGTTATAACAAAAACACTAAGAAATTCACATATGCGACTTTTAATATGTTTGAAATTCATTTTCAAAAATCAGAACCGCACTGTGAATAAGTAACTCTAACTGCCAACAGAATAGGAACCCCAAAATGGTCCTAAATAAAAATCAGCAGCCACCATCAAGAAATGACACTGGTTCACAATTTATTTTTAATACAATTGTGAGAAACCATGTCATATGTCCCGCAAGTATATGAACAAGTAAATTGTTGCTCCGCTGCTTAACTTAACTAAAAAGAAATTCACTGATATGACTAGTTAAATCATTCTAGTTGGTGAATTAAGTGAATGGTGGATAAACATTAGCGTTTTGCGCCGTGTTTGCTATGATTATGTTATGTTCAAAAACATATGCTACTGCTGTAAATAAGAAAGTGTTGTTATAATATTATAACACCATTAAATTCGTTGGCATTGGAGATGTAAAGTTGCAAATCACTTCCGAAAAAAAAATTATTCTCTAGGACGTGATGCATGCTCCAAAATAAGAAATAATCTGAATTTCAGATTTCTACTGAACAAGACTGAGTTGACTCGGACTTAAAGAGAGACTTGTGCTCCATGCATTCTTGTGGGGAAAAGACTGCACCTTTGATGATATGCTCAAAATTAAATTCTCCCTCTATTTTATAAGTTGTGTGATTTTAATATTTGACATGTCAAAATTTATCATATGAACAAGCGTTTAATTTTAAACTTGAGTAACTTAGACTTAATTCCAAAGTTATATGACTAGAAAATTTTATTTTTTGCAGTCAAGATGAATGAACCAAAAGTTCATATAAATCAGTGTTTAGAGAATTTGAACCTCTAAACTTAATAAATTATGAAATGTGCAGTCAAGATGAATGAACCAAAAGTTCATATAAATCAGTGTTTAGAGAATTTGAACCTCTAAACTTAATAAATTATGAAATGTGCGAACTTGATGACACATAAACTAGAAATGATAAAAATATATTTTATCATATTTATTGATGACTGTAAATTTTGAAAAATAAAATTGATACGCTTGATAAGTTCAATTTTTATAACAAAAATTGAAATTCATGTTAAATAGAGTACTCTAGTCTAAGAACAAAATTTCTAATTAAGAAGTTTTGAAGAAAAGACAACTCAACTTGTCTTATTTTTTAGCTTGGGATTGTCTGGACTATATTTGGATTCTGGACCCCAAGAAAGTTGAACTCACTAGTAGAGCCTATGAATGTGTATTCATATTGGGTATGCTATAAATAACGAAGCATATAAGTTTTAAAACCTAAATGCTAAAGTGAGCATAGAATTAAACGATACCGATTTTTATGTAAATAAATACCCCTTTAAATAAAGAATAGTGGGGGCACTAGTGGGGCGCTAACGAAAGCACGCCATTAGTGGGGGCAAAGTAATTTCTCCTTTTAAATTGAGAGCTAGTGGGGGCACTGCATCTGATCACATTCCAGTAATCAGAAACAGTTATGAAAACATTATATGAGATGTTATAGAACCTCGAAGAGGTAAGAAAGCTATAATTGCTAAAGAGTATAAACATAATTATATGGTTTATATAATGGAAGAGGATCCATCTGGCCTTCAAGAAGCTTTGTCTTCATTGGATGCTAACTTTTGAAAAGAAAAAAAACAGTAAACGATGAAATGGATCATCTAGAGTCTAACGAAACACGACTCTTAGTTGACTTGCCTCCTGGATGCAAACATATCGGTTGTATTTGGATTTTGGAAAAAGAAACTAAAACCTGATGGTTCAGTTGCTTAATACAAGGCTCACCATGTAGAAAAAGGTTTTAGGCAAAGGAAAAAAAATATAGATTTCTTCGACACTTAGTCACCAGTCAATCGAATCATATCCATAAGAGTGCTAGTCCCTTTAGCCGTTGTTCATAAATTGATAGTACACCAAATGGATGTGAAAGTTGCCTCATTAAATGGTGAACTAGAAGAAGAAATCTATATGGAAAACCAGAAGGTTTTGCAATTTAGGACAAGAAAACAAGGTCAGTAAGTTAGAAAAATCTTTGCATGGTCTAAAAATAACCTCCTAAGAATTGGCATGGAAAATTTGACAATCTAAAGATATCGAATGAATATAAAGTGAATGAAAGTGACAAATATATTCATTACAAATATGTAAATAACATTTGCACGATCACATGTCTCTATGTAGACGACTTGCTCATATTTGGTTCAAAGATTCATGCTATAAATTATGAGAAATCATTGTTTATCAACAACATTGATAAGAAAGACCTAGACGAAGTTGAAGTAATTCTTGGTTTCAAGATTACTATATAAAAAAAAAAAAAATTTTTTTGATCAATCTCACAAGATCTTAAGAAATTTAATTATTTGACTATAAACTTGCAAGCACACCTTATGATCCAAGTGCAAAACTCTTCAAGAACACTTGAGGTGGTGTTAGACAAATAGAATATGTGAGCATCATTGGCAGTCCTTAGATATGTCACTGAATGTACTAGACCCGACATTGCCTATGTCGTGGAACTCTTGTGCAAGTTTACTAGTAGACCAAGTGAGAAACATTGACATGCTATTGAAAGAGTCATAAGGTGCCTTAAGAAGACTATGACTCTAGGATTACATTATGAGGAGTATCCTGTTGTACTTGAATGGTAAAAGATACAGAATAGAACATCCTTCAGATGAGTCTTAAGCGACCAGTGGCTGCACATTGAGCATCACTGGAGGGGTTGTTTGTTGAAACATATGATTTTGACTCAATCCACTATGGAATGAATCTGAGATGAGAACACTAGAGAAAACTAGTGAAGAAGCAAGTTGAGAAAATGCTTGCTAGTTGAGATCCCTTAGTGGATAAAACTGTTGCCAGGAGTGTTAATTCATTGTGATAGTACTGCAGCTATTACAAAATTGAGAATCGTTACTACAATAGTAAGAGACGATAATTAAGGCACGAACACATAACAAATTAGAGAGCTAGCTACTCTCAAAAGGAACGGTTAAAGTAAATCATGTACGTACTGATAAATAATTAGTCAATCCTCTGACCAAAGGAATTACTAAAAAGAAAGTCATAAACACATCCAATAGGATGAGACTAATGCCTAAAGATCACAAGTGATGGTAACCCGACCTAAATGACTGGAGATCCCAAGAAATAGGTTCAATGGGTAATAACAAGTCATGAGTGATAGGACATGCTATGAGAAAATCAAGAAAGCATGAATCCTGCAGCGACAGAAGGATGAGATAATAGAAACTCTTAATGAGATCTATACTTTATGTTGAGTGGAGTACATAGCTACAAGAGTACTCTTGATAGACTCACCTATACGAATGTGGAATTGAGGCCGGTTCCTATGGGATTTTGAGGCAGAATACCTGGAGCGTTCGTTAAAACTGGGATAAACGTGCAGGGCCATAAATGCACGGGCTTTTAGAATACACCTTAGGAAAAGGTTTGTGTGCGGACTCTATGTCTGAGATAGAGTTCAATGTTGTAAGCAACTCTTGTTGAATCAGAATAGTTTTCGCTATGCAAAGGTTCAAGTTGTAGGCGACACCTTTGTTTATTAGCAACCTTATAGAAACGTTTTGGCGTTACTATTGAAACCATTTTTTAAATTCAAGTGGGGGATTGTTGGAACATTGGTGTGAAGTTGGAAGGAAATTGAAAGATTAAACACCAAGTAATAAGACTTTGAGCTAGTGTGATGTGAATTGAAAAAAAATAGAGAGTGGGGGTCCCACATAAAATAGAACACACACATTAGTAGTGTTTAAATTGATGTATTTAATTTTAAATACTTGATAATGATAAAAATAATAGTAATTATTATTTTTATTCATGAATATCACTTTCCATAATTTTAGCTTATGTTGGTTGTGATAAGAATAAGAATTCAACTGAGTTTCCTATCTTTCCTTCATTCATATCCAATGAGTTTGCTTCCTCCACTTTTGTGGATTTGTTTCTTTTTGATTTTATCCACAAATGTTGTTGAACTTAAGTTTCATTTTGATCTTATCCATTAGAGTAACTGTTACCACAATTTTAGCTAAAACAGTTACAAAATCTCTATATAAATAGAGTACTCCTCTCAGTTCAAAAATCACACCAAAGAGTTCTATTGAGTTGTCGAGAACTCTTTCTCTCTTCTCCCTCCAGCTTGTGTTAACGAGCTATTCTTCTCCTTATCTCATTTTTCTGTGGTCACAGTACCATATTAGAAAGCGGTTTCAGTATTAAAGAGTGGTCTTAGTACCATATTGGAGGTGTAAATCTCGAACGGCTTTCTACAGTGCAGTAGTTAACCGCACAGTTGTAGCTGAGCTTGTTTTATCCTGGAGGCGGCGTGATTGATAGTCTGTCTTGCACAATTTTGGGCAGTGCCACGAAACGTCTTAAAGAGAGCGACCTGATCGTGACTCAACCTAGTAACAACTTCGGTAGATATTCTATTTCAAAATAGAATTTGGAAATGCAAATACAACAGTTTGGAAATCCAAAAACAACATTAAATATTGTAGGTTGATTGTACGTTTGTGTAATGTATCTCTTTTATATGTCTTTACTAATTTAGGTGTTGCTGACAAGGTATGAATAAGTTGTGAAGTATCCTTCTAAACAATGGTACTGGCTTAAAACTGGTGATGATTGTTTGGTACTGGTTTGTTTTCAATCCATAGAACTTGGATACTAGCAATGATCAGTATGTGTTTTGATTAAATAAAATTGTTTTGTTATTTTATTTTTAGTTTTTTTTAAGTCTTAATAATGCACTTTCATAATGAACTTAGTCATGCTTTAAATTAAGCAATACCTATTTTATGCTTTTCTTCGCTGCAATTTCATAATGAATTTAAATATACTCTTGCTTTTTATTTCCATGACCAGTTAAGTTAGTAATCTAAAATTTCTTTAAAGAGTTTGTAATCTAAAATATGAAACTAAGTTGTTCATCATGATGTGTTTCTCTTCTAACCGAGAAGTTTATGATCTTCCATACATGTTAAAAGATCTTCCATTTATTTTTTCTGTCATCCACATGCGATCTTTTAACATAACATCAATGAAAGATCTTTCATGTTATGAAGCTGCAATATTCTCAAGCAAATGAATTTTAAGTGGTCGTATGAAAGAAAAGGGACTCACGGTTTCTGTTATACAACTCTGATAATTTATTGTCTGATATGGAACCTTTATCAATTTATTGTGATTTTACAGACTTCATAAGTTGTACCATTGATTCCTAATACAACTACCGTAAATCTAATTTTTTTTTGTAATAAACCTATGTGCTGGAATTGCAAACAAGTGGAGCATTAAAGAACAATTTCAATGGTATTGTTTGTTGGTTGTGGAAAAACCTTATAGCCATCATGGACTTACGTAACCCTATATGTTTGTTTGTAATTAGTTTCAGCAACATAGAATCATACATCGTTTACCTTATGTTTAAGATAAGGCTATAAAATGGTGCCTTTATACATAATATAGGCATCATTATCAACTTTTGAATGTCATTGTATTGTTCTCCTTTTTAGTTTTTATAGCAGCTAACATTTTCCAATGTCATTGATCTTTTTTCAATAAGTTTATTCTTTGTTGGCTAAATTGATCCAAGACTTTTCTATTAAGTCACTTGTACAAAAATTATATTAATGACTCAATTCTTTTGCATCTTTGGACTATAAAAATGCATTAGAGAGCAAGACCTATGTCATTTTGCTGTCATATATATGTTTTTCTCATAGCTTTAATATTTGTATTCTCACTAGCTTCCTAATATTTGTATGTTTAGTCTCACTAGCTTCCTATCATCTTCTGATATTCATCTTTGTTTTACAGTCTTTTTCTATTTGCTTTAATTTCTTTATCATAATCATATTTAAAAAGGGGTTATAGTTTATAATAAGTATGATTGATTTTAGTTTGTTGAATTGTGGTTTCATACTCAACCTTACCTCTTGCAGGTTAGGAAGACTGTGAAGGGAAGATATGGCTGAAAATTGAGGGAATGTTATTCAACGGGTCAACGCCTATTATTTTAGCTGACATTAGCACGTAGAATGTGGGCCTATGTTCAATCTTCTATACAATTCATCTGGATTTTTACTGTGAAAACTTGAGTACCCATTAATAAAAGGTGGGTAACACAATCCATGTTGAGTTGGCACCAATCAAAGTTATTTGTTTGTTTTTTATTATTTTTAATGTTATATAAATACATTGTTTTGATTGGGCCAACTCAGCATGAGTAGTATTACCCACCTTTTATTGATGGGTAAACAAGAATTTCCCTTTTTACATTGCAAATTTCTATACTAATTTCTCATTGGATATATTTGCTGCTGTATTTAATGAGTTGTTAAAACTATATTAAACTGTATTAAATTTCTACATTACTCCCTCCGTCCCAAATTGTATGACATTTTGGACATTTCACACGTATTAAGAAATATAATTAATTTTGTGTGGGAAAGAGATATTATGAGTTGTTTTACAAAATTGTCCTTAATAAATGATATGGGAAAGATAAATTAAAGAATTGAAAACATATAGAGTAATAAATAGTTAAGGATATAATAGGAAAAATAACATTAATGTTTCATTGGTATTGTAAAGCGACATATAATTTGGGACAAATTTTTTTTCTAAAACGACATACAATTTGGGACGGAGGGAGTAGTTTCTCATTGAATCTGGGCCACCGTTCACTTGATTTTGATTACAATATTATAACATGTAATAAACTCTTTTTTTAAAATACCCATACCATATGGTTGAAGATATTGGTAACCAATGAAAATAATGGCGATATTAATGCAATGTCAAACTCGGTCTTTAAAGAAGTCTTTCGTAATGTGTAATAACTTTTTTTTTTTTTGAAAGAAATGACAAATGTGTAATAACTTATGTTTTATGTATGATTTTAAAAAAAATGACTATTATCAATTTATGATTAACAGTGGATCAATGTTTATAATGTGACTTAATTTATAACAATCTTTTAGTATGATATATCATTTTGGTGATTGTTAGAGTCGATGTGACCTGTGCATCGCATGAGTCAGTGATCTAGTTTAAACAATAACAAACAAATCTTTAACATGGTCTCTGAAGAAAATGAAAAGTATTATAGTTAGGGTTTTGAATATTGGGGATTTGGGATTCTTTTCGGCAATGTCCATTACAACTTTGCAATTCAAATCCACATGTTATGTGATCACCGTTAACTATTGATTTGTGTAGATTGGTTAAAGTAGATTTTTTACACTTAATTATTTTAGAAAAAATAAGTTCAATCTAGTTGAATCTCAATTGCACAAGATAATAAGAAAAAGGCCAAAAGCTCAAAACAATATTTAGAGATTATCCACCAACACATTATAACATCAACATTAGGATTCAAACACAAATCTTGTGCAATTCAAACTAAATAAATCCTCACCAACTAGACTAAGTGATAATTACTTCTCCATCCGTTTCTTTTTAAGTTTCGTTTTGGAATATTAGCACCAAATCAGCGAAGTATATTTTTACACATTTTCTTCCTATTATACCCTCATTTTAATCCACCAATAAATTCTTATTTTTTTGCACACACTTTCCATTTTCAATAAATTTAATATGCTATTTTTCTCTCGTAACAAACAATTGTTAGTTATTATCTCTTTCTTCAACAAATTCTTATTTTTTTGCACACTCCCCCTCATAACAATTGTCGATTTTCTAAATATCGTGTACATCTCTTTATTATTTTAAGTGAATTTCAAACGAGTCTTCCACTCATTTTTCCTTTTGAATATTCATGGAGTCTATTTTTTTCTTAGATATGTTCTCTTACTTTGCACTTTAAATTTTTAACAATTATTATTCATCTTATTTATAGAATTTTAACTATTCATTGAACCATTATT
Source organism: Medicago ruthenica (assembly GCA_018208015.1). Lineage (NCBI taxonomy): Eukaryota > Viridiplantae > Streptophyta > Magnoliopsida > Fabales > Fabaceae > Medicago > Medicago ruthenica. The sequence goes on along the minus strand of CM031372.1, from coordinate 2,906,939 downwards.
ATATGAAACAAACTTTGTTAAAAAAAACTTTGTTTTAAAGAAAAAAAAACCTTAGTTTTCCAAATATATAACATAATTAGTTTTATTGAAAAAAATAAGAGTAATTGACAAAGACTATAATTGACAAATCATACACTTAAAATTTTAAAACGACAGTTAAATAAAAACGTTAAATCCAAAATTAAACGACACTTAAAAATGAACGGAAGGAATACTATTTAAAACTTACACACTTAATTACAAGGTGGCATTTTGCGTGGGAATGGAGAGTTTTTTCCCACCATGGGAAAAAAATTTCAACCATTAGATTGATGAGGAATATTAATTTTATCATGGACTGCCTACGCCATATTTTTTTCCTTTCTCTTTTACACTCTTATATTTTTGTTTAGATATGAAATTTTTTTCTTTCCTTGATCTGGAAACAATTGACCGAATTTTCTCGCGCACGTATTATTAAGAGTGACTTAGAGGTTGAATTTTTTCACGATTTTTTGCAGGCATGTTTAGGACATAAAAACAACACATTCCACAAAAAACGAGAATTTTCCGACAAGGGACGGATTAAATATGAATTTTTTACGCTCCAAAACTCAAGAACGCAAAACAACAAACATGCACCTTAAAAACGAATTTTGAACTGGTTTTTTGCAGACACCTCTATAAAAATACATATAGAGGATCTATAAAGTTTCGTAGCATTCCGACAAAGCCTCGATTTATTTTGATTTTTCGACCGACACGCGCAAAATCACATTTTTTTTTCCAAATGCGCATCCATCGATGGGCCAAATTTTGTTCCCCGAATATTCAGGCATGTTTAGGACATCATAAGGACCTCCACCACAAAATTTTGGAGTTTTTGCTCGAGGGATCATTGATAGCGTGAATATTTTAAGTGTCAAAATCCCAAGAAACGAAAACCAAACCTCCCGTTTGTTTCCCGAAGAATCAAAATAAATCGAGGCTTTGTCGGAATGCTACGAAACTTTACAGATCCTCTATATGTATTTTTATAGAGGTGTCTGCAAAAAACCAGCTCAAAATTCGTTTTCAAGGTGCATGTTTTGTTGTTTCGCGTTCTTGAGTTTTTGGCGCGTAAAAAATTCATATTTAATCCGTCTTTTGTCGGAAAATTCTCGTTTTTTGTGGGCGGTGTTGTTTTTATGTCCTAAACATGCCTGCAAAAAATCGTGGAAAAAATTCAACCTCTAAGTCTCTTAATAATACAGCCGGGCGCGCGCGTCCTCGTGGGCGCGAGAAAATCAGACAAATTGTTTCCAGATCAAGGAAATTTTTTTTTCAGATCTAAACAAAAATATAAGAGTGTAAAAGAGAAAAGAAAAAAATATGGTGTAGGTAGTCCATGATAAAATTAATGTTTCTCATCAATCTAATGGTTGAAATTTTTTTTCCCATGGTAAAAAAAAACTCTACTGCCCTAGGCTAAACCCCACCCAATTACAATGTCTCAAGTTTGAACCAAGAGAAAGTATAAGATAATCAAACTTGTACTCTATAGTAATTTTTGACACCGTAATAACTGCATGGTAATCAAGCTTGTACTTCCGTTTTTTCTTAAATAAAGTGCATGTGTGAGTGTGTAAAGAATAATTATATTATATTTTACATAAAAATGACCGGTGGAAATGTAGCGTAGTGCGCGTGTAAAATGGAATCTATCTAATTGAATTTCAAACAAATTTGAAATCTCTAAAACGTTAACGCGGGCTTTTTTTCAATTCACCCTCCTTTACCGTAAAATATATTTTCATTTTAGATCTCAAATTAATCCATAAACTTCACATATTTATATCTGTCACACTCACATTTCTCAACAAATCCCAAGAACACACAACAAGAGCTTGTAACCTAACCCTAATTCCAGATCTTCATTTTCTTCACATCAATTCATCATGCGTAGTAAGCATTTTCTCTCTCACCCTTTTTGCTTTAACTTAGCTGGATTCATTAATCGTTCAATAAATTTTACATTTTCATATTCATTTGCATCCAATTATTTTGTAACCAAAGTTCAAGATTTGGGTTCATTTCTGTATGTAATTTTGTTATAGTGCTTAGATCTTAATTGGGTTTATCTAATTATTTTTACTGTGTAAACAAATTCACCTTTTCCAACCTGGGTTTTACTACTATTTGCTATGTTTAAATGCAAATTTAACATTTTTAAGAGTGATTGTTTTGATTTTGTTTTATAGAGATTTGATGATAATTGTTATGTTTAATCACTATCTTATTTTGTGATTTAAAGTATTTTTTTTGTTCAGCTTCTTTATTTGTTTCGAATTCAGATTTGGCGTTTGGGGGTGTTAATTTGGATGGTAATTTGAAGTAAATTGGATCTAAACTCAAAGGGATTATGGGGTTGTGGTAATTAAGATAGTTAGAGGAAAAATATTATTCAATTAGTTTGTCAGAGTAATTTGATTTGAGGTTTAGATTCTTCTAGTTAATTCTTTTGCTTGATGACACTGATTTTGATTTAAATTGTACTCTTTATTCATATATTGCTAATTTGAACATGTTATTCGATCCGTAGTATTGTTTAAGCACAAAAGAATTGGGAGCTAAACTAAGAAGGGATTATATAGATAAGACAATTTGAGAAATGAAATGTTTCAATTAGTTTGCGAGAGTTAGATGATTTGAGGTTTACAGAAGATTCTGATGATTGTGCATGACGGCAACGATTTTAACTTCAAATCGTACTCTTTATTCGTACATTGCAAATTTGGAAAGACATTATTTGATTTGTCCATATACTGACAGGCATTTATTTTGATTATTGTCCACAGCAATTGAATCTCCACCTACAGAAATCGAATCACTGCCTGATGTCATACTTCAATACATATTGTCACAAGTCAGTAATGGACGCGATGTTGCATATTGCAATTGTGTTTCCAAGCGATGGAAGAACTCAATGGCTTGTATAAGAAGTCTCTATTTTACTCGCAATGCATTTGATAACGCTCCTCACCGTGAAAATTCTGACATCATTGTGAAAAGAATGGTATCAGCCGTTGAGAGATTAGAGGAGCTAGTTGTTTACTGCCCTTTCTCCGTGTCTGGCCTTGCTTCATGGCTATCACTTGCAGGTCCGTCTCTCTCTCATCTGGAGCTTCGAATGGACAACCTTGGCGATAATGAGATTATACATGAAAGCCCATCAAAGCTGGATTGCATTGGTGCAGCAATCAATGTGGAAACTCTAAAATTGTGGGGTGTCTTGATCAAACGTATCCCTAAATGGGAAACGTTCCATAATCTTAGGATCCTTGAAGTTGTTGGGGCAAGAGTGGAGGATGCTGCAGTAAATGCAATGATTCAGGCATGTCCAAATCTGACAAGGTTGCTACTGCTTGGATGTGAAGGTGTCCGATCAATTTCAATCAACCTGCCATTTTTGGAGCAGTGTAAGCTGGATTTTTATGGTCTCGGGAACTGTTCGCTTTCACTGACCTCCCCTAAAATTGAATCTCTTGAGGTACAAGGCTGTAGTTGGATTAGGGTCCCTGAAACCAAGCATTTGAAGAATCTTTCGATTTCCAACAGTGCAGGTAGTCGAATGTTTGAAGTGATTTTTGTACTTCCATATTTCTTATTGACCTTAGTTTTTTTTATTGCTCTTGTGTAATTTACTACAAAGTGATTGCCTTTGTCAACTCAATTTTCTTTCTTTACTTGTTAATTGATTGCAGGGAGAGTATACATGATTGATTTTGGAAACCTTGCATCCCTGGAGTTTCTGTCAATGAGGGGGATACAGTGGTGCTGGGATGCAATATGCAAAATGCTGAAATTGGCAAGTGATGTGAAACATCTTTATATGAAGGTTGAATTCACTGGGGACTATGATGCTCTTCAACCCTTTCCAGAGATTGATTTTGTTGATTTCTTCAATAGCCATCCCAAGCTGTGCAAGTTTGACATCCATGGAGCCATGTTTGCAGCACTATGCCAGAAGAACAGTCTAAAACATGTAAGCTTATGTTTTGAAACTTAAATTTTCGCTTTTCGATATATTATAACCATGATTTCAAGGAAGCTATAAACTATAGCTTTTGGAAGGACCTGCGTCGAAACTGAAATCATCATGAAAACAAACAGGCTTCAAATTCATAACAACTTTGATCTTATAAATCTGCTTGAGCGTGTTCTTTAAGAAACATTATCTGAACAAGATATCCATTTATTTTACAGGTGGATTCTGAATTTGTGATTCCATGTCTGGAGGAAGTCTTCATCACTGTGAGATCACCATTAAATGCTGAACAGAAAATGAGTACTCTTGAATCTTTGGTAAAGTATGGGAAAAATCTAAGGACCATGGTTATCAAGATTCTTCAGATGAAGGGTTCACATAACAGTGCTGATGATTTTTTTGATGAGATTTGCCGGTTTAGATACATGCACCGTGGGATAATTCGAATAGAATAAAGCTTGATGCAATTTTTAACACAGGGCATTTCATACTGATAAGAGTTTGCTTTTGTGGAGCTAATGTATTGTTTTGTACGTCATTTAAAATTTGATGATCTTTTTTTTTTTTTAATATCTAATTCAGAGAATAAGGGTTTACTTCCTCTCCCATGATTGTCAAAAGTACAGTAAAACAATGTCTTGGAAATTTATGCTACATGGATTCCTTGCCTACAATCAAGCTTATTCAGGAGAGAGACCAAAAGAATCAAAGGTTTGGTTATGAAATTGTGCTGATCAAGGTTATGTTACTCAGAAAATGGAACCATTGCGTAGACTTCCTTGCAAAGATGGGTGCCAAAAGCAATGTTCATTTGGTGTTTCTTGATTCACCTACAGAGATAGATGGTTTAGTGCTTGTTGATGCCATGTGCACAAGTTTTTAAGGCATTAAGCCCTAGTTTCTCTGTCTTGTCTTCTCATTTTCTCATTTGTAATAATAAAAAAATTGTTTTAATTTGAATTTGATGCATTTTACTTTTTGATCCCATTAACTTTTCTATGAATTTCAAGTTGGTCTCCTAATTTTAAAACGTATCATTTTGGTTTTTTAACTCATCTTAGTTAACTCATGTTGGTTCTTGTCTTTATGCCAAGTGGCAAGGCACATTGGTCATTTCCGTCAAATACATATAAACGATGTTGGTGAAAGATAACGTGACATCTCATAGGATCTTTACTATAAACTAACATTTCGAATGCATCACAAAAAACTTGAAATCCTAAGGTGTATATATATATATATACCCTTTGCCCCAAATTTGCTTCAAATTATGCAACTAAAAACCATAATCAATGAGGTCATGCTTCTTTGTCCTCCTGTCCCGGAATTTCAAGGTGTTAAGGTTCAACTTTGACTGGTTTTGCTGTCCGAGTAAGCTCCAAAGATTAATATTTTCATTTGCTTTAGTGGTTAAAAGATTGATAAAGCAAACCAGAGGAAGATCAACTTAATGGAGGCCATAGACGAGCCTCTCAGTTTGCTGATCTTTATTGGTGCTACATGCTATGCTATGAGCATGAATGGATATTACGTAGTAATACTGCTACTACACACTATAAATTTTGCAACGTATCCTTTGTTTAAGCCTTAAGGTGCTTAGTTATCACGTAGAAATTGGCACCCGAGAAAATTGAACAAGAGACATGTTCCAAACTAACACCACTAGACATAATCACTTTTATTTTAAAAAATAATAATCTAATAGTTTTTAAAAAATAATAATCTAATAGTTGCTTTAAATGAGAAACGGTTTTTAGTAGTTTAGCTAGAAAATCATTTTTGATAACTGGTTTTTTTAAATAAAAATGTGATTTTCATACTAGTAAACAAATACAAAATATATTTTTTTTTACTTTTTTTAAGATCTCTAAAACTTAATTTCTAAATTATTGAGTATCAAAATCATTTTTAACATACAAAGATCTAATAGACAGCCATTGATGCAAAGTATGATGTGCATGCCAAATCTAAGAGGAAAAGAGACAGCTTGATACACAGGTGGCATTTAACATGGGAAAGGGAAAAAGTTTCCCACCATGGGAAAATTATTTTTTATCATTAGATCAAATAAGGAACATTGTTTTATCATGGACCTTCAACATCAGATTTTTTTTCTCTTTCATGACTCAGTCACCCACCAACAACTATGTATGTTGCAAGATCAAACCAACCATGACTACCATTTCAACGGAATCACACAATTTGCTCTCAATATTTTTCTTCTCTCAATCTATATTTTTTTTTACTTCAAGTTTTAGTGACAAATGGGTCTCTATTTTTTCTCTAAATTGAACATTGATTTTTGTTTGTGTTCCTGAATGAAAATCATAGATTGCAATTTACAGAAAAAGGAATAAGTTCAGTTTCAGCTTCTTTTTTTTCGAGCAAAAGTTCAATTTCAGCTTAGATCTACACAAGTTATCCCCTTCCCCCTTCACTCATGAGTTCTCTCTGGTTTTTTATTCAAGGATTTTTAATTACTGTGTGGTTGCTTGGTTGCTCAACCGGGTCAGTATGAATATGGATCGGGTCGGATCATGGATTTGGAGTTTGTGTTGAAGATGTGAAAGTCTACCATGGTAAAAATTGAAGATGAATACATTGCAACAAACTCAAGAGTAAATAATTGATATAGAAAATTTGACAAATCCGAGTACAAATTTGAAAAATTAGAATACAAAATTTCAAAATCTCACAAATATCTATAGCTGGAATTTGGATTTCCCATGTTAAAAATTTGCATACAATATTTGATGAAGAAATTCTGATAGAGATGGACACAGAAGGTGCAATGAGGTGGTGGGGGCAAGGAGGGAGATGGGTTGTGGAGGGTGGGTGGTTAGATATGGTGCTGAGAGCTACGATAAATATGTGTTCTTTACTTAATCTAATGACGTTGTCTTTTTTATTTAACAGATACCAAAAACTAAATGGAGGCATATTGAACAATCCATTTTTCTGGTATTGCCATGAATGGACAAGTGATCTTATTTCTTCTTATGAAGAGCACTATTGACATTTTGTAAAATTTGAGGACCAAAATGTAAAATTTGAAAAATTATAAAAATGAAAATTTGAAATTCTTAGTTTTTAGGTGTCATTTGAAATTCTCTAAATTTAACTTGAACAAAATACTTCATAAATTTCCATCATTTTGAAAATTCTCCATATTATTATCCAAACAATGAAATTCATCTAAACGTATTAGAATTATCTCAAAACATTACATTACCTCAAAACATCCTCCATCCAAACACACTCTTAAAGTGATTTATTGTGATATTGAGAAGTTTTTTTTGAGGGTATGAAGCATAGAAGATTAAAATGTTAGATCTTGAAGTATGCATTTTCATAAAATAATGAAAATAATTTTTTTGACATTTTAATTGCCTCCCAAATGCAAAAAAAAAAAAATCCTAAAAAACCGTATGGTTAACAAACAAAGTCACTTTAAGATTATTTTTGTCTTGTTAATAATTAAAACTAATACAAACATTCTTCAAAATAAAAATTAGAAACATGCATGGAGTCGTGCACCTGAACATTTGGTTTTTAATGATTTCGGGAAGGAAAGTTTTGTACTTGGTCTAGGACCATCCTTCCACCCAAAACTTCAAGATATCTCGTGTAAAAATCATCACTTATATATTTAACGTTTAGTTTATTTATAATTGTGAACTATTATCCACACTTAAATAACAGCAGAAGAATGAAGGTAAATGTTGTTGACAAATGACAACTACCAAAAATTTCACTATCTTAAGTGATTCAATTTGACCCCTAATATTTTTTGGAAATTACAAATTAACCCCTCAACTTATTCAAAATTATAAATTGACCCCTCAATTTTTTGAAATTTACAAATTGATCCATAATTTCAAATTTAGCCCAAAAAATTAAAATTTATAAAAGTTTCCCAAAAATTACGACAATGAAATTGTTCATTACTCCATCCAAACAAGAATATTTAGAAATGAAGTCAATTTAATTGAATAATTTGAATTGCCTAGAATTCTAAATTCTTCAAAATTTCTCAATTATCTCATCCAAACACACTCGTTTGACTCTCTTCTTTCTTGTGCTTAAGTCTTAACACGTTAGGTTTGTGTCACTTAAGATTCTACATCTTATGGAGATAGTTTTGTGGTGCTAGTAACAGTTGGATTCAGAAAAATAACATAAAATTTTTGAATTAATGAAGAATTCAAAACTGCACTTGTTTTTATTTTTGAAAGGACAAAACAAGATGTGTTACTTAAAACATATCTTCACACACAAATGGAAATTTTTTGTTAAATAATAACCAAGATAATAAAACTAGTATAAGGGACACATCACATGCATTCAGATCTAATAAGTAATAATAGAATGGATATCTCTGCATTTCCGTAGAATGGATATGCCAATTTTAATTATTATTTTTTAAATTTATACCGTGTGATCTTGATCCAACAACCATAGATGCATGGAGTGCTCGATTAAATTGCTTTAAAAAAAAAATCCTAATACTATATCAAATGATTAAAAATTCATTTAGTTCCACCCCAAAATGTTATGGGTTTACCTATGTACCAAAAACAATGATCTGTTTTTCTTTTCACTTTTGTTGTTGAAGAGTGTTTTTCTTTTCACTTCTGATTGAACATACTCATGTTCATTTAGCATCCAAAACAACAATTGAAGTAAATAAATTCATAAATATCAACAAAAGAAGAAGTATTTTTATTTTTTTTCACTAGTAAATTAGATCCTTGCAATTTTGGGTAGGTAACATCAGTAGAAGACTTTTCTTAAAATAAATAATAGATACATAATACATAAATGGATCATGGATGCATGAAGCAAGTATATATGTATCAAGTTGGATGAACCTTGCCAGAAGAGATTCCTTTCCAAGCTGATTTCATAGAAGCAGTAGCTGAATTAAGTGCAGCTTCAATATACTTCTTAGAAGCAATAGAAGCTGTTTTTTCCATCAAGTTTCCCATATTTCTTGCTTTCTCAGCAGTTTGAACTAAACTATCCACTTCATCTCTTGAAATCCTCTCAAGTTCTTCTTCAAACCTTCTGAACTCATCCATGGCGCTTTCCATCGCGGAGTCAAGATGTTCCTCGGCTTCTTGCATTGCATCTTCTGCTTCTTCCACCTCTCTCTCTTGCTCAAGTTCTGCAGCTGCCCATGCTTTGTAGGATTCTATCTCAAATAGTTTCATAAGATCTTCGATCGTCGATGGATCGAAGTTCTTGTCTTGTAAAGATTGGTCTGAAAGGAAGGTGAACTGAGAAAGGAGAGCTTCCATTGTTGCCAAATTGAGATCTAGCTAGCTTGGTTTAGTATGAGTGGAAGAAAGAAAAGGAAGTGGAGTGGAGTGGAGTGGGTGGGTGTTGTGTTGTTGAATGATATAAAGGATATGGATACTGTACTAGGCCTTTGATTTAAAGGTTCAAATTATCACACCCGTATTGGATTCTCTTTATAGTATTATATAATTAAATTCTTTTGGGCAGCAAGTAAAAACCAGTAACATAGATGTTAGAATATACTCTAATATTATTTTTATCAAAATAATTTGTCATTTTATAATATTAATACTATTGAAGTTATATTAAAATCTCACATATGTTGGGTTTCTAAGAGCGTTTCCTCACTCTCGTCTTTAAATCTAGTCTTTGAGATAAGATTCAAGTTTATTTTACCATGATATGAGAGTCATGTTATTAATTATAATATACTACTATCAAGGTGAATATTAAAGTTGTATCGGAGTTCTAGACGTTAAGATGAGTATTGAATAAGTATAAATGTGCTTGGACATCCTCGTTCAAACATAGTAATGGTTTTTGTTTTTTGTTATTATTGGATTTGTAGATTCATTAAACTTGTGGTTAAAAAAATAAAAATCCACTTTAATTTACTTTGACCTTTTCTTTGGGTGAATGCCTTTTACTACTTTGATCAACTAACCGTTGCATGAAGAATAACCCCATTTTGTTATGAAAAGAACTTAATGGAACCGTTGAAGTTCATTTTGTTCTTATTTATTTACACAGAAAGGTAGGGGAATCAATTACCTATTATTTTTATCTATGATGATGAAGATAAGGTTTGGGAGATGATTTTTCTTATCTAGGAGTAACTCATAGCTGGGGAATCTTAATCATAGTGGGAGAGTGGACCCCGTTGCTTTGAAAATGTGATGTTGTCTAATTTCTGAAAGCATGGATGGAATTGTGGACTTTTTGCACCTTAATGGTAAAATTAGTGCCTTTCACGCATCTAAAGATACAAATGGTTATGGAAAGTGGAAACTACGACGGTGCCCGTTTAAGTGTCAGGATCTGCCCTATGAAGCCAAATGGATAAATTATGATTTTGCTAGAGTAATAAGTATCATGCAATTTATTTATTTTTCTGCGTTAACCCTCGTTGTAAGGCTTGATAATTCGAAATTTGATCAAAAGTAAATAAAGTTATGTAAAAAATTGTTTCAGTAATCGAATTTAAACTCTTCTGAACAATTCGTTATTTGATGAATCTAATACTAAATTGATGAAATTTAATATTTAATCATTGTGTTTCAGTTTAAATACATTAAAAATTAATGAGTATTGCTAACAACCGTCATCAAAGCATTGCTTAACAAATACAAGCCAAACATTTGTAAAGTCAAAAATACATAATTTTCTATTAAAAGTTGACTCTTTTGATTCACTAAACAGTGTCATAAGGACACTTTTTAGAGTTTTCTAAAATTAATTAGCAACATCTACATTACCCATATTACTAATTAATTCATATTAATTTTATTTTTATGTCTTAGAAGAAAAATAGGAAGAGAGGCCAAATAATTCACATTATTATGGTTTAGAAATAATATCTTTTTATAAAAATAATTGATATTCATTCATTCAAATTAATAAAGTACATTGATACAATGCAAATTCGCTAAAAACAAAAAGGATGAATGAACAAACTTACATCATCCATTCTAATAGCATAAAACGTCAAAGTACAAAAGCCTACACATATGACTATATTCAAGTCTCCGGAATACTCATGTCTCTGGATCTGCAACATGGACGACATCAAAGTCATTGATTGGATCTGCATTGGATCGAAGTTGATATGACAATTTGAACCGAACAAATACTTGAACGAAATAAAAAAGACAAATAACGCCGCACAAAGACAACGAACAAACCAACGCCGCACTAAGACGACGAAATCACAAAATAAAAAAACAAAATAGATGTGAAAATCACTTATTTCAATATAAGGGAAAAAGAAAAACGAGTTAGAGGGGTGATTTTGGGTTAAAAATTGACCTTAAATAACCCCTCTTTGGTGGATGAAGGAGAAGAAACTAAGGTTTCGGTGACGGCTCACAAGAGAGAAAATTTTAATAAATAATATTATATGGCTATACAAAAGAATTTAAGTTCTACGGATGGTTAGAGATCTTTTCTTGCTTACCAGACATATTGAATTTGGATTTATTTTGGAAGTGTAGTGGTGTTAAATCTCTTAAATGATAATTTTGTTATCTATTATAGTGTTATGATTCAGCTCAAAAAACTAATCTCTATATTTACACACAAGTGATGTCCGATTAAAAAACGGGCACAGCTTAAATTTTCTTTTAGGAGGGTGTATTGGATTAAGATTTTAAGAGATTTTAAAAGACTTTTTTATTATAAAAAAGTCTTGTGGTATTCAATCAATACTCTTTGCAACTTAAAAAAAGTTTTGTGGTATTCAATCAAGACTTTTTGTCATTTAAAAAAAGTCTTGTGGTATTCAATCAAGACTCTTCATCACTTGAAAAAAGTCTTGTGGTATTCAAAATCATTCAAATTTTAAAGGATTGTTTAAAAAATTGGATTTTGATGGATTTTGTGGGATTTTCTAGTGAAATTTTAGCATGAAAAAGTCTTTCATGAAAACATGAGATTTCTTAGGATTGTTTTTTCTTTAAAGATTTTACTATCTATCTCCTATCTCTCATTCTCTCTCTCCCCCCTCTCTCTCCCTTCTCTCTTCCTCTCTCTCTCTCTCTCCCTTCTCTCTCTCTCTCTCCCTTCTCTCTCTCTCTCTCTCTCTCTCTCTCTCTCTCTCCCCTCTCTCTTTTTTTTTTTATAAATCAAAAGCACAATGATATAAAGGAATTGAAGACATTCGAACATATTATTAAAAAAAAATTGGGGGACATAAACCTAGCTAACCCAGTAATCGACACAAATAGTATGTCAACCCAATCAGATGCTACAAAAAAATAAAAACAACATCAATTGATGTCTAAAGTGTGGTGTATGGACAAACCGTCAACACGAAACGAATCGAAGGACCAACAACTCATTGCAACACCAACAAGGATAATGTCTCTTTCGAGCCAAACAGTCTAACATCAAACAGGTAGGCTGATGAAGATTTTGAAATCTCCCTAATTTATATAGTACCAAACTTCGTGAGGTGAGAGATTCGACCGTCAACACGGGTACAAAATATTCTGAAATAAAATAAAATAAATAAAATAGTATGTACTAAGAATATTGTGAAAGATAGTGTGTTATAATCATTTCTTTTCAACAAGTCCTTAAAATTCATAAAATCTTTTAAAATCTTATAAAATCCCTAAAATCATTTCAAATCCTTTAAAATCTTATGATGTAAATCCATTGAAATCCAAATTGTAAATCTTGATAGTCTTTTAAAATCATGAAAGTCATTAAAATCATGCAAAATCTTTTAAAATCCTGAAGACTTATTTAAACAAAAATTGTATTTTAAAATCCTAATCCAATACATCCCCCTTAGACATACATCCGATTAAATACCACCATGTTGATATATATGAAAATATTTTAAAAATAAAACTAAAAAAATAGCAATATTATGATATGATTTAATTGAATTCATATATAGAAAAAGTTACACGTTCTTCGCATAGCATTAAATTTGTTTGACCAAAGAAATTCACCAAATAAAAATTATACAAAAAAGATACAACATTCGTATAGAAAAAAAAAGATTTTAAAAATAGAAAAGAAAAAATAATGATAATCTTAGCAAAAATATACTAGGAGCAGAAGGAAAACAGAAATTGGAGAAGGCAAATAGAGATGTAGTTGTTGGTCTCTTGGTCTTATCGAAAGAATTCAAATCAAAATCAAATCTAAACTTAAAAGCAAGAGTAAGACATTTATTATATGTACCAAAGAAACATTAATTATAAGATTACACACATTGTGCTCCTTCAAAAAAAAAAAATTACACATTGTGCATTTTGTGTGCATAATAAATTAGAGAGAAAATTTGATCAAAAAATTAGAGAGAAAGAAAGGTGAAGGTGAAGGTGAAGGTGTTATGGAGAAGAACATAGTTTTGGCACTATTGTTTTTGTACCTGTTCTCAACATGTCAGGCTATATGGATCACGTTACCTGCTTCAGGAACCAAATGTGTTTCTGAAGAAATTCAGAATAACGTTGTTGTTTTGGCTGATTATATTGTCCTACCGATTGATCAATCAAACCAACCCACCTTATCTGTCAAGGTACATTTTTTCTCTTTCATTCTATCACCCTTTTCCATTTTCTTTCATGGGTTGCTCTTCAATTTTAGGGTCGAGATCAATTTGGCTCTTCATGATACCTTAAAGGACTGACCGATTGATAATTTTAGACAAGGGCTGGTTTTAATTTCATTATGTGTTTTGGGAATTTGTGACTTATGATGTTTTGATGGAATTGATTATGTTAGTGCATATCATGGTAGATTTATCAGAATCATTGACCAGCCACAATGATTTTGCAAAAGCTCGACTCCGTAGCTTTTGCAAAATATTTTTTGTAAAATCTCGGTTAACACAATTGTGGGATTGATGATTTTTCATCGTGGTTAGTCTTACACATGAATCATGATTGTATTGTTAGTGACACCGTGTTGAAGCTATGGATATTTGGTATTGGAATGAGTTTTTCATAATCACGGTGATGCCAAACATTGTAAAAGTGTAGCTTTGGTCAATATCCCGGTGGCTCGACGTGATTTTGGCAATTCCACCGAAAATCCAAACACACACTTACATGATTACTTTAAGAATAAAAATGAGTTGTTGTGTGTGTTGTTTCTCAATTATTACATGTCCCGGAAATAAAATTCAGTTATAATTTATATCAACACACAATCTATTGAATTGTAATTGGAGAATAGTAAAAACAACATAGAAGAATTGTATTTAAGTTTTTTCCTTATTTTTTCTTTAGGTGACATCACCACATGGAAACAATATTCATCATAATGAGAATGTTACAGTTGGTAATTTCGCCTTTACAACTTCAGAGAGTGGGAACTACCTTGCATGCTTCTGGGTTGCTCAGAATCATGGAGGTGGAGATGTCAGTATGAACCTTGATTGGAAAATTGGTGTTGCAGCCAAGGATTGGGATTCGGTTGCTAGAAAAGACAAGATTGAGGTAAACATTTCAATGACACATATAATTTAGTAACATGCTCATGAATTTCTTGTACAACTTTGTAGTTCTGCCTCTCAAGGATTGACACTTTACTCAGTGACCTGTTAAAAATGAATTTAAGCGCTACTTCTAATATGATTTGAACTTTTTAAGAATTTCATGATTCGTGGTATTGTACTTTCCTTGAACTATAGTATATATCATGGCTATAGCACTATAAGCACAAAGAGAAATGATTTTTTTACATCAAAATTTTGATGTTAAATAAAAACGTCATTCGGTTTTTATGTGTATTTCTGAAAAATGCTTGTAAGTTGTAAATGATAAAAAGTAAGAGAAAGATAGAGATAAACATATACATTTTTGCATACAATTTTAGTATTTTGATGTTCAAATAAAACACCTGGTAAACATGATTGATGTTAAGGGAGTAGAGCTTGAGTTGAGAAAGCTAGAAGGATCAGTGGAGGCTATACATGAGAATTTGATACGTCTTAAGGACAGGTAATTTTAATTATGTCAATAGCAAATTAAAACTACCCTTTTACTCAATAGAGTTTTGTTCAATTGATTCTAACTTTTATGTTATATATTCCTTATTTTTTGGTATATTAATCAGGGAAGCAGGGATGAGGACAGTGAGTGAATCAACAAATGCAAGGGTGGCATGGTTTAGTTTTATTTCTTTGGGTATTTGCATTGCAGTTTCAGTTTTGCAGTTGTGGCATTTGAAAAGATACTTCCAGAAGAAGAAGCTTATTTAGATGCTACTAGTACTAGTGTTTGTTAAATTTTAAAGATGGAATTTTACATTTTATAAACCTTTACTTATTCACTAGTAGCCAAAAAAATTATACACTTGCATTTGCAAGTTTCCAACTTTTCTTATCATCAAAATTTTGATATAAGACATTAAACTGGTTCTTCTTTAGATGATAATAAAATATACTCATTTTGAGTCGATAAGACATTTGTTTCTACGTTTCAGGCTATGGTTCTTCTTTGAACCAAAGATGAATTTTAACAAGAGCCCGTACACTTGGTGATTTTACCTTAGTATTATTATTATTCTCTTGTAGAGTGTGGTGATTTTTATCATTTAATTTTCTTGTTTGTTTTTACCCTTGCATTGCATTGGCTACTTTGTTTTAAGAATTACTGTTGTACCAGACAGCAGTTTGTTACTTAAGTTGAATCAGTATTTTTGTTTGGTAAACAAAAAATCAAATATTTTCGCATTGCATTTTTTATTTGCTTACGTACGTACCTGCACTGTTTTTCCCAATCCCATGTCATCTCCCAGAATTCCACCTTTACCCCTGACAATGCAATCTGCAGAGCCACTTCAATCCTTCCATGTGATGTGGATACAACATTTCTGCAATTTTTGGGATAGATCCATCATTCTCATGCTTAAAGTGATCCAACTCCAGATCTGAATAACTTGATTCACACTCAACACCACCGCTCTCATTCTTACTATCCTTTGACGTGCAGTATCTACGGTGCCATTGCACCTTCAACTTCGTCTTTATTTCTTCCTCTGAAAATGTTGATGTTCAATATAAGATTAATGCAATGATCATGACATCAATCAATGAAAGTGAAGCAGAGAAGAAAACACTTATGAACTATGAAACACGGACACTCCTCGGATTAGGCGTGTCCCGGTGTCCATGTCCATATATGAGACACAAACACTCCTCGGACACATGTAATTACACTGAATTATGTGTTTTTTTTTCAAATTATTAGGCGTGTCCGGTGTCCGTGTCAGTGCTTCATAGCTTACGAAGAGAACGATTACTAAAAAACCGTGAAACCACGATGGCAAGAGGAGCTTCTTCAATCTTAAGCTTAACTAGTTGGTGATTCTCCAGAGATTTTCGTCCTAACAATCGATAAATAAAGTATGTAACTCAAAAATGAAATGAAATGCGCGCGATTAAGAAATAAAGTAGCGTGTGATTGAAATGATGAGAGTGAGAAAAGAGATAAAATAACAATACCATTGTTAGTGAGAGGTTTCTTTATGCTGAACACGAATCTCATACTGTTGAGACCAACTCTTCTTAGCAAAATGTTACTTTTTTTTTTATTTTTTAAAGCTGAGACTTCTCGGTATATATTGCATTCAAATTGTTACTTTGTTACTTTATGAGTCTCTACAACATAGAGATCCAATTTTGGTGGACAAATTTATTAATTTTTTAATAGTATCTAATAAGTATTGAATCTCTCTGACCAAAAATCTCATACAAATTTCTTAAAACACATTGATTATCTATAATCTATCAAGAACTCTACAACATTTTACTATTCTAATATTAAAAGTAAGTGATCAATGTAGCACCACTCCTCCATAGGTATCATTTTCTTACTCCACAATAGAAGTATTTATTACCGGGTATTTCAAAAGAAAGACCCTCACAGTGTAGATGGTCTTAGTTTCCCGCTTTTCCAATTTTGTTTGTTTAATTCGAAGGTCGGGGTAAAAAACATTTATTTAAGCACCTAAATAAAACCTTTTAAAGAATTTATGTTTAATTACTTGAATGACAATTAATGCAGTAATTTTACAAAGGAAAATCTAACAAATACAGTGAAAAAATTCCTAGAAGAAAAACAAATATAGTAAAATTACGCCTAAACCACCAAATTAATCATTTTTTTGAAGAAGCTATCAAAAATATATTAAAAACCAAAGACAACTTCTTTAGCACAAGGTGTGTCAGAACAACTAAAAGTCAACATCAGAAATCTGGCTGATAGACACATCTTTTGGCACATTAGAAAGCCGGGGCAGAATTTCTTGGTTGATTTCGTCTTCCTTTAATAATCTGTTGATTCCTGTGATATGGATACATATATCAATGAATGCATATAAGAAAAGTATGATAGCTAGTAAAAGTCCTTCTGCAGCAATGTATGACTTAGTTATGTGCAATATTCTTTGCCTAACAACGAAAGCTTTTGATACAATGTACGACTTAGTCATGTGCACTTGTGCAGTATTCTTTTCTACCAATTAAAGCAAATTGCTGTCAAAATTACACATATGGCCAGCTTCTACTTAAAAGAATATATAAAATCATGAAGCATAAACAAGATTTTAGAAATATGTCCAAAAAAATGAGAATATAATAGTATCGGTACTGTACTTGAAAATATGATGCTAGCAAAATTAACTATTGTACTTTTAATAAAACATTGTATGGTTGATTGTTTTTTTCAGACCAGTAACTTTAAGCGAAGATCAAGATTACCTGTTACTTGTAAGAGCAGATGAGAATTCTTCTGTAAATAGTCATTTGGGTCGGATTTGGTTTTAACAAAACTTCCCAACGCTTTGCCATCAAAGGTTTCTGGTTGCTTCAAAAGCTCCTCAATTAAGCTCCTCTTCAAGAAGATAAGTTTTATGTTTGAACTAATTATAGCTGCAAATCCACCTGGCAGCTCTTCCGAACGTACTCTCTGACAGATGTTGTAGTTGAATTCAAATTTGGCTGCTTTGGAAATTTGACTGCCTCATTATCATCCCTTTCTTCTGAACTACTGATGATACCATCCATTTCCTCAAAATTATCTACAAAATGCGATGCAAGAAGCTTTTGAATATTGTTTTTATTAACTGATCTCTGCCTTAGTAAAGTTCTTAACTTTGCATCACAAATTACCATCTTCTTTTTCTTGGGGTCAAAAATCTGGTTTTTGTGGCAGTACTCAATGATGATCGAAGCAACATCAAGCTCAGAAAACGCTTCCGTCGTGTCTCTACCAATACTTTTAAGAAAATCTATGAGACTTCTTGAACCCCATCCAACAAAGTCCTTTTTCTTATCTTTCGCTACTTTCCCTTTTATTGATTTCAGCTTTTTCATACACTTATTTCTCCTCACTGATTTAACTCTTGATATTTCAACCCAAGTCGTCGCAATCAGAACCTATAAAGTCACTCGCATCAGATTCACCAGTATAATCTTCCCCCTCACCTATTTCATATGGATCCAAGTCAGACTTGTTTTTTCCTTTTTTAATTATGTCACGGGAAATATAAACATCCTGAGAATTCAGCCCTTCTTTTTTTTTTTTATAACTTGATAATATTCTAAAAAGTAACTTTCAACTGTATCTGGATCTCTCATATCTATCTTCTCCTGCAAATGAAAAAGCACATAATTATAAGATATACAGAGAAAGAGAAAATTTATACAGCCTGGATTAAGAGATGAACTTTTTTTTTTGGGTAGAATTAAGAGATGAACTTTCTTTACTCAATTCTGAGTTTCCAACAAACAAAAAAATGAAATAAAACAATTTTGAAGTTCAATGAGAAAAATGTCACACTTTGTTATAGTTTACAAGGTTAAATTCTATAACTAGGATCTTGCTGAAATTTTATTCATCAAAGTGAAACATTGTATTCATCACAATTGAATAAGTAGCCCACATTGAAAAACTAGATTTTATTTTTGCACTGTAACACCCATACTAAACTGTCTAGAATATTTAGTATTCGTGTTATACATAGTACTGGATACATTAAAATTACAAAATACAAATTTCTTTTGGATGAACTAATTCAATACAGTCTCATACATCTGATAATAGTACTAACTGACGAGTACACAATACATCAAATAGTACGACTAATGATCTGATGCAGGACGTATCTTTGTAGTCATCCAGCTTGCCTTCTGCTACACTTCATCACGAACCACTTGCCTACCTGAAACTAAATTAAAGAGATTGGGGTGAGACGGACGTTTCAGTGAGTTCCACCTATCCTAAGCCTGCAGGCGATCTCGGGAATTCTAGGATCGCCGCTTGTCTCTACATGACCCTAAAAGGGTAAACTGTTCTGTTCTGCATAACTTAGCGATCGAGGGAAAACTAAGATCGCTATATGTCTCTATCATGTCCTTATCATATTCATAATTTCGTATTCATATTCATAATATTTCATTCTTAAGTTAGTGGGTTAGCGTTAAACATACAAATATTATCTTGGTTTATTTTACGGAGTGCATCCAAGTGGAGTAACTCCGGAATACATCTCTCATCATAACCGGTTAAATTCCCTATCTGAGGGCTAGAACCAGTACTCCTCTTGTCGCTGTGTGGACAACCCTCTTGAAGAAGTCCCATCCGGCATAATACGGAGCCTGCTGGACATAACTTAAACTTACATGTGGACAACCCTCTCGGAGAAGTCTCATCCGGCATAATCCGGAGTCTGCTGGACATGTTTAACTTATTCATATTCATATTAATCAGCTATTACTTGACTAGAGTTGGCTAATTTCTAAACCCTTAGTATAATAAACCTTCACTCGATGTTAATGCTCGTTGCCAAGTGTGTTAATCCTTGTTTTCAAGTGTTAAAACTAGTTTAAAACATTTAAAATTCATTGGTGTGTTACACAGAAGGTTTGAGAAAAAGTGGTGCATTCTGGACAACTTCGCCCAGCGAAGCTTCGCTTAGCGAAACCTAACCCAGAAATTGAGCAAGACTCGCTCAGCGAGCTTGAACTTCGCTCAGCGTAGTAAATCAGAAGCAAATGCTTTGTTCCTCACTCAGTGAAGTCTTGCTTCGCTCAACGAGCGTAGCAGAACACAGCTTCTGCAGAAAACGTATTTTTGTTCAAATCATAAAATCGAGTCCAGAGCAACCGTGTAACATATCCAATTCGTAGAATATCAATAAAATAGGTCAAAACAAGGATCTTACACAAACTTGGAGCATGCTTTAACAAAAGCGGGAAAATTAAGCTATTTAAACATATTGAGATTATCTCACTCAAAACCCAAAGGGGAGGTCTAAGCTAAAAGGAACTCACCTGATAGTCTCTTGTCTCTTCCCACAGCTTATTCACAACTCAGCATTCTGCCATGCTACTAACTTCTCCATAATCACTTTTCCAAAACAGCTTATACAACTTATTATTTTTGCAAGTTCTAAATCTGATCCAAACTCCAGCCCATAGAACCAGCACACATAATCAGTATTTAGGTCATTCATATAGCAAATTAAACATAGAAATTCTTGATAATCACTTACAACGCTTAACTTTCACTTTTGCATCACCTCGCTAGGCGAGGCTTCATGCTCGCTTTGCGAGCTACCACAGCTGAACCCAAATTCCATTTCTGCCTTAAGTTCCTTCAATCCATTCACTCTAGTTCTTAAATTCCTGATAACACATAACCAATACAACCCCATTGATGCACATATTAGTAACCGTTCTCGAACAACTTTAACTCTAATTTCTGAAAATAGCTTATTTGCAACTTAATCTTACCATTCTTAAGGTAATCATCAAGAAGCCATGCAAGGACAACTTAATTCCAAACAGCTTCAGCTTAACTCAAACTCTTGTACCCAAGCTTCTAACTTCAGCCATAGCTCTCCTTTTTCCACTTCTTGCTTCAAAACATCATCAAAACCCATAATAACATTCATCAACTAGCATGCAAGACACTTATAGTTCAAGGATCCAAGAAAACGCCAACTGATGAGGTAAGGAGGGGGGGTTCGGTTGAGGGAAAACTAAGGAGGATGAGGGAATCCAAGTTTGCTTTAAGACCAAGGAGTGTCATTTGGATAAAGTAGTGATCTTGCATGCTTGATTTGTGGAGGATAAATGGAGAATGGTGAGGTTGGAGTTAAAAGGGAGAGTGAGCCGTGGTGGGAGGAGTGGAGAGAAAAGGGGGAAAGGCTGATTCTGAAGAGAGAGAAACGAATGGGAAGGAAGGTGGGTCTTGGTCTTTTATAATCTTGCGTGATAATTACCAAAATATTCTTCTCTTAAAATGTTATCTTTATAATTCTTGTGTTTTCTCCTTTTTATTAGTTAATTTACCCTGCGTCTGTTAAGTATTATGCGGGATATTACAGATTCGATGGAAGTCAGCAGTATAATGTCATGTTCAATCAAGTTGCTGTCTTCAGAAATTATTTGAACCTGTACGGAGAACTATGACGAACCTATATGACAATCTAGGATTCTTTTTCAAAGATAAATAGAACATGTTTGTTGTTTTAAACACATCAAAACAAAACATATATTTTTATTGATAAAAAAACGCATCAAAACCAAAACACTTGCAAGTTGTTTCCAAAACAGAAAACAAAATTAACCAAAAAGAAACAGAGAACCCGTGTCTCTTTATTTATAGCCCTTGCATAGCAATCCTATGAAGTTTTAGTTGAAAACTCTACCAATTAAGCCTAAAAATAACCCAAAAAAAGTTCAGCGGTGCTATATCTCGCGACAAAACCAATCGTGAGTGTCCCGAATGACATGTACATGACGTGTAAAAGAGATTGCACAAACAATCCATTCTTCCCCAAATCAAAAACCGTCGTGTTTCAATAATTTTCCCCCAAATTTCCACGGCCACCACACCCATGCTCTCCATCGTGTTTCGTCTTGCCGTTTCTCTGTTATGACACCATCGCCGTTCCTTGGCCGTATTTCGATGTCACCGTTCCTTTCCCCTGTTTCGTTGTCGCCGTTCCTTTGCTCTATTTCGTTGTCGTCACTGTGCCGTATTTCGGTGTCGCCATTCCTCTCCATCCTTCATCGATTTTATATAGAAATTGGGTAATTTTCTCTTTCGAATTGAGTTAATTTCCTATGTAAATTGAATTGATTTTTGGTTGTTGTCTTTTTGTCAATTCTAAACAAAATCTTCTTGTTGGTCGTAAGCTACATCATATTCAACTTAAGGAGAGGTATAAGTGAGATTAATCACTGAAGACTATGCTTTTAAGTTCCAGAAATTACCATAAAAGTCTTTAAGCAATGTTTCTGGGTGTGTTTTGTTGATTTTCTCGTTTCAATTTGTGAGATGTGTCTTAAAGTTCCTTGTATCAGGAATTCATCATATGTTAACTTGCTTTGTTTTATCAGGACTGCAAATTCCTTGATCTGTTACTATTTTGGCTACAATTTCTTGCTTCTACTAAGATGACACAAACCATATAGTTGCTTATCAGATACATACCTATACAGAACTTAAAAGTTACCATGTTAACTTTATAAACTTTGTTCTACTAAGATAAATATGATAAACTTTGCTTTACTAAGAGGACCAAAATTTGAAGTTACCATGTTAACTTGACATTTCTTGTTACCTTATTTTCTAGGAATGAAATAAGTGTCTGGTTCACAATTACTCTACATGGCTTACTGCTGGACACTACGCATATGATGACAGTGCATGCATTCACAAGGAAACATAGTGATGACATGAGATTGATAAGTGATAATTGAATTGAAAGACGACAACAAAATGAAGACGAAACTATCCATTGATTGGAGCGTGTTCAATTGTATTTCTTCGTTCATCTCACTCAATTAAGGCGGTTTTGCTCATGGGGTTTGCAGACTTGTAGTACAGTAACTGGCACTAGAGTGGTTTTATTTTTTGATGTTGAGTCGATGTAGGATTTGATTTGTGATGTAAACTTATTGGCAGCTTATTGCATATTGTGTAGGAGGTTTCGTTTACTCAACTTTCGCCTTGCTGTTTGTATCATTATGTAGTGCCTCTTGGTTATGTAGGTATAAGTCATGGCACTTGTTTAAACTATTTTGTGTATGTTTGTATGACTTTTAAACTATTCAGCGGCATTGTAAACATTGCGGCATTGTAAACATTTTTACGTTGTTAGTCAATCACATTCGATCATTCTGTAGTGCCTCTTGGTTGTGTAGGCATTAGTCATGGCATTTGTTTAAAAGTCATTCAACCAAGATAATTTGCTTTTTTTTTTCTGTGTAAAAAGTGTATCAAAGAAGAAATTTCATTTCAACACACTTAACCAAATACCACCACAACCAAGTTACTTAAAATACCAGAACTTCTGGAATTGTAAAGGAAAAAAGTGCAGCCTTATGCCAAGGAGGCCAACTAGCCAAAACCAAAACTTGTCAAAACCAAAACCTGTGTTGTCAAATTCATTAGCAGCAGCACCCCTAATGCAGAAGCCTATGTTAACAAGGAGGCCAACTAGCCAAAACCAAAACCTGTCAAGCACGTGATAGCAGCAGCGCCCCCAGACTTAAAACATTTGCTGCCAAGGAGGCCAACCAGCCCAAACCAAAACCTGTTGAACACATGACAACACCAGCAGTGCCCGAGCAAAAGAAAAACACGAAATAAAACACTCCACCTAACGTAAAAGGCAATCTTTAGGCATCAAAATGACCAATCATCACTGCTTGTATTTATTATTCACGTGGTATTGATGACGACGACGGATCATTCACATGGTGTTGTGCCTACAAATAGAACAAATGGCATAATTAATGAATTTGTATCGAAATATTTATTTTAAAAAATATTAGTGACTATAAAAATCTAGTACCTGTAACAATTCAAAATAGGAAACACCATGGTTCATGACTTGAGAATAAAATGGAACCTAAATAACATGAAACATACTTGTTAGGATCCATAATATTAATGTTCCAGGAAACTAAAGAGCACTAGAATTTATGCTCGCACCTGATTTACTTCACTCATAAGTATTGAATTTGGATTGAAGGGAGCTAAATTGATTACACCACCTTGTCCATTTCTCCTAAAACAAATTTGTTCCCCCTTAAAACATACATGTATCAAACATAGACAATCAGTATGTAGTGTCTCACTAATCATTTAAAACTAAATTTGAGAAATAAAAATAAATTAATTTCACTTACTTGAATGCTCTCTTGTGTGCTAACTCCATCAACTACTTGAACACTCTCATGTACTGTAGATGCACACAAGTACTGCCATCAAATATTTAAAATTAGACATATTCAAAATTATTGCTTTAGATGTACACGAATCATTATCAGTATTTACCACTGCAGAAGCAACTTCGGAAAAGGCAGCACAAGCTTTATCAACTCTTTGCAATTCAACATTTCCGGATAAATGATCAAAACCACATTTAATAAGGGTATGTCTTCGCCTTACATCCTTCCTCCACTGTGAGAAAATATAAGAGGACGGCAATGACTCTGTTTTGCCGTTAGCTTAAGCACACAAAGGATGTGTCTGCATAAAATACCTTTGAATTGAAACAAACAACACATACATTGTAACTCAAAGTCTTTCTCATTGAAAGATACCTCAAACACTATGTCTTTCATTTTGTCAAATTTTTTCTTGTTTTCTATAACAAAATATATAGAATTTGATCCTTCTAATCTCTCAAAGCAAGTATGATGATAAATCATAGAAGCAACCCCCACTTGAAATTCTTTGAATTTCGCATTGGTGAATGCTTTCTGGAATTGGAACTCAAAGCCAAAATGACTTAAACAAGCTATCACTGTATTAAATGAACCAAAACCAACCTTGTTTTCCTTTTCAACTTTATCTCTCAATGCATTGTCATATTGTTCAACAAATTGCTTCAATGTTGTCTTTGAAGTTTGTCGCGTCGAATTTCGGATGTCAAGCTATTGGGGAAGCTTTGAATCACTAATTCTAAATTACGACTGAACTTTTAATTTTTCGGGGAAAAAAGGAAAAAAGTTCTAAATTACCTTGAGAAAAGATTTTAGGTTCGAAAGTCGATTATGCGAGGGGAAGGTATTAGCACCCCTCACATCCGTTGTACTCAACGGGAACCTCTTAGTCGGCTTAGGCTTAAAATGGTTCGATGTTTTACTTACGTGTTTAAACATGTAAAGAAGGAAATATATATAAAACATAATGCGGGATAAAGAAAGAGATAAAAACAAACGAAAAGGAAAAAACAAGTTTTTTATTAATGGGCTTGACAAGATGTCGATCTTGCTCCTACGTATCTCCCGGTAGTCGGAGAATTCAAAGCGTACGTAGTTCTTTGGTAGAAAAACGTTTGTATGTTGATTCGTTTTAGTTAAAAAAAGGTTTGATCGCGTCCGAGCGAAAAAGTTTGAAAAGAAAAGGAAAAAAGTGTAATGAAAGTAAATGTCAACTGCTCGGGTTGCTGCCGAACTGGCCATTGACGACAAGAAAGTAAAAGTCAGCTGCTCGGGTTGTTGCCGAGCTGGCCACTGACGACAATGCATAAAAATAAATGATTTGATGAAAAAGTTTTACGCTCGGACGTGAGCAAAGGTTTTAAAAACGTACGAAGGCGTACAAAGTTTTAAATAAACAAAAGACAAACGCACTGAGGCGAAAAATTCGCGCAAGGCGTGAAAGGGTAAAAATAAAACGCGCAAGGCGCGAAAGGTTCGGATTGACCACGAGGGCCAAGAAAAGGGTAAAAATGGCCACAAGGGGGCCAATGGAAAGTTTAGCGTGCTAGACGCGTCAAGGGTGGAATGACGATTGCCCGAGCGACGAGACATACGTCACGCATTCGTGCAATCGAGGTTTGGGGAGACATACGTCAAGCCATTCCCGTTTCATTCAAGTTTGGTTTTGTCACTCTAAGGAACCTCAAAGGGAACCAAAGCTTTTTAAAAAGGAAAGTTAAGGAAAAGAAAACACGAACAAATTTGTTGTTCGATTTTATTAAAAATCATGAACGTGACTTGTTGCTTAAGTTATTGAAACTCAAGAACAAGTTTGGTTCAAGTTTGAATGGCAAACACAATCATAAAACATGCAAAACGTTGGAAAGTTCACAAGTTCGGCCCAATTCGAGCTTGGTTAAAAAGAGTGAGCGAACTCGGCTTAAGTTCGCGTTTGGATTAAAAATCATGAACAACGTGGTTGTTCAAGTTTGTTTTTGAAATAGACGAACTTAGCTTGCTGCTCAAACTTGGTTTTTGAAAATATTAAGAACATAACTTGTTTCACAAGTTATTCAAAATTTGTCGCACGAACTTGTGGAATCTTCAAAGTTGTGCATGATTATGAGTTGGGTTTGGACCAAAATGGTTTTAACCCTCTTTAGGTTCTGAATCAAGGGCTAGAATCCCAAAAATTTGACATTTGAATGCCTGATTCATGTTCTGAATTTCACATACTTCGCAGAGCAACCAGAACTTGGCTCTGCGAAGTCAGGTTCTGGTGTGTTTGCAGTGCGAGCAAGGCTTGGCTCTGCGAAGTATGCGAATTTCTTAACTCAGAAGCTGTTTCTGAACAGAAGTTCAGAAACTGCTTCTAAGCAAGATTCAGAACCTAAAGGAGGTTAAGAAACTTGACAAAAAGGAAGAAAAAAGGGTAGAAAAACACAGTTTTAAAGCTTGGCCCCTTTGAGGTCCTTTTTGAGGTTCAAAGGAGGTTTTGGTTCACAAAACAAAATTGGACAAAGCAAGATATGCAAACAGCAAATACAATAGAAAAGAAAGGTTATAGGAGACTTACAGAACTCCTAGCAATGCTTGAACAAGACTGGAAGTGGCTTGCTTGCTTTGTGAAAGGTTATGAACAAGGTTCAAAGTGTTTGTGATGGACTGATTTTGTGTTGCAATGCAAGGGATTTTTGGTGTGAATTTCGTGTGTGTTAGCTCTCTGGATTGGTCTGTTTCTCACTGGTTTTTAATGTGTTCAATTGTGTGTGATCCTTATGCCTTGCTCTTCCTTTTATAGGCATAAATGCAAATCTTTGCAATGATGAACAATGATGAATAAAATCCTAAAACACTAGCTGATCATGAGCTAAACTCAGGCTAGATCACTTTGCATTTAATGCTAATGGATAGGAATT
The DNA here is from genome assembly GCA_018208015.1 of Medicago ruthenica. Classification (NCBI taxonomy): domain Eukaryota; kingdom Viridiplantae; phylum Streptophyta; class Magnoliopsida; order Fabales; family Fabaceae; genus Medicago; species Medicago ruthenica. The sequence goes on along the minus strand of CM031372.1, from coordinate 2,879,806 downwards.
GCTTTGCCTTGTGCCAAGGGGCAAGGTCTTGACTGATCTCAGCCACAAATGCCATTGATTCTAGAAGGTAATGATGGTAAAAACTGTAAAACAGGGCAGCTGCAAAAGGGATGATTCTTGGGATCAATCCTTGCAATCTTGGAAGGTCAAACAATCAAAACGTGTACTGCCATGTACAAGGAGATTGGGGGAATCAAAACCAGCATGTGGGCTTATGTGTGGGAGGAGAAATCCAGCTCAAAACAGGGTATGTCACACAGCTTTTTTGCAACAAAAACCACTTGGGATTGACTGGTTTTGGCAGGGAAAAAGGGAAGGAAATGGATCAAGCAGCTGGCTGGCATGTTTAGGTTGGGTGAGGGGTCAATTTGTGGGGACAAAAACTGACAAAGGATAGCCAATTTGTTTGATCACATGAGAGGTTGGAAGAAAGTTCTTCTTTCCTTTTACCTTTAATGTCACACATTAAATCTTGCTTTGCTGCACCAAATCAGTCACAAAATAACAAGAATGCAAGTAATAATGCTACTAATGATAATTGTAGTTGAAAGCAAAAAAGATAAACAACTATATAAAAATCTGCAGAATTTTCGCAGAGGTCGCAGTGCGAAGGTGAGTTCGCACTGCGAACTCCACTTTTTTTAATTTTTGTATTAAAAAAATAAAAGGTAAAAATGGGGAAATAAATAATAATATATAATAATAATAATAATGATAAAAATGCAAATGACAATGATAATGAATAAAAATAGTAATGACAATGAAAATGATGATTGTAAATAAAACTTAATAACATTAAAAGATAAAAACTAATAGTAATAAAATAATAATGATGTTATTAAAGGAAAATAAAATAACATAACAATAATAATATTAAGGATAATGATGATGATATAAAATATTATAGCAATAATAAAAGGTAATAAAAATATAACACCCATAAAAATATAAGTCAAAAAATGGGGTATGACAAAGTTACATAGCCATCAAAAAATGAGTTCATACTTTCACTTCCTTGAGTCGTTGACATTCCCGCCCAAAATGTGTCTCTCACATATGCAGAAACCCGACGATTTCTTTCATCAAATATCCCCTTCAACCATTCATTATCATGAAGTTCAAAATCTTCAATCATTTTTCCCACTTTTCCATGAAATCACTTTTACTCAAAGAATCATATACAACATCATGCAAAAGTGTTTTCATAGACTCATAATCAGAGTGTCTACCTAGCTTTTCTAGAACCTTTTTCATTATATGCCACAAACACCATCGATGACGAGCTTTTGGGAAAACAACCTTAATTGCATTTTTTATGGCTCTGTCTTGATCAGTAATTATGGCATTTGGAGCACGTCCATGCATGCATTCTAACCATGTTTGGAACAACCAAGTAAAGGTCTTAGTATCCTCGTTCGACAATAAAGCACATCCCAACAACACATATCGACCGTGATGATTTACTCCAACAAATGGGGCAAAAGGCATGTGTTGGTTATTTAAAGGTTGGCTAAATGTTTGCTAAAATCATATTGTACAAGCAAAGCGTCCTCAGATGTTAATTTGTGTCTTCAGAAGCTGGGAATTGGTTTTGAGAAGTATCAGAAGCTGAAAACTGGATTTACTGTTCATCAAAAGCTGGAATGGCCTTCAGACTCAGAACTGGCCTTCAGACGCAGAAATGACCTTCAGACACAGAAATGGCCTTCAGACGCTGAACAGGTCTTCAGACGCACTGTTCAGACGTTGACTTCTGTTGACCTTCAGAAGCTGTCTTTCAGAAGCTGATTTTCTGCATTCCTTTTAGTTAATTCTTGCTGCGTATCTTTTGAAGATTTGTTGAAGATTTATCCAGGCTGAAGTTTCCAGAAGGTTGATAATTTTGTGTGAAGATCTCATTGAAGATTGGCTTCGTGTTTATTGATGAATATATTTTCAAAGTATCTTTGCAAAATATTATTCAGAAATATGTTTCTTCTATGAGCTTCTATAATATTTCAGAATCATATCTTTAAGAATGATTGTGTTCAGAATTATGAGAGTTGTTGAAGCCTATATAAGGAGGACGTGCTGCTTTGAAGAATTTACGAATCAAAAACCAGAAATTAGAGTTTTAGAGTTTTAGTGTTTTTGAGTCTGTTAAGCTTAGTGTTTTGTCTTTGTGTACCACTCATTTGTTAGAGTTGGTTGTTTTGTTTAGAGTTGTTAATCACTTAAAGCTTTTAAGCACAAGTGAATGTTTTTCTGTTTTTGAAGAGTGTCTTCAATTTGTTCTTTTTGTTGAGTCTGATAATCACTGGGCTGTGATTACGTGATTAGGAAGTAAGTGGGTTCTTATATCTAGGGGTTCCTAGGTAGAAGTCTATACGGGTAGTGATTAAGTGATAAGGCTGGAAAAATAGGGGGCTGTGAGTTGAGTCTTAGAATTAATACTACTTAGTGGATTTCCTTCCTGGATTGGTATCTCCCAGAGTAGGTGAAGTTTGCACCGAACTGGGTTAACAAATTCATTGTGTTCTTTTACTTTATGCACTTTAATTTTCTGCTTCTAAACCTCTGAATTTTCTTTGCTCTGTTTGGCTCTGTTTTACGGTTTAGAACCAGACCTGCCAGAATTTCAATTGGCATCAGAGCAGGCACCCTGCTTGTTTTTAGGTGAGCTCCAGGGAGATATTTTCTAGCTTTATGGAGAAAGAAGGGGGATTTGTTAACATACCACCTTTGCTGGATGGGACCAACTATGATTATTGGAAATCTCGTATGAGTGCTTTCCTAAAATATATTGATAGCAATACCTGGAATGTTGTTCTGAAAGGTTGAGAACATCCTGTTGTGACTGACAAAGATGGTAATAAGACAGCTGTTTTGAAGCCAGAGGAAGATTGGACCAATGATGAAGATGCTTTGTCACATGCAAATTCCAAAGCCTTGAATGCTATATTCAATGGAGTGGACAAGAATATGTTCAGAATGATCAAGCAGTGCACTGTGGCTAAGGATGGTTGAGAAATTCTCAAGACTACTCATGAAGGCACATCAAATGTAAAACTGTCCAGACTTCAGCTTCTGACCACAAAATTTGAAAATCTCAGAATGTTGGAGGATAAGAACATACAAGGCTTTTACATGAACATTCTGGACATGGCTAACTCTTTTGAATCACTTGGAGAAAAAGTATCAGATGAGAAGCTTGTAAGGAAAATTCTCAGATCCCTACCCAAGAGGTTTGATATGAAGGTGACTGCAATTGAAGAAGCACATGACATCTCCAACATTAAGGTTGAGGAATTGATTGGGTCTCTTCAAAACTTTGAAATAAGCAGGACTGATAAGAAGGGGAAAGGTGTTGCATTTGTAGCAGATGCTGAAAGTGTGGATGATGAAACCTCATCAGAAGCTCTTGTGATGCTGACCAAACAATTTAAGAAATTTCTGAAGCAGAAGACAAGAACTGATGAGAATGTTGGAACAAAATGTGTTTAACAACTCTCTTATGAATTAAGGGGGAGATTGTTGAAACATTATGTGTAAACATATCTCTCTTTATGGTTTTGATGATAACAAAGTGTTAAATAGAAAATTGGTTATTTGCTAATGCTTTGTTTAAGTGATTTCAGAACCACGTGTTTATTGATTGGAAACTAATAATGGTTATGAAAGAACAAGCTTAGAGCAAGAAAGGAAAGCTAAGAAGCAAGTTGCAAAGCTGGAAAAGTGCTCCTGAAGTAGTGCTCCTGAAGTGAGAGTCTGAAGACTGCGTCTGAAGGCAGCTTCTGAAGTCTGAGTTTGAAGGCAGCTTCTGAAGGAAGTCAACGAAAGTCAACGTCTGAAGACTTGCTTCTGAAGTCTGAGTCTGAAGGAGTGCTTCTGATGCACTGTTCACACAGAAGCTTCTGAAGGCTGATGTGGCATGAAAAGTGACTGGTACTGTGCGCATTTAATGCCTGGATGTGTCAGGACAACCCAATGGAACAGTTGTCTCCCTGACCCAAACATTCCCCAGCTTTTAAGGTAGGCAAGTTCAAAAATGGTTGCTGCTCTGTTTTCTGCAAAAAGCTCAGCACACATTTTCAGTCTATCCTAGCTCAACTTGCAACGACTCTTTCCTCAAATCAAGCAAATCTTCAACAGCTCTATTTCCTCTATATAAGGAAGAAGATTTGAAGAAGAAATTTGTCTAAGACTCTTGAAATCAAATTGCTGAACCTTGCTCTGTTTTCTGCTGTAAAACTCATAAGTTCATAAAACTCTTAGAAATTCTTTTGTTTCTGTAACTTAGAATTTCTTAAGGTTAAGAGTCTTAACCTGTGTTGTATTAAGAGAACACCTCTGATATTTTATCAAGTGTTCAACCCAAACTCATTTATTTGTAAACCAGTTTGGTCCCTAAAGTCTCAGTCTGTATACTGAGCAATTGTAACCTCATTCCTTTGTGGTCTGAGTCAGAAGTCTCTTGACTTAGTGTCTTGAGCATTGGGAAGTCTCTTGACTTAGTGTCTTGAGCATTGGAAGCCTCTTCCTTTGTGGTTGAGCATTAGAAGCCTCTTCCTTTGTGGTTGAGCAACTGGAAGTCTCTTCCTTAGTGGTTGAGCATTTGTAATCAGCTGATTATAGTGAAATCTCTTGTTGGAAAACAAGGGGACTGGACTACTTCTCACATTGAGAAGGAACCAGTATAAATCTTGTGTGTCTCTCTTTACCTTTCTCTTTTCATTATTGAAACCGCTGCAATACTCTTGATAATAGTTCAGAACTGATTCATATCAGCTTCTGAACTTAACCTTAAGTTTTGAAAAGGAAAAGAACCTAGTTTTTGAGTCACACAATTCAACCCCCCTTCTTGTGTGTGTGTTTTTCTCACCTTCAGTTGGTATCAGAGCTCCGGTTCTGATATTAACACTTAACAGTGTGTCAGTCTTGATCCTGAGAAAAACATGTCTAATAATGAAGATTCACCTCCTCCTCCTCCTCCTCCTAGACATACTTCTGTACAATATGACTATGGTACTGATGATAGAAAGTCTAGGTCACACAATAAACCCCCTATGTTTACTGGTGACCCAGAAAAATTCTCTTGGTGGAAGAGTAAAATGTACAGTCATATTATTGGGATTGATGATTCACTATGGGACATCATAGAAGATGGAATCACAATTCCAGTGGATGAAGAAGATGTTGCTGTCAACAGAAGAGCTCTGAGTGATGCAGAAAGAAAGATATATAGAAAGCATCACAATGTGAGAGGAATCATTGTGGATTCCCTACCTCACTCAGAGTATCAGAAGCTGAGTGACAAGTCCACAACAAAGGCCATCTTCACATCCCTCTGCTCTAACTATGAAGGTAATAAGAAGGTTAGAGAAGCTAAGGCAAACATTCTTGTTCAGCAATATGAATTGTTCAGAATGAAAGAGGATGAAAATATTGAGACTATGTTCTCAAGATTTCAGACTCTGGTTTCTGGACTTCAGATTCTGAAGAAGAGTTATACCACAGCTGATCATGTGAACAAACTCTTAAGAAGTCTGCCATCCAAATGGAGACCTGAGGTGACTGCTATTGAGGAAGCTAAGGATCTGAATACTTTAAGTATTGAGGATCTTATAAGCTCCCTCAAGGTGCATGAACTGGGACTCAATGAGGATGAGTCTGTTAGAGAACCAAAAACATTAGCTCTGAAGTCTAAAAGAAAACCTGCTAAAGCTTTGAAAGCTATTGAATCTGAAGAAGAGTTTCCTGAGGGAAATTCTGATGAAGATTCAGATGCTGATGAGCTTGCAATGCTTTCTAAAAGGCTTCAGTATCTAATGAATAGAAAGAAAAAATTCTCTAACAGAAGCAGTAACTTTAGAGGATTTGGTTCAAAGAGGGATAACCAGAAGGAAAGCTGTTACAACTGCAAGAAGCCTGGGCACTTCATTGCTGACTGTCCTGATCTTCAGAAGGAAAAGTCCAAAGAGAAAGCAAAGAAGTCCAGCTCAAAGTCCAGCAGTTTCAGAAATAAGCTTAAAAAGAGTCTCATGGCAACATGGGATGATCTGGACAATGAGTCAGAATCTGATGAGGAAGAAGCAAACCTGGCCTTGATGGCAACTGCATTTTCTGATGCAGAATCATGCTCAGATTCTGATGAAGAAGATGAGGTATATTCTGAACTCTCTAGATCTGAATTGATTGAAACAGTTAATGATCTTATGAGTCATCTTAAAAGCAAGATAAAAGAAATTAAATCTTTGAAAAATCAAACTAACTTGCTGTCTGAGGAAAATCTTAAACTTCAGAATCAAATTTTTGAATATGATGAAGAAGTTGAAGAACTCAGAAAAGAGGCTCATAAGAAATCTGAAGAGGTTCCTAATGAACAGGAAATAGCTCTTCAGGATTTCATTTTAACTGGATTCAATAGAACTAAAATTGCCTCTATGATGTATAATATGATCAGAAACAAAGGTGAAGGCATTGGCTATGATTCATTCATACCTTCAAATGAATTAAACTCACCTTCATGTTCTGGAAATATTTTACAAGGCAATGGTATATGCTTTGTGCCTGCTCCTGATAACTCTGAGAAGTTAAAAATGTCAGAATCTGAGACTAAGTCTGAAGTTCTGAACAGCTCAGACTCTGAAGCTTCTGAACCTAAGGGTAAGATGAAGGCAGATGTTAAAACCTTGCCTAAATCTAAGCCAAAAGGTCCTAAGCCTAAGAGTAAGTGAAAATCAGACTCTGAACCTAAAAATGTTCAGAATCTGAAGAGTTCAGAACCTGGAACTAGTAAGTCTCAGAATCTGAATGATTCAAATTCAAATATTTCTAAGACTGGGTTTATTAAAACTTCAAAATCTATTAAACCAGTCAATACAAAGCATTTTCAATCTCAGAATGTTAAGCAAAGCAAGCAAAAGCAAACCAATCATTTTTTTGCTTCTAATTGTTTAAAGAAAGGCAAAACTGAAGCTTGTCTTGTGCCTGAAGCTAACAAGGTTAGAATTCTGAGGAAATCAGAACCAAAGCACTCAAAGGGTCAGATTCAAAACAAATCAGAACCAAAGACCCTCAACTCTCAGGTTCTGAAGAAATCTGAGTCCAAATATTTGAGAACTCAGGTTTTGAAGAACTCAGGTTCTGAAACTCAGACTTATTCAAGATACAAGGATTTATATCCAAAGTATCAGAACAAGTCTGAATATCATAACTTCAGACACAAGAAGCCAAAACCTTTCAGGACTAACCCCAAAGGACCCATGAAAATCTGGGTACCTAAGTCTGAGATCATTTCAATTGCAGATATGCTTAACATCCAAAGAAAAGGAAAGGTCCTGGTACCTGGACAGTGGATGCTCGCATCATATGACAGGGGACAAGTCTATGTTCCAAACCCTAACTCTGAAAGAGGGAGGAACTGTGGGGTTTGGAGGAAGTCAGAAAGGAAAGATCATTGGTACTGGTAAGATAGGTAATTCTTCCCTGTACATTGATAATGTTTGGCTGGTTGATGGACTTAGACATAATTTACTTAGCATAAGTCAATTATGTGATAGTAATTATGAAGTCCTGTTTAATAAGAACACATGTACTGTCATCAGTAACAAAGATAAGTTTGTAGTGTTCAGAGGCAGTAGGAAAAACAATGTTTACAAAATAAATTTTTCTGAATTGGTTCAGCAGAAGGTAGTTTGCCTTCTGTCTGTGAGTGATGAGAAATGGGTCTGGCACAAAAGGCTGGGACATGCTAACTGGAGACTCATCTCTAAGCTTAGCAAGTTACAGCTGGTCAGAGGCCTACCCAGCATTGATTATCACTCAGATGCTCTATGCTCAGCATGCCAAATTGGAAAATTTTCTAAAACTTCTTTTAAATCTAAGAACATTGTTTCCACCTCAAAACCTTTAGAACTCCTTCACATTGATTTGTTTGGTCTTGTTGGAACAGCTTCACTCAATGGGAAGAAGTATGGACTTGTAATTGTTGATGAATACAGTAGGTTGACTTGGGTTAAATTCCTTAGAACCAAAAATGAAACATATGATGTGTTTTATAAATTCTGCAAACAAGTACAAACTGAAACTGATTTGAAAATTTTAAAAATCAGAAGTGATCATGGTGGGGAATTTGAAAATGAACCTTTTGAAAACTTTTGTGAAGATCATGGAATTCTCCATGAGTTCTCATCTCCTAGAACTCCACAACAAAATGGAGTTGTAGAGAGAAAGAACAGATCTTTACAAGAAATGGCCAGAACCATGATCCATGAATCCAAAATTGCTAAGTACTTTTGGGCAGAAGCTGTAAACACAACATGTTATATTCAGAACAGGATCTATATCAGACCCATTCTGAATAAAACAGCATATGAACTGTTTAAAGGAAGAAAACCAAGTATTTCTTATTTTCATCAGTTTGGTTGTACATGTTATATACTAAACAATAAAATCTACCTAAAGAAATTTGATGCCAAGGCTCAAAAGGGTACCTTTTTAGGATACTCAGAGAGATCTAAGGCATACAGGGTGTATAATTCTGAAACACATGTTGTTGAAGAAGCTATACATATTAGGTTTGATGATAAGAAGCCTGGTAATGAAATACCAGAGCTGGTTGAGAGTTTTGCAGATGTCAGAATCTCAGAAGAACCTTCAGAAGCTGAACCCAGTTCAGAGTCTGAAGAAGGTTCAGAAGCTGAAAACAATGAAGAATCTGAGAAACTCTCTGATAAAGACACTACTCCTGAAGCTAATCAAGATCAGCATGGTTCTGAACAAATCCCTGATGGTTCTTCAGAAGTTAATCCACCCAGAACCTCATTTAAATACAAGTCTTCACATCCTGAGGAGTTGATCATTGGAAATAAGAACAGTCCAAGGAAGACAAGATCAGCATTCACTCAGAATGAGTCTATGCTTGGCCTGCTATCCATGATTGAGCCTACAACTGCTGATGAAGCACTTGCTGATGATGGCTGGATTGTAGCAATGCAAGAAGAACTGAACCAGTTTCAAAGGAATGATGTCTGGGATCTAGTTGCAAGACCTGATCATAAGAACATCATTGGAACAAAATGGGTGTTCAGGAACAAGCTCAATGAACAATGAGAAGTGATCAGAAACAAGGCTAGATTAGTAGCTCAAGGGTACAACCAGCAAGAAGGAATTGATTACACAGAAACATTTGCTCCAGTTGCAAGACTGGAAGCAATCAGGTTACTTCTTTCTTATGTTGTTAATCATGATATCATCCTGTATCAAATGGATGTTAAGATTGCTTTCTTAAATGGTGTAATTTCTGAAGAAGTGTATGTAAAACAACCTCCTAGTTTTGAAGATGTTAAATATCCAAACCATGTTTTTAAACTTAAGAAGTCTTTGTATGGTCTGAAACAAGCTCCCAGAGCTTGGTATGAAAGACTAAGCAACTTCTTAATTAAAAATGATTTTGTAAGAGGTCAAGTTGATAATACACTTTTTAGGAAAACTATTAAGAAAGAAATCTTAATTGTGCAAATATATGTGGATGATATCATATTTGGTTACTAATGCCTCCCTTTGCAAAGAGTTTTCAAAGTTAATGCAGGATGAATTTGAAATGAGCATGATGGGTGAGCTGAAATTCTTTTTGGGAATTCAAATCAACCAATGCAAAGATGGTGTCTATGTTCATCAGTCCAAATACACTAAGGAGCTTCTGAAGAAGTTCCAGCTTGATGATTGCAAGCTGATGACAACACCAATGCATCCCACCTGCACCTTAAGCAAAGAGGACAATGGCTCAAAAGTAGATCAGAAGCTGTACAGAGGTGTGATAGGTTCTCTTTTATACTTAACTGCTTCTAGGCCAGATATTTTATTTAGTGTATGTCTGTGTGCTAGATTCCAGTCAGATCCTAGAGAATCTCATATGACTGCTGTCAAGAGAATCTTTAGGTATCTGAAAGGAACAACTAATTTGGGACTTCTGTATAAGAAATCTCTAAATTATAAGCTAGTTGGATTCTGTGATGCTGACTATGCTGGGGACAGGATTGAAAGAAAATCCACCAGTGGAAGCTGTCAGTTTCTTGGTGAGAATCTGATATCCTGGGCCAGCAAGAGACAAGCAACCATTGCTCTGTCAACAGCAGAAGCAGAATACATCTCAGCTGCAAGTTGTAGCACACAACTGCTCTGGATGAAACATCAATTAGAGGATTATCAGATTCATGCAGATAATATTCCTATTTATTGTGACAATACTGCTGCTATATGTCTGTCTAAAAATCCAATTCTGCATTCTAGAGCCAAGCACATAGAAATAAAACATCATTTTATTAGAGATTATGTTCAGAAGGGTGTATTGGATATTCAGTTCATTGATACTGATCATCAATGGGCTGACATATTCACAAAACCCCTAACAGAAGAAAGATTCAATTTTATTAAAAAGAATCTGAACATGCACTTTATCTCTTGAAAATGTGCTTAAATCTGAATGAATTCCTTGCCTCTGAGTTTATCATAAGCTAAGACTTATCAGATACTCAGCCTCTGAGAATCTGAAGAAAGTTAAGCCTGAAAAAAAAAACTTCAGAGTCTGAAGGATCAGAACCTGGATTTTCTGACTTCTGAATCTGATAAGAATCTAATGTTTGGTCAGAATCTGATAAGTATAACCCCGGGAAATGATGATTAAAGCTTTGAAAGTTTATACTCTATCCCTCCCAAAGTCATCAATTTAAAAATGTGATTTTCTGCTCTGATATTAAATGTTAAAATTGCTTGACAAACAATTTTCAGTTGGTATCAGTCTGTTTTCAAACTGTTTAGCACAGACACATTTTTCAAATGCTCAAGTGTATCAGACATGTTCAGTTTTTAGAAATGTTTTAATTTGGTATCAGACTCTGAGATAAACCTTCATATTTTGGTATCAGGTTCTGATACAAGTTCAGCAGTCTTAAAACTGTCTTTTGGTATCAGGCTCTGATATAACTTTTCAGTTGGTCTATGATCTGAACTAGTGTATTTTAAAAATGAGTTAGACCTGCTCTGATACCTTCTTGTATGTTTTTCTCTGATACTGAACCAATTTATACTGAGCAAACCATGTCTGAACACAGAATGCTCTGATCAGAAGCTCTGAACTTTTTCTGCTTCTGAACAACATTCTATTTTCAATGCAATGTCATATACTCATTGAAAATCAAGTATGCTCTGATGCTCATCTTTGCTGCTTGATTATCCATATGATTGCATAAATATCTCACATGTTTGTTTTTCAACCCCCCCCCCCCCCCCCCAATTCTGAACCTTTTTGAAATGTTTTCAAACTCTTTTAAAAAGGGGGAGACTAAAATGCTCTGATACACATGTTTTCAAACTCTTTTAAAAACTTTTTGTTGATGACAAAAGGGGGAGTAAGTAAAACAAGTATTAAAGCTTCTGAGCTCAAAAATATAAGTTAAACTTTGTCAGTAATTAACTTATGAAAGGGGAGTAAAAAGGCATTAAGACCTGAGGCTCTGAACATAAGTTAAAGCTCTGATACTGATTGAATTTAACTTATGAGAACTGTTTTTAACTCTTAAGCCTCTGAATTGAATTTCTGTGAGATACATAACTCTTAGTGAGTTAAAATGAATTTAAAATAACTTGGATAAGACTCAGGGAGCTTACAAAACTCATCCTGTGGATTATCAGACTTAGGGGAAGAGCTTACAAACCTCAGAACCTGAAGTCAACAAGTTATTTATAATTATAATCACTTAATTGTTTTAAGTTGAGTCTAATTAACATGGATAAAAATCAAGGGGAGCTTACAAACCTAACCTTGAGGACTGTCAGACCTAGGGGGAGCTTACAAACCTCTCCTGAAGTCAAACTGTTAATTAAACTTAACAACAATTCTGAAATTTTCACATTTGTGATTTAAACTGAACTTAATTAACTTGGATCTAACTCAGGGGGAGCTTACAAACCTCACACCCTGCAGTTAACTTGTTAATTAAGTTAACAACAATTTTCTGATTTAATACTTATGTTTGTCATCATCAAAAAGGGGGAGATTGTTGGAACAAAATGTGTTTAACAACTCTCTTATGAATTAAGGGGGAGATTGTTGAAACATTATGTGTAAACATATCTCTCTTTATGGTTTTGATGATAACAAAGTGTTAAATAGAAAATTGGTTATTTTCTAATGCTTTGTTTAAGTGATTTCAGAACCACGTGTTTATTGATTGGAAACTAATAATGGTTATGAAAGAACAAGCTTAGAGCAAGAAAGGAAAGCTAAGAAGCAAGTTGGAAAGCTGGAAAAGTGCTCCTGAAGTAGTGCTCCTGAAGTGAGAGCCTGAAGACTGCGTCTGAAGGCAGCTTCTGAAGTCTGAGTTTGAAGGCAGCTTCTGAAGGAAGTCAACGAAAGTCAACGTCTGAAGACCTGCTTCTGAAGTCTGAGTCTGAAGGAGTGCTTCTGATGCACTGTTCACAGAGAAGCTTCTGAAGGCTGATGTGGCATGAAAAGTGACTGGTACTGTGCGCATTTAATGCCTGGATGTGTCAGGACAACCCAATGGAACAGTTGTCTCCCTGACCCAAACATTCCCCAGCTTTTAAGGTAGGCAAGTTCAAAAATGGCTGCTGCTCTGTTTTCTGCAAAAAGCTCAGCACACATTTTCAGTCTATCCTAGCTCAACTTGCAACGGCTCTTTCCTCAAATCAAGCAAATCTTCAACAGCTCTATTTCCTCTATATAAGGAAGAAGATTTGAAGAAGAAATTTGTCTAAGACTCTTGAAATCAAATTGCTGAACCTTGCTCTGTTTTCTGCTGTAAAACTCATAAGTTCATAAAACTCTTAGAAATTCTTTTGTTTCTGTAACTTAGAATTTCTTAAGGTTAAGAGTCTTAACCTGTGTTGTATTAAGAGAACACCTCTGATATTTTATCAAGTGTTCAACCCAAACTCATTTATTTGTAAACCAGTTTGGTCCCTAAAGTCTCAGTCTGTATATGATAAGTGGCAAAATATGATTAAATCCATGTCTTTTACAAAGCTTTTTAGTTACTTGTTTTGCAAGTTACCTTAGGAAAAGCATGGAATTTATGAATAAATGCCAATTATTCTTTGTATATCTTATTCTTCCCCATTTGTGTAGGAAAAAGCAAGCCAGGACCTGAAAATATCAAGGATTATTGAAGAATGCATGAAGACTTTCGCTCAGCGAAGTCTTGGCGACAGCTTGGCGAAGTCAGGCAGAGATTTTAAGGAGTTTCTGAAGAGCACTTTCGCTCAGCGACGCCTTGGCGAGGTCTTGGCGAAGGTAGGCAGAGAGTTCAGCTGGAACAGTGAAAGACACTTTCGCTCAGCGATTGCTTGGCGAAAGGTTGGCGAAGTGAGGCAGAGAATTTCTGAAACAGGGGAAGCTGTTTTCGCCCAGCGAAATATGGATCGCTCAGCGAAATCATCAAGGCGGTTTAATGCTGAAGATGACGTGGCAGAATTCCATTGGGCAGTTTTGAATGTTCGCTGAGCGACGTTGCGCATCGCTAAGCGAAATTGTAATTTTCAGTCTTAGTATTTATAGCTTTTTACAGCTTTTAGGTTAAGAACTTACTATTGTATTGCTTTCATTTTGAACGAAATTCTAGAGATTATTACCAGAGAATAGGGCTAAAAGAAGAGCACTTCAAGGGACAAACAAGGAATCAAAGTTTGGATCATTCAAGGGTTTTTGAGAAATCAAAACCATCATTGATCTTCATCTTTAATCCTACTTTTGTACAGTTGACATGAGAATGATCAACTAAACATCCTTTGTTGGGATTAGAGGTAATAAATCTAGCTAGATATAGTCTATTTGATCATGTAAATATTTGATTCTAGTCTTTTATAATATATTGAAAGTTATTCTTGATATTCAATATTATTTATGGTTTAGTGCTATTGACAAATACATTTAAATCTAAGTTTAGAATTCCTTTCTATTAAAACAAGTGTTTTAGACATAAAACTATGTTTTGATAATCACTTAATACATCAATGCTTAATGCTTTTGGATCGTTTAATAGATTGGGAAATCGTCCATTAAACGATACAATCGATCTCACAACTTTATTTGGACACGAATAAGATTGTCGAGTGATGTGTGATAATATCGTTAAAACGAGGTTAAAACTAGAATCCTTTTTATCATGATCATTAGACCATTATCGATGCTTGATTTATGACTTTGATACCAACGCTTTTATGCCCTATTACTCGTAGCGTTTTATTTATATTTTTAAAGTCGAGTAGCGTTAGTAAAATGAAAAAGATTAAACCCTAACTTAAGACGATAATCGACGTTGAACGGTTTATGATATCGCAATAATCCCTGTGGAACGATATAAAACTTATACTTACTTTTGTGCTTTAACAAAATGGCGCCGTTGCCGGGGATTAACGCTTCGATATTATAATCATTGCAGCGTTAATTATTATCTTAAGCAATTTTGCACAAAATTCTTTTATGTATATAACTATTATTCCTTATCCATCTTGTTTGCTAATTCTTTTTGGTCAGATTGTTGAAACCGTATATGCGAGGTCAGATATCGGACGACCAACTGCTTTTTGATTCTGAGATAGAGAGAACAGCTCGAAGAAATAACAGTAAGAATCGGAAGAAGAGGCAGCAGGCAAAGAAAAAACAACAAGAGGAAACTTCTTTTTCAAGTCCTTCATCTAGTCCAATTCCAAGCCAAGAGATACCAATGGCTGCTACAGGAGATGGATCAGGAGGTTCAGGCGGAAGTGGGATGCCATGTCACAATAGCCCACGCCGTATGGCCCAATTGGGAAAAATGCCACGGACCACAAAGCAAACCGAGATGAAGATCGGGATCCTTCAAATACTTTATGCTAATCCTTTCTCAGGATTGGACCATGAGGATCCGTTCCAACATCTCACAAAATTTTATGAGATCGCCGGTACACTAGGTGAGACGGAGAACAATGAGGAGACTATATTCATGAGGATGTTTCCTCATTCTTTGATTGGGAAGGCCAAGGAGTGGTATTTGGATCAGCCACCAACGGTGATGACAAATTGGAACACTCTTGAGGAGAAATTCCTTGAGAGATTCTTTCCTTAGAATCGTTTCATGGAGGCTAAGACAACTATTGCTGTATTCTCACAAGGTTCAAGTGAGACGTTATGTGAAGCATGGGAGCGTTTCAAGTCGATGCTTAGAAGATGCCCTAACCATGGATTCGATGATTTGACACAAATCCATATTTTCCGGAACGGGATGCAACAACAATCAAAGCTATTGATTGATGCTGCTGCTGGTGGATCTTTAATGGCCAAGAGCGCCGAGGATGCTGTTGCTATAATTGAAAGAATGGCATTAAATGATCACCAGGCTCACCATAACAGAAGCCAAGGCCAAAGGAAAGCGGGAATCTTGGACTTGGGGACAAATGATGCAATCCTAGCTCAAAACAAATTGCTAACGCAACAAGTGGAGGAATTGACTAGAAAGATGGCCAACCTTCCACAACAAATGAAGAATATTCAAAACGAACAAAGGAGACAACACCAAGTCGCATCATGCGAACTTTGTTCGGGAGATCACCCCACCGGATTTTGTCCACCACCCACCGAAGAGGTAAGTTATGTTGGCAATCAACCAAGGCCACAACAGTTTCAAAACCAATACCAAGGTCATACAAACAACTTCCCAAGAGGGAACAATCCAAACTATGGCCAAGGTTGGAGGCAAGAAGCTGGACCACAAAACCGACAACCTTACCAAAACTACAATCAATACCAACCTCCACAACAAAATCGACAACAAAACACCAACGAAACTCTTAACCAATTCATGCAAATGTCAATGGCTAACCAAAAGAATACTGATGCCTCCATCAAAAACCTGGAAACATAAGTAGGCCAGTTGGCACAACAGCTAGCTCAAGCAACCCAGCAAGGTGGAACCTTTACCGCCAACACACAAACCAACCCCAAAGACCATGCATCATCATCAAAATGACAATTAAGTCATTTTGATGAAGAAGTCCTTGCATCAAGAGACAATGATAATTGCAAGGCGATTGCTACTCGGAGCGGGAAGGTAGTTGGAAGAGGTATAAGTGACAACATAGAGGTTGAGAGAAGAGTTGTTGAGAATGAGGAGAAAGATGATGATGAAGGAAATGAGGAGGAAACAGGAGGAGTAAATAATGAGGATGAAGTCGAAAAAAATAAGGAAGTAGTTGAAAATGAAAACATAGTGTGGAAGAAAGATGTGGCGAAGGAGAAGGGCAAGAATCAAGAAGTTGTGAAGAATGCGCCAACACCACATCTACCGTATCCAACTACTCCAGCCAGAAAGGAGAAAGAAAGGCAGTTTGCTAGGTTCCTTGACATATTCAAACGTTTGCAAATCAACATTCCGTTCTCGGAAGCCTTAGAGCAAATGCCAACTTATGCCAAGTTTATGAAAGAGATTCTCTCCAAGAAGAGGAGGTATAATGAAGAAGAAACAATTCAGCTAGATGCTAATTGTAGTGCAATCATCCAAAGAACATTTCCAAGGAAGGAGAGAGATCCGGGTAAAGTTACACTACCGGTATCTATTGGCAATGTTAATGTCGGCAAAGCACTCATTGATTTAGGTTCAAGTATCAACCTAATCCCACTATCCGTTGTCAAAAGGATTGGTGATTTGGTTGTGAAAAGAACTAACTTGACCTTGCAATTGGCCGACAAATCTTTCACTCGTCCGTTGGGGATAGCTGAAGACGTGTTGGTGAAAGTCGACAAGTTCTTATTTCCCATCGACTTTGTAGTGATGGACATACCTGAAGATGATGATGTGCCACTAATTCTTGGGAGAACGTTCATGCAAACGGCAAGGATGATGATTGATCTTGACAGAGGCTTAATGAAAGTCCGTGTGGACAATGAAGAAGTCAATTTCAACATCAATGAAGCGATGAAATATCCTAGTGATAAAGGTGCCTGCTTCAAGATGGATGCAACGGAAGAATTGATTGTTGATACGAGAGACCAGCTGCATCACTTGACACATCTTGAAAGAGTTTTGACAAATGCACTTAGTATCATAGGAGAAGAAGATGAGAAGGAGATAAAAGAGTGTTTGAAGGAGCTGGATTCGTTGAAGGAAATTCCTCCTCACAAAGCTAAAATTGAGGAATTGACGAATGAAGCTAAAGTTGAAGAAATGAAGCCGGAGATGAAGATTCTACCCTCACATTTGAAGTATGTATTTCTTGATCAAGAGGGTACCAAACCGGTCATTATTAGTAGCTCCTTGTAAAACCATGAAGAAACAAAATTGGTAGAAGTTTTGAAGTCCAACAAGGAAGCAATAGGCTGGACACTATCCGACTTAAAAGGGATAAGTCCATCCTATTGCATGCATAAGATCATGATGGAGGAAGAATATAAGCCGGTAGCACAACCTCAACGACGGCTAAACCCAAGCATGAAGGAAGTAGTCTGGAAGGAAGTGGTTAAACTACTTGAAGCCGGCATGATATATCCGATCTCGGATAGCACTTGGGTTAGTCCGGTTCAAGTTGTCCCTAAGAAGGGAGGTATGACGGTAATCACGAATGAGAAGAATGAGCTCATACCGACAAAAATCGTCACCGGTTGGAGGATGTGTATAGATTACCGGAGGCTCAACAAAGCAACAAGAAAGGATCATTTTCCTCTACCATTCATGGATCAAATGCTAGAGAGACTGTCAGGACAAGCTTTTTATTGTTTCCTTGACGGATATTCGGGTTACAATCAGATTTCGGTGAATCCAGACGATCACGAGAAAACCGCCTTTACTTGTCCATTTGGAGTTTTTGCATATCGACGTATGCCGTTCGGATTATGTAACGCTCCAGCAACATTTCAACGATGCATGCAAGCCATCTTTGCGGACTTGATAGAAAAGAGCATTGAAGAGCATTGTGCTTGAAGAATCTGGACACGGTTTTGAAACGGTGCAAGGAAACCAACTTGGTGCTCAATTGGGAGAAGTGTCATTTCATGGTAACCGAGGGTATAGTCCTTGGTCACAAGATTTCCTCCAAGGGTATTGAAGTTGATAAAGCTAAGATTGATGTGATAGGAAAGCTTCCACCACCAGTCAATGTCAAAGGAATCCGAAGTTTCCTAGGCCATGCCGGGTTCTATCGGAGATTCATCAAAGACTTCTCAAAGATTGCAAAACCATTGAGCAATTTGCTCAACAAAGATAAGTCTTTTGATTTTGACAATGATTGTTTTACTGCTTTTGAATGTTTAAAGGATAGTTTGACATCCGCACCCATAATCACCGCACCAAATTGGAACTATGATTTTGAACTTATGTGCGATGCAAGTGATTATGCGGTAGGAGCGGTGTTAGGTCAACGCAAAAACAAAATTTTTCATGCTATACACTATGCAAGTAAAGTTTTAAATGATGCACAAATCAATTATGCTACCACTGAAAAAGAATTACTTGCTATTGTGTTCGCATTAGAAAAATTTCGTTCGTATCTCATAGGTTCAAAGATTGTTATCTGGACTGACCATGCAGCCATCAAGTACTTAATCACCAAACCCGACTCAAAGCCGAGACTCATCCGTTGGATGTTGCTACTCCAAGAGTTTGATTTGGAGATTAAGGACAAAAAGGGGACTGAGAACCTAGTGGCTGATCATTTGTCAAGATTGATGAACGATGAGGTAACGAAGAATGAGAGGGATATTCTTGAAGAGTTTCCGGATGAAAAGTTGCTTATGGTGCAAGAAAGACCATGGTTTGCTGACATGGCCAATTACAAAGCAACGGGGTTCATACCGGAATACTATACATGGCAAATGAAGAAGAAGTTGATGAGATACTCGACTCAATTCATTTGGGATGACCCATACCTCTTCAAGATTGGAGCAGACCACCTGTTAAGGAGATGTGTTGCAAGAGAAGAAGCCAAGGACATCATGTGGCATTGTCACAATTCGCCATATGGTGGGCATTACAGCGGTGAAAGAACTGGAGCAAAAGTTCTTCAAGCAGGCTTTTATTGGCCCACTTTGTTCAAAGACGCATACGAGCATGTAAAGGAATGCGAGAGTTGCCAGAAAACTGGAGGTATTTCAAAAAGGAATGAGATGCCTCTGCAAAGTATCCTTGAAGTCGAAGTCTTTGACTGTTGGGGGATAGACTTTGTGGGGCCGTTTCCATCCTCCATGTCCAACGAATACATTTTGGTGGCCATAGATTATGTGTCAAAGTGGGTAGAAGCAATTGCATCCCCAAAAGCCGATAGTAAGACGGTGGTCAAGTTTCTGAAAAGGAACATCTTTTCCCGATTTGGAACTCCAAGAGTGCTTATAAGTGATGGAGGTTCTCACTTCTGCAATCAACAATTGGCAAAAGCACTTGAGCACTATGGAGTCAAACACAAGGTAGCTTCACCATACCATCCGCAGACCAACGGTCAAGCCAAGGTATCCAACCGTGAAATCAAAAGGATACTTGAGAAGACCGTGTCATCATCAAGGAAGGATTGGTCGATGAAACTTGACGAAGCATTGTGGGCCTATAGGACCGCATACAAAGCTCCTACGGGTTTCACACCATTCCAGTTGGTGTATGGGAAAGCATGCCACTTGCCGGTCGAGTTGGAGCATAAAGCGTTTTGGGCGCTAAAGTTTTTGAACTTTGATCAAGAGCAAGCGGGGGAGAAGAGAAAGCTTCAGATGAATGAACTCGAAGAAATGCGTGACCAAGCTTATCAGTCAAGCAAGCTCTATAAGGAAAAGGTCAAACGGTATCATGACAAGAAGATCATGAAGAGGGAATTCAGACCCGGTCAAATGGTGTTGCTGTTCAATGCAAGGCTAAGGCTATTTCCGGGTAAATTGAAGTCTAAATGGTCCGGTCCGTTCATGATCAAAGAGGTCAAACCTTATGGAGCTGTGGAGCTAGAAGATCCTATCACTAAATCAACGTGGACAGTGAATGGACAAAGGCTGAAGCCGTATTTTGGAGGTGAAGTTGTTCGACACACGACGACAATTTCACTCATCAATTCCTAAGTAAACATGTAACAGGCGTCGATCTAATGACGTTAAACAAGAGCTTGTTGGGAGGCACCCCAATTTTGTAAGTATTTTACTGCTTTGCATTTTAGTTTAGGTCATTTTTACATTCAAATCAAAAACCAGTCCAGAAACACAGAATACCAAATTTTACCTGTCATGGATCACTGAGCGAAGCAGATGTTCGCTAAGCGACATTTATAGGTCAGTTTGACCATTTTTGGCCAGAGTATTTTCGCTTAGCGATGAAACTTTCGCTCAGCGAAAATACGTAGTCAGACAGTTACTATTTCCAAAGTCACTAACCCTCTTGGCCTCATTAATGCTGTCCCAACCGTTCCCCATCCACCCAAAACCACCCTAAAACCGGTTTTCAAACCATTTCATTCATTTTTCACAAAAACACCACAACCTTTCACATTCCTCTCAAAAATTTCAACCCAAACTGAATCCAAGCCAAGTTAAGCACCTGCACAGCATTTTATCTCTGCATTTCGCACTTTATCAGCAGGTTTGACTTGTGTTCTTGCTTTATTTTAAATTTTCGAATTTGGGTTAATTTGTGAATTTGATAGTTTAGGTTTTTTGTGTTGTGTTAGAATGGTTAGATGCTGGTTAGGTTAGAAATTAGTTTAGGTTAGAAATGAAACATAATAACAATACCAATGCCATGCAAAAATCACGAATTTGATTCACTTTTTGGATAAACCCATTTTTGTATAAAGTTGAAATAAACAAGGGTTTATGATGTTTTGCTTGCCATTATTGTTATTGTACTTCATTTCTGAAATGACTAGGTGTGTTGTTTAGGATTAGAGGTAGTTCAGAGAGATTTTCATAAAAAATTTTCAAATTCTGCGCATTTTCGCTTAGCGAAAATATGATCGCCTAGGCGAAAGTTCATCTGGAAAACCCAGAAATGATGAACATTTTTTCGCTTAGCGAAGGTTATGTTCGCTCAGCGATTTTCTCCAGAAATTTTTAAAATTTTATATTTTTTGCTCTGAGTTTTTCAATTTGATTTTATACTAACCTCTATCTATATATTTGTTCTGTGTGCTTTGCCTGATTGTTTTGCAGCATGGCACCTAAAACTAAGGCAACCGGAAGTAAAAGAAAGGCGGGTGAAGCGTCATCTCGTGCAACTGCACAGTATGATGCGAGTTGCTTCCGGAGTGCGCATCACGCAGCAAGGTACCAGGAGCTGCTCAAGAGGAAGTTCTGGCACGAAAAGGAATTCATCATAAATCCTCAAGGGAAGTACAGCGGAATTGTGGGGATTTTTGAGAGCAGGAAGTGGGAGACGTTGATTAGTCCCCCGACTAAAATCAACGCGGATATTGTGCGGGAGTTCTACGCGAACGCAATCCCGGATGACCCAGAGGACCCATTTGAGTTTCAAACCTTCGTCCGAGGTCATGTAGTGATATTTCACCGTCCCGCCATCAACGCCTACCTTGGAAACCCAATTCCACCAGTTGAATTTGAGTATTTGTGTGTGTCATACCCCATTTTTTGACTTATATTTTTTATTTTTTTTATCTTTTATTATCTCATTACTTATTTTCACCTTTTATTATTTCATTCTTGTTATAGTATTTTATTTGCATTTTTATCATTATCATTATTAGCATTTCCATTATCCTTAATATTATTAATATTATTGTTATTCTATTTTTCTTTAATAATATCATTATTATCTATTATTATTAAGATTTCATTTAGTAGTAATATTAAACTTTTCATTTATTATTATTATCATCATTCTCATTCTCATTACTTTTTATTTTATTTGCATTTTGCATTGCCATTTTCATTATCATTGTTATTATTATTTATTTATTCATTTTCCACCTTTTTATTTTAAATACAAAAAATCAAAAAAAGGGAAGTTCGCAGTGCGAAGTTACCTTCGCACTGCGACCTCTGCGAATTTTTCTGCAGAATTTTATATTTTGAGTTATCTTTTTTGCTTTCAATTGCAATTGTTATTATTAGTATTATTATTGTTATTATTGCTATTTTTGACTGATTTGGTGCAGCAAAGATAGAATTAATGTGTGACATTAAAGGTAAAAGGAAAGAAGGATTTTCATCCAACCTATCATGTGCTTAATCAAATTGGCTGCCCTTGGTCAGCTCTTGTCCCTCCAAATTGACCCATCATCCAACCTGAGCTTGCCAGCCAGCTACTTGATCCCTTTCCTTCCCTTTTTCCCTACCAAAACCAGTCAAACTTAAGTGGTTTTGGCTTACAAAAAGCTGTTTGTGCTGCCCTGTTTTGAGCTGGATTTCTTCTCCCACACACCAGCCCACATGCTCATTTTGCTTCCCCCAACCTCCCTGTACATGGCAGTACACGTTTTCATTGCTTGACCTTCCAAGATTGCAAGGATTGATCCCAAGAATCACCCCTTTTGCAGCTGCCCTGTTTTTCAGTTTTTTTCATCATTACCTTCTAGAATCAGCTGGATTTGTGGCTGAGATCTTGCCCCTTGGCACAAGGCAAAGCAACTTCTATCCATTAGCATTAAATGCAAAGTGTTCTAGCCTGAATTTAGCCCAAATCAGCTAGTGTTCTAGGATTTTGTTCATCATTACATGGATTGCATTTTTTGCCTATAAAAGGGAATGCAAGGCACTAGGATTACACACCATTAAGACATTGAAAAAAACCAGTTGCACACTCAATCAAACAGCCTTACACACACGAAATTCATACCAAAATCCCCCACATTACAGCACCAAGTCAGTTCATACACAAAGCCAAAACCAATTAGAACATTGTTCTTAACCACCAATCAAGCAAGCAAGCCACTTCCAAACTATTGCTAAAGCATTGCTAGGAGTTCTGTAAGTCTCCTTTAATCTTTATTTTGCATTGTGTTTGCTGTTTTCATCTTTTGTTTTGTTCAATTTTGCTTTGTGCACAAAAACCCCTTTTGAAACTCAAAAGGGACCTCAAAGGGGCCAAACTTTGAAACTGAGTTTTTACACTCCTTTTTTTCCATTTTGCCAAGCTTTTTAACCCCCTTTAGGTTCTGAAGCTTGCTTAGAAGCAGTTTCTGAACTTTTGTTCAGAAACAGCTTCTGATTTCAAAATTTCGCATACTTCGCAGAGCAAAGTATTTCTCACACTGCGAACATATCAGAACCTGACTTCGCAGAGCCAAGTTCTGGTTGCTCTGCGAAGTATGTGAAACTCAGAACATGAATCAGGCATCCAAATGTCAAATTTTTGGGGTTCCAGCCTTTGATTCAGAACCTAAAGAGGGTTAAAACCATTTTTGTCCAAACCCAATTCATAATCATGCACAACTTTGAAGATTTCACAAGTTCGTGCGATAAGTTTTGAGTAACTTGTGAAACAAGTTATGTTCTTTAATATTTTCAAAACCAAGTTTGAGCAATAAGCTAAAGTTCGTTTATTTTCAAAACAAACTTGAACAACCATGTTGTTCATGATTTTCAATCCAAACGCGAATTTAAGCCAAGCTTGCTCATCCTTTTTAAACCAAGCTCGAAATAGAACCGAACTTGTGAACTTTCCAATTTTGTGCATGTCTTATGATTTTGTTCATCATTCAAACTTGAACTACGCTCGCTCTTGAGTTTCGATAGCTTAAGTAACGAGCAATGTTCATGATTTTAATAAACTCGAACAACAAACTTGTTCGTGATCCCTTTCTTTTTACTTTTCCTTTTAAGGCATTTTTGGTTCCCTTTGAGATTCCTTAGAGTCCCGACAAAACCAAACTTGAATGAAACGGGAATGGCTTGACGTATGTCTCCCCAAACCTCGGTTGCACGAATGCGTGACGTATGTCTCGTCACTCGGGCAACCGTCATTCCACCCTTGACGCGTCTCGCACGCTCAACCTTCCCTTGGCCCCCTTGTGGCCATTTTTACCCTTTTCTTGGCCCTCGTGGTCAATCCGAACCTTTCGCGCCCTTGCGCGTTTATCTTTAAACCATTTACGCCTTGCACGAATTTATCGCCTCCGCGCGTTTGTCGGTTATTTTCAAACTTTTTACGCCTCTGTGCGTCTGTTTTTATTTTTAAAAAACATTTACGCCTTGCGCGAGTTTATCGCCTTAGCGTCCATCTTTCACCACTTAAAACTTTGTACGCCTTCGTGCGTTTTAAAACCTTTGTTCAAGTCCGAGTGCAAATCTTTTTTATCAAAACATTTATCTTTATGCATTGTCGTCAATGGCCAGTTCGGCAACAACCCGAACAGTTGACATTTACTTTCATTACTTTTTCTTTTTTCAAACTTTTTTCGCTCGGACGCGATCAAATCTTTTTTAACTAAAACAAACCAACATACAAACTTTTTCTACCAAAGAACTACGTACGCTTTGAATTCTCCGACTACCGGGAGATACGTAGGAGCAAGATCGACATCTTGTCAAGCCCATTAATAAAAAACTTTTTTTCATTTTCGTTCGTTTTTATCTCTTTCTTCATTTCGCATTATGTTTTTTATATTTTCTTTTAAACACGCAAGTAAAACATCGAAACATTTTAAGCCTAAGCCGACTAAGAGGTTCCCGTTGAGTACAACGGATGTGAGGGGTACTAATACCTTCCCCTCGCATAATCGACTTTCGAACCTAAAATCTTTTTCAAGGTAATTTAGAACTTTTTTCCTTTTCTCCCCGGAAAATTAAAAGTTCAGTCGTGATTTAAAATTAGTGATTCAATGCTTCCCAATAGCTTGACATCCGAAATTCGACGCGACAGAAATGGCGACTTCACTGGGGATACACAAATATCTCTAGTTGAGTTCGTCACCATCTTTTCACAAAACTATTTTTGTGAAAAGATGGCGACTTCACTGGGGATTCTGCATAAAACACTTTGTTTGTGCATAAACGAGTCAAACCTATCTCAGTCGGCTTTTAGGCTAATTTGTTTCATTTTACTTGCGTGTTTATGTTTTCTTATCATTTATTTGTTTATTCTTTTGCTCTACATTTTACATATATCATTTTGCTTCATATTTTTATATATATCAAATTGTGGGGTTACTTGAGCGGTGTTACTCCACATTGTTCGGGTTAATGCCGGACGTGTGAGGCTCTCTACCCGAGCTCGAGAGAAAACTAAGTTAGAATGGTGGTTGTGAGCGGAAGCCCGTTGACGTATGTCCGTGAGGTAGGATGCCCAACCCCGCTTAGAGGAGATTTTCACGTGGAATTAATTGAAGTCATGTCGACGTATGTCCATAGACAACCTTAATTCCATGTGAGATCGATGACTCTAGGGACCTCTTCTTAGGAAATCTTACCTTTAGAGCCTACATGTGAGGATGGGGGAAAGTTTCGAACCTTCATATACCAAACCTATGCATACCATACATTTACATTCATAAAAATGATTTTTGCATATGCATTTTCAAAAAAAGGGGCATATTTTGACATATACATTGCATACATACATTAGCATCATGCATGACATGCATACATTTGTCTTCGAGTCCAAAACTCGTTCCCCTTCTTACCTCAAGGATTTCTTACAATCCGCATTGAGTCTTCAGTGTTTGCATTTCGTTCGCAACACTACGTGTCAACCCTTCAAGAAAAGTGGCTCGTCGTCCCAAAGCAAACCTACACATATAACACTAGGCCCCCGGTTGTACATGGGGCATGCCATTCAACTTTGGTGAGGAATTCATCCCTATCCCCACTACTCTTCAAGAGATTCCGGTACCTCAACCCGAGGTTACCTTCCCCCAGGCTACTGCAGCCTTTTCCCAATTAACAAAAGTCCAATCATCATTGGCACAATCAACAAAAGCCCGACCTTGCTCGGCATTCAATACAGTTTGCGTTGACAAGCATTAATACAAAAGTTATATCATACAATTTGCGTTTTTAATGTGTTTATTCTGTGAATCATTTAGAACCAGCCAAAAATGTGAGGAATCCTCAAAATCATTTTATATATGCAGGAGACCGGCATTTTTTTTGTTGAACTCGATTTTGTTATGTTAAATCTGAACGTTGTTTTAGATTGTATAAAAGCATTGATAGGATCAAGACATTTTTTGAATATGAGTGAAAACACTTGACCACAAATAGCCCACCCTGTGAGAAGTGAGCATTTGTTAACCCCTTTGAGCCTAATAAATCAGAATCATTAACTATGAACCGCCAACTTTCATAAGCTCAATTGCTTATTGAAATTGCCGAAGTTTGTAAAAAATTCAGTTCATAGTTAAATCATTTTGAATTCTGATATTTTTCTTCCATTTTGAACCCTTAGCCTTCATGATTATTGTCCCTTGCCGAAGGAGGAAGGAACATTCAATTAGGGTATCATCTTGAGTTAAGTTGAAAAAGGGAGGTGGTGTGTATCAAACAATTGGTGAATTTCTTATTTGATCTTGACAACAAAAAAAAAAGAGAAAAAAAAGAAAGAAAAACAAATCAAGAAATCTCAAAAGAGAAAGAAAAAAAGAGAAAAATCAGTAAATCAAAAGGTTGTCAAGATCAAACAAAAGTATTTGCAAATCACCAAAAGTTGTGTGTGAAATAAGGAGGAGGTGTGTAATTAGAAAGAATGTTCCTTCGCTTGGCCTTTTGAATTCAATTTCCCCACATATGACATTTCTTTTGTAGCCAAGCCAAATTACAACCCTCGAAGACCTTGTGATCAATGCTTTTATGCTTTTAAAAAAACGATGATTAGATGGACACATAACTCGATCGGAATGTTAGCAAACTTGCCGGATGAGTGTTCATTACCCTCACAATTAATATTCAATTTGTTTATTTACTTAAATGTGTGATAGGCATGGTTCATCGATAAAAATGTTTTTAACTTAAGCTGTATGATATAAATTTTGTGTTTAGTGCAACCTTGGAACATCAAAATGTTGGTATAAGCCCTAGAGGCCAATAGTTTATGTCAAACTTTTATATGTATCATGACTTTTATTATTGAATAAAATATGGCGTTCTTTATTACACTTGTTATAAGATAAATAAAGTCCCTAGAATAGTTAGTTCATGTGATGGAATATTAAGTGTGACTTAATCATGAGATTACATCAACAGAAAGAACACTATTCTTAAATGTATCCGTAGTCAAGCTTTAATATGAATTGGGATAATATTAAAGCATGGAGACTATTATGTATGTAGACTGATGACCACATCTCATGGGTCATGAATATGAGATATTAAGTCTACACATAGGTATAAGTATTAGGAGTAATATTTATACTGGATTGACCCATCGTGAGAATACTACATAGTATGTTATGAAATCGTCATAAGTTATTCTCACAATGATAATAGTGTATATTACTCTTAGACCTGAAACCACTATGATCCCTAGATGTGGACTCAAGTGTTTTATTGCCATTCAAACGTTGTCTGTAACAAGATGACTATAACGTTGGTTAATGGGCACTTGATGAATCATGCTGAGGGACATGAGTGTCCTAGATGGGATTTGTCCCTCCTCATAACAGGAGATATATCTTTAGGCCTCTTGATGGAATATGACTGGAAAAATGCATGGCCATGCCGAATTAAGTCAATATGAGATATTGGACTTATTCGTTGTTCAGTATATTTCGGGATCAAGAAATATAAATATTGAGCTAAACAAGGGTGACGTAATCTATGCCTTGTGTTCAATAAAGATATTAGGACAAAGGAGTAATCGTACACATAGATATTATCATGGAAAGGTTTCGTCAGATCACTTGACATTCTTGTCACTTGGGTAGCAGTGATGTGTTGCTAGATACCGCTCACTGTTTATAATATTAAATATGGGATTTAATATTATTGCCAACGTTACAAGAACCTATAGGGTCACACACAATAGAACGGTTAAAAGGAGAAATATAAGTAGTATTTATATGATGGGGTACGTTTAGCAATAAGCGCTAATTAGTTAGCGGATGCTGATGGGCTAATGGGCTTTTGAAGCTCAAGCTGATTTTGTGCAGCAAGGAGTTCTATAAATAGAAGCTCTAATGCTGAAATCAGCTAATGCTTTTTCGTGTAACCCTAAAGGCGAAACGAATCCCCACTTCTCTCCCTAACCTCTGATCGCTTGGCTAGCACCGGGAATCAAAGGAAGCCGTTCGTGTGGACGAGTAGAGGCTTTGCTTACTTGCTCAGCTGTGATCAAAGAAACAGTTTCTGCACTAAGAGGTAACAACTCTATCACTGATTCATGTGATATTCGTAATGATCCAAGGAAAGGAAATCAAAAATTTTAAACTTCCGCTGCACTTTATATGTCGATTTCCCTTCACAAAATTGCCAACCCAAAACAAAGCCCGACCTCGCTCGGCAACCAATCAACTCAAGCCCAATATTCATTGGCAAACCCAAGCCCAATAATCATTGGCAAACCAAGGCCCAATATTCATTGGCATTTCCCCAGTGGAGTCTCACCCAAAAGCCCAATTTTCATTGGCACACACAAATACAATTTCTAACCAAAGTCCGACCTTGCTCGGCATTCAATCAATCAAAGCCTAATTTTCATTGGCATTCCCACATCCCATTCACAACCAAAACTCAACCATGCTTGGTAACCTACTCACACCCGAAGCCCAATTCTCATTGGCACCCACAATTTCAAACAAGGCCCAACCATGTTTGGCACTTCCCCCACAATTCACAAAAAGCCCAGTCGTCATTGGCATTCCTCACAATTTCCTACAAAAAACCCAATTGTCATTGGCACTCCCAAAAAGCAATTCACAAAGCCCAACCATGATTGGCACCCAATAATAACAAAAGCCCAATTTTCATTGGCGTTACCATATCCAATTCACAATCAAAGCCCGACCTCGTTCGGCATCCAAACACAATCAAAGCCCGACCTCGCTCTGCATCCAATTACAACCAAAGTCCGACCTCGCTCGGAAACCAATCATACAAAGTCCGACCTCGCTCGGCAACCAATCATACAAAGCCCGACCTCGCTCGGCATCCAATCATATCCCCCAGTGGATTAAAACAATCTCCCCATGAGGTATGTGTTCCTCATTAGTAGTTGTGGCTTTACCCCGTCAATATTTGGATGTATCCCCTGTGGCATCATCCCCATTAAAGGTTACCGAGTGTTTGCAATACGACGTCGGTCCACTTTTCATTTTACCGGTCTAATCTTGTCTCACCAAGTTTGTCGGTCGTACCATAAAAAAAAAGCCCGAACTACATCGGTTTTGATACCATTCGGGTATGTAGGCAAAGGACCTTGTCCTTCCAAACCAAACAAAAAAAATCAATAAAACATTTTCTTTCTTTCAATAACTTGAACAACCTTTGTTCATAGGTCGCAACAAACTTTTATCAACCAAATCAGTCAGGTGTCATCCCCCAGTCTGAATAGTCCAATGATGTCACCTCTCTTTTATGCCAAGTGGCAGTTCTTTAACGAACGGCTTGTGCATCTTTCATCATATGCTTGTACCCAGGGGCAATTCTTTAACGAACGATTTATGTATCCCCCTTTGCGAGTCAATCTTTTTCCAATCAATCCAAAGCCCAATTTTATTGGCAATCCCCAGTGGATTAACAAACTCCCCAGGAAGTCAATCTTTGTCCAAACAATCAAAAAGCCCAATTGTCATTGGCACCTACTCACAAAAAGCCCAACCACCATTGGCATCTAAGTCTGGATATCGATCATGCTTCCAAAATGATCCTTATATCCCCAGCGAAGTCACAAACAAAGCCCAATCTTATTGGCATATCCCCCAGTGGAGTCTCAACCCCGAAAGCCCAATCGTCATTGGCACAACCACTTTATCCAAGCCCGACTTTGCTCGGCACCCAAATCATAACCCCCCAGCGTCCAACGTGACGTCTGTCATCCCCCAGGTCAGCATAATTCATGCATCATATCAAAATCATTCATTAACATGCATCTCACATTCATATCATGCATTTCCCCCAACAAACAGTCGAGTGTCATCCCCGATCTGTCTGGTCTAGGGATGTCATCTCCCTTTCGCCAAGCGATAGTTCTTTAACGAACAGCTTGTGCAAGTTTTTCATCGTATCAAGGGGCAATTCCTTAACAAACATGTTGGGTATCCCCAGTACAAGTCCATCTCTCACACGACGTCCCCAGTGACAGTCATGCATTCATGCATTCATACATAGGCATACAACATACTACATATCATTCATGGTTGTTCTAACCAGCATGAGTCTCATCAATCAATCACGAGCAATTCGTGAATTCTTTTTCCCCAAGTGTCATCCCCAGTCTGTCTGGTTCGGAGATGTCACCTTTTTACGCCAAGTGGCAGTTCAAACGAACAGCTTGCGCGTCTTTTTGTCAGGTCTTTACGCCAAGTGGCAAGTTCTTTAATGAACAGCTTGTGCGTATTCCCCAGTGTTGTGCCAAGTGGCAAGTTCTTTAATGGACAACTTGTGCATTTTTTCTCCCCGATTGAAGGGGCATTTCTGTAAGGAACGGCTTGTCAGCCGCATCCCCAGTGTCGTCAATGGCAAGTTCGGCAACAACCTGAACAGTTGACATTCTATTTTCCTGTCGTCAATGGCAAGTTCGGCAACAACCCGAACAGTTGACATTTTATTTTCCTGTCGTCAATGGCAAGTTCGGCAACAACCCGAACAGTTGACATTTTATTTTCCTGTCGTCAATGGCAAGTTCGGCAACAACCCGAACAGTTGACATTTTATTTTCCTGTCGTCAATGGCAAGTTCGGCAACAACCCGAACAGTTGACATTTTATTTTCCTGTCGTCAATGGCAAGTTCGGCAACACCCCAAACAGTTGACATTTTATTTTCTGTCGTCAATGGCAAGTTCGGCAACAACCCGAACAGTTGACATTTTATTTTCTGTCGTCAATGGCAAGTTCGGCAACAACCCGAACAGTTGACATTTTATTTTCCTGTCGTCAATGGCAAGTTCGGCAACAACCCGAACAGTTGACAATCTTTTCTTCTTGTCGTCAGTGGCCAGTTCAGCAACAACCCGAACAGCTGACATTCTTTTCATTCTTTGTTGTCAGTGGCAGTTCGGCAACAACCCGAATAGCTGACACTTATCCCCAGTGTGGTCATTTTTATCGTCTTTGCATTCATGTTTACATTACAAGCATTCGTAACATTTGCATACATGCATGCATAGCATTTACAATCCGAAAAATATTTAGTCAAAAATGGCGTACTCTATATTTAAGTCTCTTCAACCCGTCCATTTCAAATTTCTCTTTCAATCTCCGGGACGAAGAAACTTAAATAGGGGCATCTGTCATACCCCATTTTTTGACTTATATTTTTTATTTTTTTTATCTTTTATTATCTCATTACTTATTTTCACCTTTTATTATTTCATTCTTGTTATAGTATTTTATTTGCATTTTTATCATTATCATTATTAGCATTTCCATTATCCTTAATATTATTAATATTATTGTTATTCTATTTTTCTTTAATAATATCATTATTATCTATTATTATTAAGATTTCATTTAGTAGTAATATTAAACTTTTCATTTATTATTATTATCATCATTCTCATTCTCATTACTTTTTATTTTATTTGCATTTTGCATTGCCATTTTCATTATCATTGTTATTATTATTTATTTATTCATTTTCCACCTTTTTATTTTAAATACAAAAAATCAAAAAAAGGGAAGTTCGCAGTGCGAAGTTACCTTCGCACTGCGACCTCTGCGAATTTTTCTGCAGAATTTTATATTTTGAGTTATCTTTTTTGCTTTCAATTGCAATTGTTATTATTAGTATTATTATTGTTATTATTGCTATTTTTGACTGATTTGGTGCAGCAAAGATAGAATTAATGTGTGACATTAAAGGTAAAAGGAAAGAAGGATTTTCATCCAACCTATCATGTGCTTAATCAAATTGGCTGCCCTTGGTCAGCTCTTGTCCCTCCAAATTGACCCATCATCCAACCTGAGCTTGCCAGCCAGCTACTTGATCCCTTTCCTTCCCTTTTTCCCTACCAAAACCAGTCAAACTTAAGTGGTTTTGGCTTACAAAAAGCTGTTTGTGCTGCCCTGTTTTGAGCTGGATTTCTTCTCCCACACACCAGCCCACATGCTCATTTTGCTTCCCCCAACCTCCCTGTACATGGCAGTACACGTTTTCATTGCTTGACCTTCCAAGATTGCAAGGATTGATCCCAAGAATCACCCCTTTTGCAGCTGCCCTGTTTTTCAGTTTTTTTCATCATTACCTTCTAGAATCAGCTGGATTTGTGGCTGAGATCTTGCCCCTTGGCACAAGGCAAAGCAACTTCTATCCATTAGCATTAAATGCAAAGTGTTCTAGCCTGAATTTAGCCCAAATCAGCTAGTGTTCTAGGATTTTGTTCATCATTACATGGATTGCATTTTTTGCCTATAAAAGGGAATGCAAGGCACTAGGATTACACACCATTAAGACATTGAAAAAACCAGTTGCACACTCAATCAAACAGCCTTACACACACGAAATTCATACCAAAATCCCCCACATTACAGCACCAAGTCAGTTCATACACAAAGCCAAAACCAATTAGAACATTGTTCTTAACCACCAATCAAGCAAGCAAGCCACTTCCAAACTATTGCTAAAGCATTGCTAGGAGTTCTGTAAGTCTCCTTTAATCTTTATTTTGCATTGTGTTTGCTGTTTTCATCTTTTGTTTTGTTCAATTTTGCTTTGTGCACAAAAACCCCTTTTGAAACTCAAAAGGGACCTCAAAGGGGCCAAACTTTGAAACTGAGTTTTTACACTCCTTTTTTTCCATTTTGCCAAGCTTTTTAACCCCCTTTAGGTTCTGAAGCTTGCTTAGAAGCAGTTTCTGAACTTTTGTTCAGAAACAGCTTCTGATTTCAAAATTTCGCATACTTCGCAGAGCAAAGTATTTCTCACACTGCGAACATATCAGAACCTGACTTCGCAGAGCCAAGTTCTGGTTGCTCTGCGAAGTATGTGAAACTCAGAACATGAATCAGGCATCCAAATGTCAAATTTTTGGGGTTCCAGCCTTTGATTCAGAACCTAAAGAGGGTTAAAACCATTTTTGTCCAAACCCAATTCATAATCATGCACAACTTTGAAGATTTCACAAGTTCGTGCGATAAGTTTTGAGTAACTTGTGAAACAAGTTATGTTCTTTAATATTTTCAAAACCAAGTTTGAGCAATAAGCTAAAGTTCGTTTATTTTCAAAACAAACTTGAACAACCATGTTGTTCATGATTTTCAATCCAAACGCGAATTTAAGCCAAGCTTGCTCATCCTTTTTAAACCAAGCTCGAAATAGAACCGAACTTGTGAACTTTCCAATTTTGTGCATGTCTTATGATTTTGTTCATCATTCAAACTTGAACTACGCTCGCTCTTGAGTTTCGATAGCTTAAGTAACGAGCAATGTTCATGATTTTAATAAACTCGAACAACAAACTTGTTCGTGATCCCTTTCTTTTTACTTTTCCTTTTAAGGCATTTTTGGTTCCCTTTGAGATTCCTTAGAGTCCCGACAAAACCAAACTTGAATGAAACGGGAATGGCTTGACGTATGTCTCCCCAAACCTCGGTTGCACGAATGCGTGACGTATGTCTCGTCACTCGGGCAACCGTCATTCCACCCTTGACGCATCTCGCACGCTCAACCTTCCCTTGGCCCCCTTGTGGCCATTTTTACCCTTTTCTTGGCCCTCGTGGTCAATCCGAACCTTTCGCGCCCTTGCGCGTTTATCTTTAAACCATTTACGCCTTGCACGAATTTATCGCCTCCGCGCGTTTGTCGGTTATTTTCAAACTTTTTACGCCTCTGTGCGTCTGTTTTTATTTTTAAAAAACATTTACGCCTTGCGCGAGTTTATCGCCTTAGCGTCCATCTTTCACCACTTAAAACTTTGTACGCCTTCGTGCGTTTTAAAACCTTTGTTCAAGTCCGAGTGCAAATCTTTTTTATCAAAACATTTATCTTTATGCATTGTCGTCAATGGCCAGTTCGGCAACAACCCGAACAGTTGACATTTACTTTCATTACTTTTTCTTTTTTCAAACTTTTTTCGCTCGGACGCGATCAAATCTTTTTTAACTAAAACGAACCAACATACAAACTTTTTCTACCAAAGAACTACGTACGCTTTGAATTCTCCGACTACCGGGAGATACGTAGGAGCAAGATCGACATCTTGTCAAGCCCAAACTTTTTTTCCTTTTCGTTCGTTTTTATCTCTTTCTTCATTTTGCATTATGTTTTTTATATTTTCTTTTAAACACGCAAGTAAAACATCGAAACATTTTAAGCCTAAGTCGACTAAGAGGTTCCCGTTGAGTACAACGGATGTGAGGGGTGCTAATACCTTCCCCTCGCATAATCGACTTTCGAACCTAAAATCTTTTTCAAGGTAATTTAGAACTTTTTTCCTTTTCTCCCCGGAAAATTAAAAGTTCAGTCATGATTTAAAATTAGTGATTCAATGCTTCCCAATAGCTTGACATCCGAAATTCGACGCGACAGTGTGAGTTCCACACTCAGCAAGCTCGTGGCAACTGGGACCACGAAGAGATCAAGAAAGCCATCTTCAAGGAGGGCAAGGATTATGATTTGAACGCAGCTGGGAAGCCCTTCAGAGCATTGAAGCAGAATATGACAATGCCGGCTCAGGTGATTCTCAATCTGATCTTGCACAATATCCGCCCTAAAAGTCATACCTCTTCAACAACATTGGACGTCACTCCCCTTATCTACTGCATTCTAGCTGGGAAAAAAGTGGATGTTGCCCGCATCATTGCAAGAGAGATCAAAACAGTTGCAATGAGTGGCATCACAACTGGAAAGTGTCCACTTGCTTTCCCTGGATTGATTATGGGCCTGTGCCAATCTGCACGCATTGTCCTCCCGCCACAGATTCATGAGCAGATCGTACATCCGGTGGACGATGCCTACATAGCCCGGCACAATGAGGAGAAGCAACCAAAGAGAGCCCCCCAGCAAACGCAAGATCAACCTGAATCTTCACATGCACAGGAGCAGCAGCCTTCACAGCCACAGCAGCCACAGTTTTCACAGTGGGATCCTAGGTATCAGAGTTACACTTGGGATGCTATGGAGGCACACTACAGAGGTCAGCTGGGTATCCAGGAGTCACTTTATCGTCTGCAGCATCAGTGGGGTGCTCCATCAGACCCTGCTCAGCAGGTTATGACTCCGGATCAGTACCGTTCCTATGTGAATTACCCTGGGGACAAGCCATTCTTTTATGGAGGGGGCAGTGCAGCTGCAGGTGCTGATGATGATGTAGTAGCAGCTGATGGTTCAGATGAGGAGACGGCAAGTGATGAGGAGATGGAGGACTGAAGAGGGAGTACAACTTAAAAGCACGCACATTCAGTGAAATATTTCATTTTAATGCTTTCAGTCATTTTTTTTTGGATTGTCTGAAATACCATGGCTTGTATAACTGAATTTCCGTATTTGTTTCTGTATTTTGATTTGTACTTTGCTTCCGTACTTTTAATTCCGTATTTGAATTCTGTACTTTGAATTTTATGTACTTTTGGTACAATTTGCTTAAGTTTATGCTTTATTTCAATATTGTGTGTTGTATTTATTTATTTAGTATCATATTTTAGTTAGTTTAGTTTAATTTGCAATTGTGTGAACCCTGTTCAAATACTCAAAGCTAAATGCTTGAACTAAGCCAAAGCTGTGAGCAAAAGATCAGGTGAGTGATAATGATAAAAAAGTTAGTGATAAAGCACGCATCTAAGGTACTCGTTTCTTGTTTTTCTAGGTATATACTTGATTGTGAAATGAGTCCTTTGCACACATTTTTATGTTATTCAGTTTTAAGCAAACACATATTTACGTTTGAACCAATTAGAACTAGCCGAAATGTGAGGAATCCTCAACCATTGTATATATATGCAGGAGACCGGCATTTCATGTTTAACTCAGTTATTTTATGTTAAATCTATTGTTGTTTTAAATTGTATAAAAGCATTGAAATGATCAAGGCAATTTTTTGAATATGAGTGAAACACTTGACCAAATAAACCTACCCTGTGAGAAGTGAGTATCTGTTAACCCCTGTGAGCCTATTGAATCAGAATTGTTAGCCATGAACTGTCAACTTTCATAAGCTCAATTGCTTATTGAAATTGCCGGAGTTTGTAAAAAAATTCAGTTCATAGTTAACTCTTTATTAAATTCTGATATTTACTTTCTTTTGAACCCTTATCCATCGTGTTTATTGACCTTTGCCAAAATGATAAAGGAACATTCGATTAGGGTATCATTGAACCAAGTTGGGGAGAATATGAGGTTGTGTTTATGTCAAGTAGTGGTGAATGATGATAATTGATCTTGACAACAAGAAAAAGAGAAAGAAAAAGAAAAAAAAGAAAAAAAAAAGAAAGAAAAGCAAACCAAGAAAAAGAAAAGAGAAAAATAGAAAAGGTTTGCAATAAATCAAAGAAAAAGTTGTCAAGATCAATCAAGAAGAGAAAAATTTATAGTTCACCAAGAGTTGTATTGGAATAAGGAGGAAGTATGTAAATAGAACGAATGTTCCTCTTGCTTGGCCATTTGAATTCAATATCCCACATATGACAATTCTTTTGTAACCTAGCCCAATTACAACCCTTAAAGACCTTATGATCAATGCCTTTTATGCTTTTAGAAATGATAATTAGATGGACACATAATTTGATTGGAATGTTATCATGTTTGCTGGATGAGTGTTCATAACCCTCACAACTGCTTTCAATTTGTTCATATACTTTATTTATAGAAGTGTGTTAGGTGTGGTTCAAATTTAAATATTTTGTTTGCCAAGAATTGTGTGATATGAACTTTGTGCTTAGGACTATGTCACATTCATGGTATGTATTTAGTTGAATGAGAAACTTTACTGTTGCTCGCGCTATCAAAGTTGAATCATTCACCTGAAAATCTTTTCTTCCATCATTGAATTTTTTGCCTCATGCTTAACTTTGTCCAAAGCCTTGTTTTTTTCCAATTATTTTGAATCTTTTGTTTGAGGACAAACAAAGAACTAAGTTGGGGAGTATTTGATAAGTGGCAAAATATGATTAAATCCATGTCTTTTACAAAGCTTTTTAGTTACTTGTTTTGCAAGTTACCTTAGGAAAAGCATGGAATTTATGAATAAATGCCAATTATTCTTTGTATATCTTATTCTTCCCCATTTGTGTAGGAAAAAGCAAGCCAGGACCTGAAAATATCAAGGATTATTGAAGAATGCATGAAGACTTTCGCTCAGCGAAGTCTTGGCGACAGCTTGGCGAAGTCAGACAGAGATTTTAAGGAGTTTCTGAAGAGCACTTTCGCTCAGCGACGCCTTGGCGAGGTCTTGGTGAAGGTAGGTAGAGAGTTCAGCTGGAACAGTGAAAGACACTTTCGCTCAGCGATTGCTTGGCGAAAGGTTGGCGAAGTGAGGCAGAGAATTTCTGAAACAGGGGAAGCTGTTTTCACCCAGCGAAATATGGATCGCTCAGCGAAATCATCAAGGCGATTTAATGCTGAAGATGACGTGGCAGAATTCCATTGGGCAGTTTTGAATGTTCGCTGAGCGACGTTGCGCATCGCTAAGCGAAATTGTAATTTTTAGTCTTAGTATTTAAAGCTTTTTACAGCTTTTAGGTTAAGAACTTACTATTGTATTGCTTTCATTTTGAACGAAATTCTAGAGATTATTACCAGAGAATAGGGCTAAAAGAAGAGCACTTCAAGGGACAAACAAGGAATCAAAGTTTGGATCATTCAAGGGTTTTTGAGAAATCAAAACCATCATTGATCTTCATCTTTAATCCTACTTTTGTACAGTTGACATGAGAATGATCAACTAAACATCCTTTGTTGGGATTAGAGGTAATAAATCTAGCTAGATATAGTCTATTTGATCATGTAAATATTTGATTCTAGTCTTTTATAATATATTGAAAGTTATTCTTGATATTCAATATTATTTATGGTTTAGTGCTATTGACAAATACATTTAAATCTAAGTTTAGAATTCCTTTCTATTAAAACAAGTGTTTTAGACATAAAACTATGTTTTGATAATCACTTAATACATCAATGCTTAATGCTTTTGGATCGTTTAATAGATTGGGAAATCGTCCATTGAACGATACAATCGATCTCACAACTTTATTTGGACACGAATAAGATTGTCGAGTGATGTGTGATAATATCGTTAAAACGAGGTTAAAACTAGAATCCTTTTTATCATGATCATTAGACCATTATCGATGCTTGATTTATGACTTTGATACCAACGCTTTTATGCCCTATTACTCGTAGCGTTTTATTTATATTTTTAAAGTCGAGTAGCGTTAGTAAAATGAAAAACATTAAACCCTAACTTAAGACGATAATCGACGTTGAACGGTTTATGATATCGCAATATTCCCTGTGGAACGATATAAAACTTATACTTACTTTTGTGCTTTAACAGTATACTGAGCAATTGTAACCTCATTCCTTTGTGGTCTGAGTCAGAAGTCTCTTGACTTGAGCATTGGGAAGTCTCTTGACTTAGTGTCTTGAGCATTGGAAGCCTCTTCCTTTGTGGTTGAGCATTAGAAGCCTCTTCCTTTGTGGTTGAGCAACTGGAAGTCTCTTCCTTAGTGGTTGAGCATTTGTAATCAGCTGATTATAGTGAAATCTCTTGTTGGAAAACAAGGGGACTGGACTACTTCTCACATTGAGAAGGAACCAGTATAAATCTTGTGTGTCTCTCTTTACCTTTCTCTTTTCATTATTGAAACCGCTGCAATACTCTTGATAATAGTTCAGAACTGATTCATATCAGCTTCTGAACTTAACCTTAAGTTTTGAAAAGGAAAAGAACCTAGTTTTTGAGTCACACAATTCAACCCCCCCTTCTTGTGTGTGTGTTTTTCTCACCTTCAGAGAAGAGCAATCAAACAAAGAGAGTTCAGTGCTTTGAGTGTGAATGATATGGTCATGTCAAGTCAGAATGTCCTACTTATCTCAAGAAGCAGAAGAAAAGTCTGACTGTGACTTGGTCTGATGAAGATAACTCAGAAGGTGAAGAGGAGTGTTGAAGCAGTATTTCATACAACAAAAGTAAGTATTTTCTATTATCGTCTCCACAGGGATTGGTGCGTTACTTCGAACCGTTCAACAATCGGTATTGTTTTGAGTTAAGGGTTTGTACAATTGGTTTCATAAGCTAACGAAATGTAAATGCGGGAATTAAAACGACAAAGAATTAGGGAATAAAAGCATTGGAATTAGAGTTCATCAATCTTGCAAAGAATGTAATAAATAAATCATGCATATGAATTTAGCGTTTTAGCATAAATATCACGTATCGCTCTACAATATCATTGATTTCCCAAATGACATCGTGAGATCGATCGTATCGTTTAATCGACGATTTCCCAATCAATCAAACGATCCGAAAGCATTACGATTCGAAACTTAGTGCAAATTATCAAAACCCAAATCCATTTCTAGATTTTCTTATTTTGATAGAAGATTATTCTTAAACATAGATTCAAAAGTATTTGTCAATATCATTTGAATCAATCATGAGAATGAAAAGCAAGAATAACTTCATAAACACTTAAATTGCTAAATCATATATTCACATAATCATTCATTACATCAAAGCTAGAAAAGAATACCTCTAATTCCAACAAAGGGATGTTAGTTGCTCATTTTCATGACAACTATGCAAAAGTGAAGAGAAAAGATGAAGATACAAACCAAGTCTTGATTTCCCAAAGCCTTGATTGATTTCCACTACCCAATCACTTTTGATCTTTGAAGATCAAAGCTCTAGCCCTAATTACTAAGTCCTAAACTACTACTAAAGCAATCCTAACAAATTGGAAGAAAAAGTCTCAAAGTTCTCCAACTGGTTCTTTAGAAAATGAGCCAAAAATGCTATTTAAAATCTGAATTTTTGCACGCTCGCTACAAGCGATGAGCTGGTCGCTTGTAGCGAGGAAGTCTGATGGCCAATAGGGATCCTCCACGTCAGCATGGAGCCTTAAACCGCCCTTGGTCGCTTGAAGCGACCATTCCATCGCTTGTAGCGATGAACCTCTAAAAATCCCTGCCTATCCTCGCTTGTAGCGTGGCATCTGGCGCTTGAAGCGATGAAACCTTCAAAATCCCTGCCTATCCTCGCTTGTAGCGAAGAAGTGCACGCTTGTAGCGATGGCTTTGAAACAAACTTCATAAAACCTTGCTCAGCATGATCAAGCATAAATTTCCTGCAATTATAGCATGGGGTAAGATATAGGATCACAAATATAGCTTTTGAAACATAAATATGGGCTTATCCTATGATAACTTGTGAAATAAGTAACATAAGTGCCTAAATTAAATGAACATTTTAACCACTTTTAGGCACTTATCAAGGAGCCTGTCACTACTTTAACTGGTAAATTCTGGTCTGATGATAAAGTTATGGGTTCAGAAACTTCTTCAGAGTCTGAGTCAAGTGATGGAGAATCATCATGTGAAGATCTGGCTACCTATTACAAAGATCCTACTGAGTTTTGCAAGAAGGTGCATGTTCAATTTGCAGAAGTGTGCAAGTAGCTGGAAGAACAGAAGAAAATTAACACTCAACTTTAGATTGAAAGAAGTGAACACTTAGAGAAAATTTATGTTCTCAATAGTGAGGTAACTCAACTGAATTCTCAACTTGATCAGATGAAAAAGCAAGTTAGAATGATGAATTCTGCTACTGATGTGCTGGAAGAGATTCTGGAGAATCAGAATCAAGAAAAATCAAATGGCATAGGATTTGTTGATAAGAATCTGAACATCAAAAAGTAAAATCCTGCTAAGAGGTTCATACCTGCTGCTGATACTTATGTTCCACTAATGAGCAAACCTAAGAATAAATCTCAGGAATCTAAAGACAAGAGGAGAACTCATCCTTGGGTATGTCATCATTGTGGTAAAAAGGGACACATAAAACCTTTTTGTTACAAGCTGCATGGATATCCCAAGCATTTTCACCACAGAAAAGTGGAACCAGCTGTGAACAAAAGCAAGATCAAGAAGGTTTGGAGACCAAAATGTGAAAGTGATGCCCAGAATCTGAAAGATAGGAAAGAAAAGGCTGTTGTTGCTGACAGCGGGCCCATTCCTATAACACAGAAGAGTTCTGGTGCTAGACCATCCAAAGTCTGGAGTAAAGTGTTGGTTCATGTTCCTGTTCAGAAGGCACTAGTTCCTAGCAAGTCTGATGATGTTATTAAGCATGATACCATGTCCTGTGTTCAGAAGAGAATTGATGTTCTTCAGAAACAGTTTGCTGGGAAGAAGGCTCTGAATGTGCCTGAGGCACACATCAACTGAGTAGCATCTGGTGTTGTGTCTAATGAAGACTAAGCAACTTCTGATGCTGAGTCTGAAGACTGGCTAGTTAGTGACTGATGTTCTGGATTTCCTTAGTGATTCTGGTTTGCAAGTGTGATTGTGCTGGTTCTGTGCTGTTAGTTTTGTTAGTGGTCTATGATTGTGTTTCTCTGCTCCTGAGGATTGCTAGTCATTTTGTCAACATTGTTTGGCTAAAAAGGGGGAGAAATATGTGTGGTCTGATCTGTCTCGTTCAGGGGGAGTATTTCTTTGTGTCTCTGTCAGGAGCTGAGCTGTTCAGGGGGAGTTCCTGAGTGTTGTGTTTCAGGGGGAAAAGTTAGTTGTTCCTCAGAAACTGTTGTTGTGTGTTGCAGGGGGAGTATTTTGAAGTTGTTTGTGTTTACTTAGTTTTTAATCCGCTGCTGACTCTGCTACATTTGTGTAGTTCTTCATGGTTGATGTATTTGTGTTGAGTGAAGAACTTATCTTTGTGAAGAATTTGATTTTAGCCAAAAATTTGTCAAAGGGGGAGATTGTTGGTTATTTGAAGGTTGGCTAAATGTTTGCTAAAATCATATTGTACAAGCAAAGCATCCTCAGATGTTAATTTGTGTCTTCAGAAGCTGGGAATTGGTTTTGAGAAGTATCAAAAGCTGAAAACTGGATTTACTGTTCATCAAAAGCTGGAATGGCCTTCAGACGCAGAACTGGCCTTCAGACGCAGAAATGGCCTTCAGACGCTGAACAGGTCTTCAGACGCACTGTTCAGACGTTGACTTCTGTTGACCTTCAGAAGCTGTCTTTCAGAAGCTGATTTTCTGCATTCCTTTTGGTTAATTCTTGCTGCGTATCTTTTGAAGATTTGTTGAAGATTTATCCAGACTGAAGTTTCCAGAAGGTTGATAATTTTGTGTGAAGATCTCACTGAAGATTGGCTTCGTGTTTATTGATGAATATATTTTCAAAGTATCTTTGCAAAATATTATTCAGAAATATGTTTCTTCTATGAGCTTCTATAATATTTCAGAATCATATCTTTAAGAATGATTGTGTTCAGAATTATGAGAGTTGTTGAAGCCTATATAAGGAGGACGTGCTACTTTGAAGAATTTACGAATCAAAAACCAGAAATTAGAGTTTTAGAGTTTTAGTGTTTTTGAGTCTGTTAAGCTTAGTGATTTGTCTTTGTGTACCACTCATTTGTTAGAGTTGGTTGTTTTGTTTAGAGTTGTTAATCACTTAAAGCTTTTAAGCACAAGTGAATGTTTTTCTGTTTTTGAAGAGTGTCTTCAATTTGTTGTTTTTGTTGAGTCTGATAATCACTGGGCTGTGATTACGTGATTAGGAAGTAAGTGGTTTCTTATATCTAGGGGTTCCTAGGTAGAAGTCTATACGGGTAGTGATTAAGTGATAAGGCTGGAAAAACAGGGGGCTGTGAGTTGAGTCTTAAAATTAATGCTACTTAGTGGATTTCCTTCCTGGATTGGTATCCCCCAGCGTAGGTGAAGTTTGCACCGAACTAGGTTAACAAATTCATTGTGTTCCTTTACATTCTGCACTTTAATTTTCTGCTTCTGAACCTCTGAATTTTTTGTGCTCTGTTTGGCTCTGTTTTACGGTTCAGAACCAGACCTGCCAGAATTTCAGCATGTCATATTTATTTGTTAAGTAAGTAGTGTCAAATGTTACGACTTCACCAAAATATTCTTATGCAGCCCTACATCTCGCATCTGCCCAAAAAAAACATTTTGTAAGCGATTTTTATCATCAATGTCTATTACATAATAGAATTGGCTATTTTGCTTTTGCATTTTAACAAAATAATTTTGAATCGCATCAGCATCTCCAGCCCCAAGTCGTAGTCTCCTCACTTTATCTATATAGTTTCGACAGTCCTTTTCACCAAATGTCATATTCTCATAACCATTTGCTTCAACAACCAATCGAAAAAAGCAAACTGTTGAAAGTTTTGGTCTTTTTAGGAGAGCCTCTCTCCTCTCCCTTAACTCACCGCCTCTCTTTTTCTCTCCACCGTCTACCTTTTTCCTCCTCCCTCACATCCAAACCTCATAATTCCGATGTAGACGTTGCCGTGGTGGTGCGATGAGGCTTTATCCTCCGCATCACCTTCAAACCCCGTGGCGGTCGCCTCCTCCCTTGCGTCGTCATGGTTTGTTTTGCCGGAGTTTCCCTGCGGTGGATCGATGTTGATGGAAGGGTGGACCTGGATTTGCTCTTTGTGGATCTGGTTCTCTGTTTGGTTCTGCTTGAGTGGTGTTTTTTTTTCTAAAACTTGTTTCTCTTGTGGTGGTCGTTGAGACTTGCTATTGTCGACGTTCGTCGCGGTGAGTGGTGGACTGATGGATCTGCAACCGTGTTGGCGATCATTCAATGTCCATTTTCTATGCTTGGGATCGGGTTTAATGAAGATATCTCTCGCTTGGTAGACCCTTTCCGATTCGCCGCCTTCACGCCGGTGGTCTTGGGGTTGTTTTGGTGTTTCTGTTCGTTTGTTGTTCCTGTTTTGTGCGTTGTTTTTTGTTCGTATTGTTTGTTTTGTGTTCTTGTTTGATCAGAGATTGGGTGACAGGTGACGTGGCCTTGTGCGGTGGTTCGGTTACGTAAACCCGAAAGGGTCTGTTACAAAAACCCGAAAGGGTCTGGTTCTTTTAACCCGAAAGGGTCTGGTTACTGACGTATTGGACTCATCCCTTGATCTGAGTTCTTACGCGTTGTTTGCTCGAAAGAGCTTTT
Organism: Medicago ruthenica; assembly: GCA_018208015.1. NCBI lineage: Eukaryota > Viridiplantae > Streptophyta > Magnoliopsida > Fabales > Fabaceae > Medicago > Medicago ruthenica. The sequence goes on along the minus strand of CM031372.1, from coordinate 2,835,625 downwards.
ATGCTTGCTGTTGTTCAGGGAGTTGTTGGCACTTGGATGATACCGTGTTGGCAGTCGACCCATTCGCCATAATTACACTCTAACTGTTCTCTGCATATGTTCACTTTTCATTCTTTTTTGTAACCTGGTTTCGCACCCGTACGCGGGTTCGCTGGGTTGCGTCTGTGATTAATGAAGTTTTGTTAGGATAGATTGGAGTAGTTCCACTTAGGCTGATTTATCACGATGTATTCCCGTTTGGGTTTTCCTGGGTCAGGTCCTATGTCCCCCCAGTCTTTGTATCTTTTTCTTTTTATTTAATATATTTTCTTTTTGCTTAAAAAAAAACAACCAATCGAAAATTTCTGATTACATTTATTCCAACTCGATCATTGAGTTCTAACCTCCTTTTCAAACGAGGATCCAAAATCTTACTACTTCTAAAATAGCATGCTTTGCTAGGGCTTAGATCATGATTATGCTCAAGAGAAATTTTTGAAATAGTAATTGTTCCGTCTAAAGAAATACATGCATTCAATCTAGCCTTGCACTGGATTTTTGTTATAGGATTTGACTTCAAAAGCTTCTTCGATTTACTCACATACTTTGTTCCACGACTACATGCTAGAGTAAAATATTTTTTTCCCATCATCTCCATTTTTGCCACTAAGTTTAGTAACTCCAAAACCCATAGACCGGGCATAACTCTTGTAACACTATAAGTTCATCTTTAGAGCTAAACATAGTTCCAACCCGAGGTTTTTCATCTTCTTGGACAATATTTTCTTCTAAACTATCATCACAATGACTAGTTCCTTCTCTGATTTCCTCTTCATCAGAAGATACAAATACTTCTTCCACTAATGCAATAAATTAAAAAAATAAAAAAAATTATGTTAATTAACAAAAAGTAAAAGTGACAAAGGAAGAACATCACAATAAGCTTTAAATATAAATCCAGGCTAATCCATATCAGTTTCAATATAAAAAATCAAAATCAAAATTGATTTAATCATATAAAGGTAGTTTGATCAATTGATCGGCAATGGGTGATAACCCAATTTAAGGTAGTTAACTTACTTGATTTTTACACCGTTCCTATTACAACTTCACCTCTGGATTCTGCACCGTTCCTATAAAGGTAGTATATATCAAAGCTTTAGCGTCGAAAAAGAATTGATAACCGCTGGCGGTGGGTGAGGGTCTTGCTAGAATAGGGTTAGCGTGAGTTACTAATTTTCAGGTAAATGGACAACCTATTTTGTCCTGTTTTTATTTTATTAATCTTTTAATATTTAAAAAAAAATCCATGTCACTGCTCGTGAAGATTTCAGGAAGATGTTGTCGCTGGATCTAGCATTTTTCAAAAAAGTTATAGCTAATGTTGATTCATTTAGTATCCTCTCTCGTTAATGCAATTAGTACAAAAATATTACTTTTAAGTTTGGTTCATTAAAAGACAACTATACCAATTCAAGATGTTTAACGTCATCTTAAATTGAATCATATATATGTCTACTAAATTATCACTGTAACACCTTATATGAGATTATCTAGAACTCTCATACAAGCGTCAAATTTCGTACTGGATGCTATCAATTTACAATACAGAATTTAAGTCGAAATAACATAGATACTTCCATATGTCTCAATAAGTCTCAACACCGGATACGTGAGTACATAACATGTCTGAATATAAATACAACATAGTCGTGTACACAATACAACCTAAACTAAAATCCGGGTACATAACATAAACTGATAACATAAACTAAGACATAAGAAAGATGGCACAATCAATCAGTAGCTTTCTCCTTACCCTGTGCTACCTGAGAACCTGAAGAAAAAAAATTAAATGGATTGGGATGAGACATAATGTCTCAGTAAGCTCCACCTATCTTACTCAGTAATCAGGGGACACCTATGATCACAGGCTGTACATCATATTTCATCATTATATCTTTATAACATATCATAATTTAAATTATATGTTAGTGTTGATCAAACAATCATTAACATCAGGGTTCATTTTACGGAATACATCCAAGTGGAGTAACCCCTGAGTACATCCCCATCATAACCGGCTAAATTCCCTATTTGAGGGCTAGAACCGGTACTCCTCTTATTGCTGCGTGGACAACCCTCTCGAAGAAGTCCCATCCGGCATAATCCGGAGCCTGCTGGACGTAACTTAATCCTACGTGTGGACAATCCTCTCGGAAAAGTCCCATCCGGCATAATCTGGAGCCTGCTGGACACGTTTAGCATAGTCTTATAATCTTACATGTGGACAACCCTCTCAGAGAAGTCTCATCCGACATAATCCGGAGCCTGATGGACACGTTTAACTTTTATCATAGTCATATTAGTTTGATAAACCTGATTTGGAGTTATCTAAACTCTAAACCCTCGATTAGTATTCATTACATATACATATAGATAAAATTACTCGTCGTTCATAGATGACACATGCTTTCAATTGGTGTTAACCCTTGATTGTACTTTAAACAATGTATTCCAACATATTTCATAGTTCATTGGTACTGTACAGGTATTTTTTAAGAAAAGAAATTTCTGGACAACTTCGCTTAGCAAGCATGAGCTTCGCTTATAGCGAGCATCTGGGCGACTTTGCTTAGCAAGCATCTACCCATAATTGGGTTTGAAGCTTCGCTGAGCGAAGTCTGGCAGTAGCAAATGTTCTGCTCGTTCGCTAAGCGAACTCCTGCTCGCTCAGCGATCGTAGCAGAACTCAGAACTGCAGAAAACATGTTTTTGTTCAAAATTTTGATACCCAAAAGTCCAATTACAACTGTAATGTACCAATGACTCAATTAAGCCACAAAAAGCCAGAAAAAATCAAGGATTAACCAGAATTAAAGTGCACACATCGTCAAAAGGGAACTTTAAGCAGTAACTCCTAATTTCTCTTTTTGATTATCTCACTCAAATAATCCCAAGGGAAATTCTAAACTAGAAGGAACTCACTTGTTTGATTTATCTCCCTTCCTTGCTTCCAAGTTCTGGTTTCACTTGCCCTGGCTCCAATCTTGATTTTGTCTTTCTCTTCTTGCGTCTACACACCAATTCAAACTATAATTAGCCTTCTAATCCAACATGCATTCCACTTGCATCTTAACCCAACCAAACAGATTATGGAGATGGTGTTGGCTGCGGATTTGGAAAGGAAATGGGGGAGAAAAGCTTGCTTCTAGTTTAGGTTTTCCATGGGGAATAGAAATTTAAACTTGCATGCTTGATTCATTTGAGCAATTGAAGAAAATTTGATGATTATTGTGAGAGTGAGAGAGTGGCGTGAGAGAGTAGAGAGGAGGAGAGGAAATTCTGAAGTTTAGTGAGAGAAAGAGAATGGAAAAATGAGGTGGTTTGGACCTTATATATATATATATATATATAGTCATGGCGTGAAATTACTATTTTGCCCTTTCTTAACTTAAGTTTCTCCGACACATGATTTAATACTTATAAGGTTAAGTTTTTGGCGGGATATTACACTCACAACATCGTCTCACCTTTTTAATATCATTCATCTTTTCTAGAATACGTATTTGCATGTAAATATGCCCAACAAAGTATTTTTAAAATTTTTTTAAGAAAAAAAAAAATAAATTGTTAGTCCTTTAATTTAATTTCATATAAAAGTTTGGTCCGTTATCTTTTTTTATTTGTCCTTTTGGTCCATTTGCATATGATTTTTCAAGTTTCAAATCTAAGATTCACATACAAACATAGATGAGAGAACATATATTTGAAGGCTGAGAGACCGTAAGAAAAGAAAATCATGGATTTGAATCTTGTAAATTCATATACAAATGAACCTAAAATTAAGTTAAGATGTAATTTTGCCAGAAAAATTGATACTTCTTGGGATATGTATCCACATATACTTCCTCTAATCACATTATAAGCAATTATTCATTTTTTAGATTCATTAAATAACTGATGTATTTAAACTATATTATAATTTAGATAGACCAATTATTCAATAAATCTAAAGAAAAATAAATTTTTCTTATAAACGTGACAAAGGGAGTACATCCCTATCCTTATTTTCAGAGTAATTGGGTTTTATAGATATAAATGCACTCCCCAACAACAGTAAACACTTCCCATAAAAATAAATAACAGTAAACACTCACTAACATACACTTTTTTACAATGTGAATTTTCATTATCGATTTTTTTATAATCATTAAAATCAATAGTACTTTAAAAAAAATCTATAGTAGTCTTTTGCTATTAAATATTAATCATACAAAAATATTGTTCTCGCGAGCTTAACTCAGTTGGTAAGGATATCTATACTATATATAAAGAAAATACATAGTTTTGGACTGACTTTTTCACTTTCAATTATATCTTTAAATTACAAATTTGAACATAAGCTATTTTGTTCGTGTTATTAAAAAGATAAGAATTTATATTATAATATTTGTTATATTGTTGATATCATTAAAAAAATAAGTATAATTTGTTACAATATAAAAGTGCAAAATATCTATTATCTATAAGAAAAAAATTGTTTAGGTGAATTTCATAAAAAATATTGTTCATAATTTTTATGTATTAACGCAATAAAAAATCGAACAGACGGCACAGAGTACTCGTCTGAACGCTAGCATTGTATAATATATACATGGACAGAGTTCAAACCCAAATGCCCCCCACTTATTCAAGCGAATTTCTAGCTACTACTTGACCAAAAAAAATATTAAATATTTTCTTTTGAGGGGGTAAGAAATATTAAATATTAATCATCTAAAAAAAGAAAAATATTAAATATCTATAATTTTATTAAAAGCAAAAATAGATTAAAAGATCCAAACTAAGCACAAGATGTGCAAGGAAAAAAATCAAAAAGAACAAATACAAGAGTCCTGGTGTTAAGATGAATCTAACCAATATTTACAATTACAGTAATTGTTTTTCCTTAAAAAAAATTATGGTAATCGTTTTAGAGTATTATTAATAATACATGGACTATATAGATACTTTCTACGATTTCAAAGAACAAATAGGATTTCCGTTACCAAAAAAAAAAAAGATCAAATAGGATTTTAACTTAAAATTTGAGAATCTTCAATAAGTTGATTTTGAATTAACTTTGTATTTTAAATTAATTAACTTTGGATGATGATAAATTGATTGTAAAATAATTTATGTTTGAATTTTTCACATAAAAGTGACTTGAAGTTGAACAATAACTTAAAAATTAAAAATGGAGTCAAAAATTAAAAATGGAGTGTGTTTGGATGTGGAGATGTTTTGAGGTAATGTAATGTTTTGAGGGAATTCAAATACTTTTAGATGAATTCCATTGTTTGAATAATAATATGGAGGATTTTCAAAATGATGAAAATTTATGAAGTATTTTGTTCAAGTTAAATTTAGAGAATTTCAAATGACACATAAAAGCTAAGAATTTCAAATTTTCATTCTTATAATTTTTCAAATTTTGCATTTTGGTCCTCAAATTTTACAAAATTTTCAAATCGACCCACTAAATTTACAAAAAATTGCAATTTGACCCCTAATATTTTTTTGAAAATTACAAACTAACCCCTAAACTTACTTCAAAATTATATTTTGACCCCTCAAAATTTTTGAAATTTACAAATTGACCCCTAATTTCAATTTTTAAATTTGGCCCAAAAAATAAAATTTATAAAAGTTGCCAAAAATGATGACAATGAAATTTTTTATTACTTCATCCAAACAAGAATATTGAGAAATGAAAGCATTTTAATTGAATCATTTGAATTGCCTAGAATTCTAAATTCTTCAAAATTTCTCAATTACCTCATCCAAGCACACTCTAAGAGTCTGCACTCTTCTTATAAAAATTTAAATTAAATGTATTCTAGAAAATAAAAACATTTTTTTTTGTTAACAAAGTAAGTAAATCCTAATTTTTAATTCAAAATTTTAGAAGAGTCAGACTAGTTTTTTTACACTTTTTTTCTTGAAGAATTAAATTAAGTGAATAAAAAAAAGTTATTTTGCTTTTTGGAACTAAAACAACTTTTTTTTGGTAGATAGATAAAATAACAAACAACCATTGAAACTCACAGACATAAATGAAGGAATCAAAATTTAAACTCTGTTCACGGTATTCGGTATATCAGTTTTAGATTTTTTGTCAATTGAGTTAGGACGTACAGACAACGTATAACAACTTTTACTCATAAAAATCTCTCTAAATGTTCGCTTCGTGCAATTTGTGTGGATGGCCTATCGTGCCATCTAGCATCGCTCATTAGAAAATTCTAAAATCTGAAAAATACTTCTTTTTATGGTTAATTGTTGAAATAATAATACACATGAATTCTGGAAATAGCCACCGTAAAAATAAAAATAAGATTCTACCCTTCATATTTTTGTCCTCCAACAACCGATTCACACAGACGCCGACGTGGCAGAGAATATTGTCATGTGGCTGCTTTCACATGATTTTTAATGATGTGGCAATTTCTTTTCATGACGTGGCAATTTCATAGACGCCTCAATTTATTTTAATTTTTTGATCAAAACATGTAAAATTGCAATTTGTTCGAATAAGGATATGCTCACGGGGTCAAATTCTATACTGCAATTTTTGAGGTATGTTTAAAATTTTGTAGTGGAAGTTCTTATGATGTTTTAAACATGTCTTTAAAACCACATATTTTTATTTTTTTCATCATTCTTTACCCTCAATACCTTGTATATTATTGTGTCATTTATATTTATCCTGGAGGTTTAACTATTCCTTGAAAAAAAAAGTTTAACTACTTTTATTTTAGTCTCTGTTTTTTATTTAAGAAAGTTTAGATGAGTTAGGATTTCAGAGGTTCATCAAGATCATGACAAACCTCAAAACTCAAATAATATTTACTGAAGTATTTACAAAACATTAAGTACAACGACCTTGAAGGTGAGACATCTTCCTATCAACTGAGTCGACCTTCATTAATATTTTAGTCTTTGTTTTACCTTTTATTAAAAAAACATTTTAAATTCAATCTATTAATTTATTGGATATTCCATAACTTATCCTCCGTCTACTACTATTGATTAGCTTACAATCCCTAGCCATGCGTTATAAATCGATTAAGCACTAATCAATTACCTCGACATCAAGTAAGTGCTTTTTTCGGGGTATCAAAACCAAACAAGCTTAAGTAGGTTCACAAAGCACAATACTACCAAGTCAGTGTAGGGTACTTTTAACAATTTTCTAAGGACAATCCTCCTATACATAGCTTCACATTTTTATTTGGGTAATATTTATTTTGATTTTAAATATGTAACGAGTAACTACAATCAGCCACGATCTAGGTAGAGTAGTTTGGGGGCAACTGTCCCCATTACTCTTCTGGTTATATTTGTTAAATCTTTGATATTTTAATGATTGCTCCCTCTTAAAATAATTATTGCCCCCTATTAAATGAAAATTTATACCATAAAAAGAGTTTTACTCATGAGTTTTATAAAATCAAATGTGTAAATGCATTTGAGATAAAATTTGAATAATTTCTACCATATTTTTTAAATATAACGACATGTAAAGAACAATTTTAATTTGTAGATGTTGACGAGTCTTTTAATTTTTCTAATATATAATAGGATAGTGTTTATAATCTTGAGTATTTTGCTCAATGATAATGATGTTATTATTATATCACTTTTGCATTGTTAAAAAATTACTATAAATATTTATCATATAAAATTCTGCCCCCGCAAATCAACATTTATGGATCCGTCAGTGACTACATTAATCATTTAATGTATCGAAATTTTGAAATAGTATTTGATTGTGTATTATGTTAGTCAAAATAGTTCCTTACGATAAAATGTATCGTTAATACTATCATATTAGTCGCTCAATATATAAAAAGAGTTAATATTAATATTGAACGATTATTTTAATGTCAGAAAATATTTTAGCTAAAAAGTACCGCAGATTCAAAGATTATTTTAGAATATTGATATATTGAAGGACACTCACACTTGTAATTACTCATTAGACACCAAAGCGACTATTAGCCTCTTTTTGTTAGTCTTTGTATAAAACGATTCGTTTTGAGTTTATTAAAACGCAAATATACAACGTAGTTTCGTCCTTCTTCATCTTTCTTCTCTTCCCCAATTTTCTAGGGTTTGCAGATTTTCAATTTCCCAATTCCTCCGTACTTTCATTTCGATAACCACAAATTCAACTCTATATCACAACATCTCTCTTCCTTTTTTTCTCTATTTCAAGTTTCCCTTCATTTTTCAGGTGAATTTTTTCTTCTTCTTAATTTTCCCCCTTTTAATCACGCTGTTTCATACAATTAAATTGATATATGAAACTCTCGTAACGGATTCTCACTTTGATTTGCATCTCCAATTATTGACTAATTCATATTTTTCGGTCTAATAATCATTTAATAACTTGATAATCGGTTAATTGATTTGATTGTTCTGTGAAAGAATTGATTTTTACTGAATTTGTTTGTTTTTGTTTTTGTTGTTTTGCTTTAACAGGGAAACTTTATCTTTGTCTGATCGTGAAAAGTATATTTTTGAGCTCATTGGGGATCGGGTGTTGGGAGGATGCCTAGAGACTTGTCGCGATCCCGATCGCCTCCGTACAGGCGTAGGCGTTCACCGTCACCGGTTGGACATAGATATAGCAGGAGGAGCAGACGAGATAGAAGCCGGTCTCCATATTCGTATAGCAGGTGATCCTGTTTGAATGTTTAATTTTCTATGTGATATGTATTATTGAGGTAGAATTGATTCGGGACTCGTGTTTTACAAATTAATTGCTGTGTATCTATAACACTTATTTGTCGGTATTTGCTGTATTATGACGTAAACTGTACCTGGTGGTGGCTTTGAGTATTAGTTAACAATCCATATCACTGTCGCATTTGCTGAGAGAAGTTTTTTTAAAATTGAATTTGTTAATATCTTATCTGCAATATACTATGTAACAATATATTAAATAGTCTTGCTTTGATTTCTATCAAATGAATTTTTAAAGGACCTTGAATATGGATTAGTTATTAATGATTTTCAAGCAAAAAATGTGAGGGGAATATTCAGCTAATTAATGGGGCGTTATATTCGTAGTTCACGTAGGGAACCCAAAATCTTAGCGATGGCCCTGATTGTGCGATATATATATATATATCGACTCCAAGAGTAAGTATAAAAAGTTACTCCAAATCATAACCATTGATTTTAATATCCTAGGTGTGTATTGACGATTCTTTTAGGTGTTTTTTTTTGTTCAATACATGTTATGCACACTATTCTGTGCCTTTATTGTTGACAGAATGAATCGAAAATCCTTCTCCCAGGCATAAACAGCTTGTGTTTAGACTGTGGTCTCACCGGTGCCGGGCTGTTTAAGAAGAAGGAGTATATAAACCTAATTACGAGGATTAAAAGCAATTGATCACAACCATCAATTAATATTAAAATCAGTGGTTAGGATTTGGAGTAACTCTTTATACTTACTCTTGGAGTCAATGGATCCCTTCTCTCTCTCTCTCTCTCTCTCTCTCTCTCTATATATATATATATATATTATTTGCTTTCAGGTTTGGTGTTCTATGGACATAACATGGATGTTATACTATTACAATAATATTCTTCCAAAATTGTATTTAATTAACCAGGGGTTAGCTTTGAGGCAAAACGTGTAAAACAATATGTTTTAGTGGGGCTCTTCTTCTTTCCATTATATTAACGTCTTATTTGGATGCTAAAGAAATTCCATAAAAAAAAAGAGAATATCTTTGATGGAGTATTTGTGGAAAACTGACTTTTTACTTTGTTTGATGAAATGCATATGGCATTTTGACGAGGACATAAAATTGGGTAGTCATCACACTTTCAAGACCACAGAGCTATTGTGTATTTATGACTAAAATGTGGTGGTCAATGTTGAACCCCATGATTGATAATGCTGGTTATTCGTGAAGTGTAATTTGAATTCAATATCTACTTTGTAGTTTCTTATCATTTAGCTTCTTTGTTGTACGTGTTCGATTGGGTACAAATGGACGGCTAAATTTCTTTTAGTATGCCATTTGGATTTGGACCTCTTCTGTTAAGCTTAACTCGTTGAACACTTGAACTACGGAATGAGATGCATGCTGTTATGCTGGATGATTGACATTGCTAATATTCAAGTATTTGAAGACCCCGTCATAAGTGTCCGGTGATGGTGTCACATACTTTTTATTACTTGCTAATTGTCAATGGGTTTCTTTTTTTGTGTGGTTTCTTATTTGTGTGGAGGTTGAAACTCATTAATGAATCATATATAGGGCATTATGTAGAGAGCAAGATAGGATATATGATATTTATAAAAAATAGGAAACACCAGTTTCTTCCCATAACATGGAAAATGAGGGATATGAACAGGTGGTGAGTTCTGATAAGTGTTTTTTCATTGCTCGATTGTGACATTTGCTTCTTCATGTGATAAAAGATGGAGCAGACAATGATTATTTTGAGAGGTAACCGTACATGTTTTCGTATTAACATGCTAGATGGTGGGCAGGCTTTATATTCACTTAAGATAGCTGTTTGGTTTTGTAAGGGTTCATTGCTTATGATCATTTGTATTATCTCACAGGCGAAAAAGTCGTTCTATTTCACCAAGAGGCCGCAGAAGTCCTTCTACAACTACTTGGCGTCGCAGAAGTCGATCTCCAGCTGCAAAACGATACAGAAGACAAAGAAGTAGGAGTTCCTCATTGTCTCCTGCTCATAAATCTTCCAGTTCAAGCCTTGGGTCAGTAGAGCAGAAAACTGCAATTGAGAAACAAAGGAAAGAAGAGGAGAAGAAAAGGTAGATAAAAAGCTTACCGTTTTGTTCTAATTCTGCCTTTTCTTCACTTCTATTTGATTTATGTTTTAAGATGGAAATCATTAGTTGGCTCTTCTGGTTTTTGATGAAAATTTCAGTATTTTATGTGTAAATTATATTTATTGCTGAAACCTTAGGACATTGACATTATTAATGCACATAACTTCTATGCACAAAAGGTGTATATCATTGGTAAGACAGACTGGCTGAAAATTAAGAAGGATATTATGGTAGACCTTTGTAACCGTTTCCTTTCTCTTGTTAAATTGTTATAGCTGGAAATTAGCATGCTCCACTTCCAGGGCATCTATTGATTTGTATTGTGATTAATTTCATATTGTATAGAACATGTTGATATGATTCAAGACCTATTTACTAGGTAATGGAAAATTTTCACTGCTTTTGCTCTTATCATCCATAGACTAAGGGCTATGCCACTATGTTTTTCCCCAATTGCTTCTCCACTCCATCCTTATAATATGAACATTATGATTTTTTGACTAGTTGATGGCCTTGTTGGCTTAAACAAAAAGAAAATAATAATTATGTAAAGGAATGTGATATTGCACTTTTTCTTCCACCGTATTTCTTATGAAGCAGAAAATATCTGTCTCCTTTGTGGTTATCAGTATATGTTTTCTTGACGGGGTTTCTAGTATGAATTTGCAGAGGGGTTGGAAACCATACATTTTTTTTCTTAATTTTTTCCCAATGGTCTATGTTTTGGTTGTTTTTGGAGGATTTCTTATTCTCCCTTGCTTTTCGTTTGGATTTTTTCTTTCAACCCAAAAAGGAAAACATTGCACCTTACTTCTCTCTCTTTCTTTATTATACGCGTTCTTAATTCTGGACTAAGCTCCATCCTTGCAGGCAGTAATTATCATGTTGTATGATTTTATGTCTCATAATTTATAATTTTTGTACCAGCTTATATTTATTACTTTCTACTGCCAACAGCCACATAATATTTGTCGAGCTCTGAAACTGTGTGGGTTTCATCCTGATTGTTCAGAACGATTCTTCATCATTTGTGTGAGATGGAAAAGGAAATTGATCTATATCTATGCTATTTAATTTATGCGTTTTGACACTGTTAATGTGAAATAATTAAAATATGTCGCACTTATTGACCATTATTTTTTTCACGACTTGTCCCATGCCACCACTTTTATGTTGAGGGCTTGAGGTTGAGGGTTAGAATATCTACTCAAATACAATGCAACTTTTGATTAAAATGAAGTGAAATACTTCTCTTGTTACATAGTTAGATTATTTGATCTTCACAACACTCGGTGCTCAAAGTCCACATTGAGTAGTATATGATGCTCGGTGGAGTATTTAAGTGGCTTGGTTCTTCCCTTTTGACAGCTAACTTTTAAGGGAGGACTCCTCGAGTACTTTGATACTTATCACACTCCTCCTTCTCTCTGCGCCGGTGGACGATTTCCATCAATTTACTTGCTGGATGCCCTAGTCTTCATCATACTAACCATCAACTAATTATTGTTTCCCATGAATGAATGGTTACAGAAGATAGGATTTATAATAGGAATCCTATCGTTAGAGAGAATATTTGGGTAGACAGGTTGCTCTCATTGTTGAAAAGATGACAGTCTTGTCTTGTAAGGGTTGTGCATGTTTAGAGAAGATCTTTAGCAACATTGTCACTGTCAAGGAGGTTGACCAGATATGGTTAGTTCGATAGAAAGAGGTAGGGAGTACCAAGAAAAACTAAATGCCGACACTTTTCAAACTTATTAGATGACAGGGCGTTATGGCGGTGTTTTTTGATCCTTGTAGCTTACTCCCATCTAGTGGGGAAAGATTTGGTTCTTGTGTGGTAAACATTTTCATCACGTTTCCTTCTTCCCCCCATTTGGTGGGGTAAAGCTCTTAGCCATGGGCGGAGGTATATATGGGGATAAGTTGTTTAGGATTTCATCTGTTCTTGCACACAGTGAGAAAGATAGATCTAACCTTGAGACCCACCTCAAAGGGTCTAGGCATCAAGCTGGCTTACAGACTGGGTTGTTTTCAAGTTTGATCATGTTTTTCAGTTCAATTCTTTGGATGCAATGGTCATCCGTTCTTACTTTTCATTTAAAACTTAACCTTGACATTTTATTAGAGTAAATTGCGGGCTATGAAGATAAATATCATTTCAATAGTATTACATTGTGCTGAAATATGGTTTGTCAATTGGCCTGATGCCTTAATAACTTAAACTAGCAAAAGAATTTGACCTATTTTACAACAACTAAGATGGCAAAGATATATAATACAAAAATTCTAGTATTTCCATGATTAGTTTAAAACTGCAGCATGTTACTTTAATTTCTTCTCCACAGGCTTATCTGAAGGAAGGTACGGTACTGCTATAATTCAACTTGTTATGTTTGATGATCAAATTGGCTGCTTCATTTATCTACTGTTCACCAGTTTTGAAACATTTGTTTGGATCAGGATTCAATAGAGGTATGCCTTAAAAGCATGACCATTTTTTAGTTCCTTTGTCACCATGGAGGTTAGTTTGTCGTTGATTGTGGTTTTCTGTTAAGTAGTTTAGGTAAGTGTAAAAAGAAGAAAGGGGAGAATGTAAAGGGGATAAAAATTGAAGCAGGCATGTTTATTGTCCAGTTTCTATGTGAGATTCCAATGATAAAGAATATTGAGGCTACTTATATGTGGCACTCCCCTGTTTGTGTAGCAATTTTCCTGCTTAACATTTTGTATGCTTTCACAGGCGTCAACAGGAAGCAGAGTTGAAATTAATAGAAGAAGAGACTGCTAAGAGGGTTGAGGAAGCTATTCGTAAGAGAGTTGATGAAAGCTTGAGTTCTGAGGAGGTTCGGGTGGAGATTCAAAGGCGGTTGGAAGAGGGAAGAAAGAAACTTAATGACGAAGTCGCTGCTCAACTTCAAAAAGAAAAAGAAGCGGCTCTTATTGAGGCTAGACAGAAGGAGGTATGTATTTCAGATTGCACTATACTCTGATTATTTCCTTTCTCTGGAGTGACCAACATATGAATATCGCACTCTTTTGATTTAACAAATCTCCAGTCCTGCTTTTGGAGAAAATAAAATTTGAAATTTATTTTTGTTATCCTTTTAATCTTTAAATTTGCAAATTTGTTGATTTAATTGGTTAACTCAAGGCGTGATCATTTGATGGTGGAGTTTTGATAGGGTCACTTGTCTTTTAATTCATCTTATGTTCTTCCCTGAGCAAGTCCAAGGAGGGTACCAGTTGAGGGCTTTAATATTTTAACTCTTTTGATAATCCGATGAACATGCTTCAGTGTCTTTCGACCTTGTTTATGAAAAGCTCAAAAACTCTGTTTATACATAAAAAAAAACGAAGAGCTTGTTTTAGCCTATGAAACATGATTTGGGGATTTCCAGTTCCAGATTCTGTCTACATGAGATTACATAACACTTAATTTCGCAGGAACAAGCCTGAAATCATCGGAGAGAGCTTATATTAATACTTTTTATTTATGTTGTTCTGCAGGAACAAGCTCGTAAAGAGAAAGAAGATCTTGAAAGGATGCTTGAGGAAAACAGGAGGAAGATTGAAGAATCTCAGAGAAGGGAAGCATTAGAGCAGCAACGAAGGGAGGAGGAACGATATAGAGAGCTAGAAGAGTTACAGAGACAGAAAGAAGAAGCCATGCGAAGGAAGAAACAGGAAGAGGAGCAAGAACGTATAAACCAAATTAAGTTATTGGGAAAAAACAAATCCCGTCCAAAATTGTCATTTGCTCTCGGATCAAAATGACCGTTATGCAAGTATTTGTCTAGTTTATCTAAAGCGTTTGTGCTAAATTCTGTAATTTGCATACACAATTTAAGAAAATTAACAGCCTCCTTGGCTTCACTGTGATATCATCATTTCTGTTTCAAATTTGCATTAGATATGATTTTCTCATGGCCACTTAATTTTCCATACATGAGTCCTTGGCTATTACTACTATCTACTGTGAAATTGAACTCTGCCAGTACAAGTCGAGCATCCTTTATAGGGTAAGTTTAGTTTGCACCACTAATTAGACAGGTCCAACTTGGACCATTTTTTTTTTTTTTCATGTTTGGATTAGATTATCCACCACATCTTATTATGCACCATCCCATTCTCTCTTTTCTGTAATTTTTTTAAGAAAACAATTATGATAACTGTAATTGCTATCAAACCTATTGGATTATTTTTCTTCTTCATGTTATTATTCTTTTTCTAAGAAATAAGAATAGGCTTTATTCCCATAATATTTTTCTGTAAAAAAAAACCCAGAAATTTAGAATCCTTTTCTTCTTCCTCTCATTTCTATTGCTTTGAAACCTGCACACTTTGGTAAACACAACCGGGGAATAATTTGTAGATAAGATTGTTTTATTTTTTTTTTTGTTATTGTTGGGATGATTTTGGCTAAAGAAGAAAAGCAAAGGATATAAGAAAGGATTTGTTTTTATGTTGATGAAATGCATTTCTTAGTTTTCTAGATTTGTGTTGTGGTTGGTAATAATGATGATAAATGTGTTTTCAGGTTATTCTTTGATGATGGTTGACTTAGAAGTTGGGATAAGACAAGGAAATGAGAGAAATAAAGTTTATTACTTTATGAGTGATTTGGTGTGGATAGTGCATAATAAGATTTGATGGGTGATTTAATCTAATTGGTGTTCCAAACGAAATGCACCCTCCTTTATATAGTGCAAAACCAAAACGGAACAAAAGAAGATGACTCAAATTGCATGACCATTGAGAAAGAGACCATTGGAACACGGAAGGCGATACAGGTGTGGGGACTCGCCCCCAAGCATTATATTGTCTTAACTATCATAGTGTTTACGGTTACACCTTCATAGCATTTCTTCCATCGATCTATATTTTGATGAGATACTTTATATTTTCTAATAAATTTTAGTTCTGATTAGAACAAGTATCAATACACAAATATTAAATATTAAGTTGTGTAAACGCCATTGTATAATAGATAAATTGATTACAATAATGACTAGTCAAAGACAAATATCTGAATTTGAAACACTATTGAATCCAATCTAGTAGTGGATTGTAAAATGAAAATTGGAGAAATAAGTGTTGTAGTTTAGTCCTTTATTTTGAGATTGTCTGCCATGTGGACCGTGACTGAGTGTTGGTGTGACACATTAATTTATCATCATTAACATATAATTACCGTGACCAGATTCATGCTGACACTTCCAAGTTCCAACCAATGAAACATCGCCACGTCAAGATAAAGAGTACGTGGATCTTGTTTTTGCTTCACTGGCCCCCCTCGATGCAAATGCAATGCAGGTGACAGTACTGCAGCGCATTCAAATCAAGCTCGTGGTGGCATGCATAATTGAATTGAATCAATGCAATGTTATGTCCTCTCATGAATTTATGAGAAATGTTTTTTAGTATACACAAATCTTGACTTACACATATAGATTTTCTAGTTTTATATTTTTGTTCATTTCAAATAACATATTTCTTTTGTCTCTATTTCACTTGAGTTTTACACACTAGTCCATCCAAATTGACCTCGAGGAAAAATCAAACCTAAAATCTGACATTGAGGAGCATACTTCCAAATCAATACCATCAGACCAATCCAAATGAGTTTAAACGTAAACTATTTTACTAAAAAAGTGATTTTATGTTTTAGTTGAAAAAAGGAGCTGTGAAAGTACGGTATCGAAATACGGCATAAACAGTTCTGCTAAAAATGAAAGTGTTTTTATGCATTAGTTGAAAGAAGGAGCTGTGAAAGTAGTTTAATTGATTATTACATTGCATCATGATTGGCTGTATAATTGTGTTTAAAGGATCGGATCAACCTTGGAAATACTTAAACCAAATTTGTCACAAATGAAATGATTTGTATTTAAAAATTATTTTCATTTCAAGGTTTAATTTGTATAGAATGTGAATGTAAATGTGAATATATATATATTTTTGGTAAAATTATGTTCGTATTCCTTTAATTTTGACCATTTTCCAGATTAATCCTTTAATTTTTTTTGGTGGTTTTTTTTTTTTACTTTCCTAAATTAGTACTTTATGTTATTAATGTTTGCACGGTTAGTTTCTCAACAAAAAGTACGCATGGCATTTCAATATTGAGAATACGGACATTTAGATTCATCTTTGTTCTTTCTCCATTCACTTTCATATTCTTTCTACAATGTCTTTATTCAGGAGCAATGATTTAATCTTACAAATCGAAAACAATGGAACATACATCTCTAGTGTGAGATGTAATGATTAGACACTTGAATGTTGTCCATCTCTAGTTGTGGAATAAAAGTTGGGTTTGCAGCATAACCACAAATGATAATATAAATGACGACAATCCAAATGATAACGTACATGTGCAAACGTAATATAAAATAAATGAACGATTCAGCCAATTTAAAAAGATTAAACTTAGATGATAATAGACGTAATTTTGTCAAAAACGTTTTTGGACACTTTTTTCTTTTTACATGTGTATCTATATATATCTATATATATATATATATATATATATATATATATATATATATATATATATATATCATTGTAGATGTAAATATTTTTTAAGATATTATAGCAACTATAACATACAACAAAGTGATATGTGATATAATTTGATTAGATATACTCTCTTTTTTTAAGGAGAAAAATAATTAATCTCTTAATTATAGAGCAAATCATTATCTATAGTGATTTTTGTCAAAGTAACATGTCAGTCATATTATTTTTCTCTCAAAAAAAAATGTCAATCATATTATTTTGTATAAAACCTTGCGGACTTGATGATAAACCATTGCTTTTCGTATATCACAACAAAACTAATATCATTGTGGTGTAGATTAATCATGATCTTGTCATAATATAATGGGCTTTAAATTTTTTTGATTTAGTCTTTATATATCTTTTTTTATATAAGAACTTATTTATTAGTATTTACCATATTTTTAAAAATTTATTAGTATTAACCGTAAGATGGAGAACCTTATAAGGTCAAATTCGTAAGCAATCAATTAGATTAAATAATAGGAAGATTTTTTGTCTTGAGAATCTTTTAAGATAAATGAGCTTTTGAAATGATGCAAAGAATATATTACTTTTTGAAAAGGAAAAAAAAATTCTTCCACTAAAAAGTTTTAATAACAAAGATCGAGGAATATCATGTAGTAATCCTAAATAAGAGAGTCGTTTAATTTGAATGAATGATATATAGTATTAAATTCCACGATTTACGTCCTAATTAAGTTGGCTGTATTCACAGAGAATATTGGTAAAAGATGCTATAGTACTAATAAAGAGTCATAGATGACCGTTGATTGAATAAGAGCGTTGATCACACGAGCCAAAAATCAACGTGAGCTCTTCTTAATTATCACGTCTTCTAAACATTTTGTTAATTGTCAACAAGGTTAGGTTAGGTTTTAAGAGTATATAAATATGGGTGACACTCACATTTGCTTTTGCTAGCTTATTATATATGCTTCTCTATTTCATTGTTGAGATGAGAATCATATATGGTTTGATTAAATTGTTTTAGCTATATGAACATATTCTTCATTTTTATATGGTGGTTGGAAAGGAATTGAAAAGGGAGATTATGGTTGATGGGAATGTTGTTTGGCTCGAGGTAATAACTAACTCAATTTCTTTGTTTTCAAAGCTTTTCTTTGTTTCACTCTTTTTGATCATTTGAAAGTTGAAACTAAGTGAGCTTCAAAGGTTTGATTTTGAAGTGTAATCTCGGACCAGGCTTCATTCCTACCAACTTGATCTCTCTAAAGACCTTGATCTTCTCATGGCCATGGCTAGCTTGAGGTAAGGTGATGCTAATGTCTTATCACTGATAACAAGATTTTCTAGTTTTTTTAATTGGAAATGTTGGTAACGGAAGAGAAAAATGTTAGTAGCAATATTTTCTAGATTTTCTAGCTTGTATTTGTTCATGTGTGTGAATTGAGAGATTTGCATGAGACAAATTAATTTGAAATTCGAAGAAAAAAAACATTTGTCAAAAAACATGTACTAACGACCAAGAGATCAGAAAGATGCCTTTCCTCTGACCTTGTTGTTGGTGTTGATGCATTGATATTGCCTCTGCTTATACGTTTGTCTTCTTTAATGTGGCTGCATCTCTCTCAACATCTCTCTCTATAAACTAATTAGAATTGGTACAAAATAAACCATAAATTTGATCTCTAAACTATCACCGTTTGTCTAATCAATTTAGCCATCTTTCATCAATTTAATCTTTAAACTATCGAAATATACCATGCAGTCCTTAAATTTTCATTTATCCATAAAATTATCTGTCATTTTCTTTAAAAATAAAAGAGAAATTGATAACTCAAAGATTATCTTGATGAATTAAAAATAATTTAGAGATTAAAAAAATTGTTCCAAAATGACAAGGGTAATTTAGAAATATATCACCTTTTTTTATTTATACACTTTTTTTTAACCAATTTATTTATACACTCTTTTTAATCTATAAAAATTGTCAAATTGATCATTCATTATAAGATAAATGTAGTAAATTAGTAAGGTTCTCAGAAATCCAATTGACTATAATTGTTTTTCTTGGGTTATGATTAGTGAGTGATTGTTATTAGCTTTTTCTAATTGATGTAAAGTAAACACATGGGACTTTGAATGTCTGCATTTTGTCAGTATACTATAGGTGTACGTCTGAACTAGGTAGCATTTAAGGGTTTCAAATTCCTACCTTTCTTTTTCTTGCTAAAACTTTCAACTCAATCAATATAGTTTGCCTTGTTTTTCTTTTCAGCTAACAGCACATTACTAATTTATTTACTACTACCGTTCTCTCTCCAAGATTCCTGTTCTTGACATATACAGTTTAAACTTACTTTCATTCAAGGCATTAATTTTTACAATTTTCTTGGCAAAAATTCTCGAATTTAGTTAGTTTTTTAAGTGAATGTTTGAAATCACGATTACATATTATGATTTTGTTGAATCTTTCGCATAACTTTTGCAAAATTACTGTGAAAAGTAATTTTGTCAAACTTGCGTTGAATTTAAACATGCATAAAAGCGAGATGAATATAATGATTTTAAAACAAAATTAGTATTAATTAGCATTAGCACAAACATTTCACTTTCATTGTTGGTTGATTCTTTTGATCATAGGGAAGGAGGTGCAACTGATGGCTGTTGCAGTTCTTTTTTGTTTTCTTGTTGTCTCTTTGTTAGTTGACTCAGATATTGACTATGACTAAGTGTAGTATGGATCTAGTCCCCAAAACTAGCCAAAATGTATACATTTTAATTTCCTATCAATTCAAGTTGAGGTCAAGTTGTATATCTCTTTGTTGCTTGCATACAATTTGAAGTACATAAAACCAAAACATGAGTCAAAGAAAAAACAAAAAATCAAAAGTGAGTTCTTTCAAGTTCTAGTCCAAGATCATGATTCATGAGGTACATAACAATGATGTTATCTCCTAGAGAAATTGTACTTTTTATTCCTTTGATCTTAACGCCATTCAGAAAGGAAAGGTGGTACCTAGCTTTAGGAGGAAAAAGTGATCGAAAAAGACCACGTGCTTTTTTTTGGAAGCTATAGTAGTGAATGTTGCAAGTATCTAATTTACATTTGAAATGTGCTGTCATGACCTTCAATGTACTATTGATTTCAACAAATCTTCATTCTTCAACTAAGAAATTATGAAAATGTATTTTTTTTGTTCATTTATTTCAGCTGAAGGAAAAACACAGTCTTAATTTATTAGAATTTATCTTGGCTTGACCTAGTATAGTAGTATACTGATTTCAAATAGAGGCAATTGAGGCATACCACGTGACAATTGCAAGTATACTGATTTCTTGTTCTTGAATTGTGTATCTTATTTATTTCCAAGCAATTTTTGTAATGCAAATTCAGACTTTTGCATTTTTTTTGCACAAGAAGACAATATATAATACGTAACAAAAAAAATACATTTTCATAATTTCTTAGTTGAAGAATGAACATTTGTTGAAATCAATACTACATTGAAGGTCATGGCAGCACATTTCAAATGCAAATTAGGCACTTGCAACATTCACTACTATAGCTTCCAAAAAAGGCACTTGGTCTTTTTCAATCACTTTTTTCCTCCTAAAGCTAGGTACCACCTTTCCCTTCTGAACGGCGTTCAGATCAAAGGAATAAAAAGTACAATTTCTCTAGGAGATAATAACATCATTGTTATGTACCTCATGAATCATGATCTTGGACTTGAACTTGAAAGAACTCACTTTTGATTTTTTGTTTTTTCTTTGACTCATGTTTTGGTTTTATGTACTTCAAATTGTATGCAACCAACAAAGAGATATACAACTTGACCTCAACTTGAATTGATAGGAAATTAAAATGTATACATTTTGGCTAGTTTTGGGGACTAGATCCATAGTACACTTAGTCATAGTCAATATCTGAGTCAACTAACAAAAGAAAAAGAGACAACAAGAAAACAAAAAAAGAACTGCAACAGCCGCCGGTAGCACCTCCTTCCCTATGATCAAACGAATCAACCAACAATGAAAGTGAAATGTTTGTGCTAATGCTAATTAATACTAATTTTGTTTTAAAATCATTATATTTATCTCGCTTTTATGCATGTTTAAATTCAACGCGAGTTTGACAAAATTACTTTGACTCACCATAATTTTGCAAAAGTTATGCGAAAGATTCAACAAAATCATAATATGCCATCGTGATTTCAAACATTCACTTAAAAAACTAACTAAATTCAAGCAATTTCTGTAATGCAAATTCAGACTTTTGCATTTTTTTTGCACAAGAAGACAATATATAATACGTAACAATGATACTGGTGAATGAGACATGACACAATAAGTAAAAGAGATTTACTTATTAATGATACAAACTAAACTGTTTCAGTTCATACAATTTTCAAGGTTTAGGGTTATTAAAGATTTAAACACGTAGTGATTTTTTAGATTTCTCTACAATTAGACTGAGCATATAACACAAGAATCAAAGAAGAATGAACACTGTCTCAATTGTATCCTTTACAAAATTAAATCAAAATAAGTACAAGGTAAAGAAAACAATTTTATCTAAGAATACTGAGACATGTCAAAGTCAATTTTCACCTCTAAAATCACTTTTATCATTTACTATTAAGATAGTTAGTTTTTTGTCGGTCTCGAACTAGGTACCACAAGGTGAGAGACCTAAGCTTGCAACCAAATGAAAAGATGAGTCTCTAAAATCACTTTTATCATTTATTATTAAAATAAAATAAAATATATACAATACTAAAGTGGCAAAGTGCTAAAGGTAAAATGACAATCTTAATATTTACAAAATTAAATAAAAAAAATATATATGCACTAGTTTTTTTTTGTTTTTTTGAAATGTCAAATATAATATATAAATAAAAAATTGGGCTTTTCTAGTTTGGTTTTTTTGGCCAAATTGTTCAAGATTTCACAAAATACCTCAGCAATATAAGTAAATCAAGAAAGTTGTACATGTAAAGATGTCAATATGTTCATTTCCAATATTTACATATATGCCATCATATACTAGTGGATACTTTTTTCTTCACAATGATTGTGATTGCTAACGAAGCTTGCCAAAAACATCTGTAACTAATGGATATGGAATCAATAACATTCGATTGATCAATTAGAAAAATTATTGTTCACTAACGTGTATAATGCCCCACCACAACTAAATAATATATGTCTTAGTTCTTTGCTTTATGGTTCAGAACTTTAGCTAGTAGTACACTCACTTTTTTTTCTTCAACAAACAAGAACAGCACACAGCATCTAATTCTTCAACAAAAAGATAGTCTATTATAAGTAACTTTTTTTTCTTTTAACTTTTAATTAGCATAAATTCAGACCATATAGCAGTGTGAACTACAATCCTCATTAATCTTTCCCCTGCTCTTTTGGAAAATAAAAAAGCCATCGGTGTCAATTAAGTGCCTGAGTGACACGCTTACAATTAACAATACTAACGTTTGTCATTAAAAAAAATAATACCACAAAAGTCATGTCTAAAAATATAGTGCGGTATTTACTAAAGTAGTAAAGATCCTGTGTAATATTGCACGATTGTGAAAAAAACAAATTAGTGACATCAAATAGTAAATATCTTGTACAATTCTGTGCGTTCGAATTCGCTGTTCTAAAGTTACTTCAATTTTCTGAAGTTACCATAAAAAGTCAGAGGATACTCGTCTTTGATGTGAAACGATTCATTAATTCTAGTCTTCAAAACTGGATTATGTTTGGATTGAAGAATATTTACTTGTGTTTCTGAATTCCTAACCGGTTTATTTAGACGGGAATTGGAAAGTGACTTGATTCCCACTAGCTCAGTATGAGGTGAAGTACTTGTATGTATGGTAATTTTCTCTCATCCATCTTTCTAAATGTAATAGAAATTCTGCAGCAAAAGACAAATATTAAAAACAACAAAATATTTTCAAGTGTATATGATATTATGGTATTTAAAGTACCTTTTTGATGACACGGATGGAATACAATGTTTAGCAATATCTGCTCCATTAATTACCATTCAAAACAAATACTGACCTGCATGATCAAAACTAACTACTATATATCAAGTTTCTAAACAACAAATACATAGGGAATTAAAATAAAGGTCATGTTCAAAATTTGATTCATGAGAAGTCACAAGAAAATGGAAAAGAAGAAGCTTACCCTACAGGTAAAGGAATAGAAGCGGGACCAGACCGAAAACTCTCCGGGTTGAATTGCTTTCAGATTTGAACCAAATAATATTTTAGCTTCGTTTAAGATTCAAGAATGAGATCAATGTGAGGAGAATGCAGTCCCCTACCTACATCATATATGTTGACAATTAATGCAACTGTCAGGAACACACGTTGGAGGAACTATGTTCCATCTAACCATCCTCTTTATCATTTGCTTCAACACGCCCAGGCAAAGGGAAAACAAAATAGTATATGCTAAAGTTGACAAATAAATCAAAGGGAATGTGATTGAATTGAAGAATAAAAGGAGAAAATAAGAAGCTTTGTATATACCTCTAAGTCTTCCTTGTTGTCCTCTCCGTTGCAATCTGTATATATACTCAGCAATTTCATTCTGCTCCGTAGCATTGAAAACACCGGTGTGAAGTTCAAGATCCTGCAACAAATTTATGTCTCTCCCATTGATTCTTTCAATGAAGGTAAAGTCTTTTTTGCATTGAACTTCAGAATAACGGATATGCTCCTTTCGCTCTTCCGATAACTCATTTTTAGATGAAGAAACATCAACAATTCCATCATTTAACAACAATTCAGTATCAGATTGCTTGCATTCTTTCAGATATTTAATTGAAGAATCAAAATTGTGTTTGTTATTCTTCATTGTGAGAATAAAATCATGTTTTTGTAAAGAGTTCCTTGGATTGTACACTATTCTAATTCATTTATTCAAAGATTTTGCTATTGAAGCGTTGCCATTCAGAGACATGTGTATTGCTCCTCCAATATCTTTCAAGTCTCCACCGGGATACAAATTCTCATCGAGAGTAGAATCATGTTTTAGTAAAGAGTTTATTGGACTCTTCCACTCTTTTCTAACTCTTGTATTCAAAGATTCTGAATTTGAACCGTTACCATTCGTAGACGTGCATATTTCATCTCCAATATATATCTTCCCAGTCTTCACCATGATACGAAGTCTCACTGCGCTTTCCTATATTGAGATGATTAAAAAATTACATGTAATTCACTACTTATTATTAAAAAACGTACGCAGGCATAGAGATATAAAGTTTGAACTTGATTCATTAAGTTTTACACTATCAGCGTGTCACGGTTTAGAGGGATTATGCATGATAAAGGGTTAAATTTTTAATGGTCATGATTCATTGGCAATGTAAAAACTCAAAAGCCCTCGACTTTAACACCTAAAGTCTAAACCCTAAATCAAAGATGAGAAAGAGAAAATTGAATTGATCATTCTTATGGTAATTAAAAAACTATACACATACAAACATAATGAAAAAAGAGAGGAAAAGAGTGTTACTTACTTTTATGAAGGGTTCTTCTGATACGATCATGCACTAGCTAGGGTTTCACACTGGTGACAGAAGCCATGAGATAGAATTTCTAGAATCTCTTGTTTCGTCAAAGAATTCAGAAGTTCCATGTTTGGAGAATATTATTATTTGTTTATTGCTTCTCTGAATTCAATCACAATCGTAGGTAATGTGCGTAATGTTCCTGGATTTTAAGAGTATTATTTGTCTATTGCTTCACTCAAGTCATTCATACGGTAATGTTATATAAAGCCAAGGGACAGCTAAGCAAGTACGCATGTTTCGGTTAAGTTTCTTAAAAATACAACACAATCTCCAACTATGATAGATACTCTCTTTATTCTCTGTTTATTCTCTTTATCTATATATCTTCTATATAAAGGAAAGGTATACTTCTTTCATTTCAATTTTGCCATTTATACAAATTATTTTATTTATAATTTATTTTATTTATTTAATTAAATAATTGAAATTTTCAATTATCTATAATTTTATAAAAAAATATTGAATTTTGTGTACCATTTTTTCTTTACAGATGGAGGGGTTATAGAAAAACCCACACACATGTAAGATTTTGTTTACAATAGATATGATTTTATTTTGAGAAGATGTTTACAATAGATATGATTTTATTTTGAGAATAGATATGAAAGATTGCCTCAGGAAAAAAAGGAGATAAAATATGTTTTTTTTTTCCGCAAAAAAATGAAACATGTGTTCTTTTTTTGAGGCAGTATGAAAAGATATGTTTCTTTTTTTTTGGTACATGTATGAATGGTATGTTATAAATTATTTTTTTAACAAACTAAAATGTAATGTTGATGCATCATTCTCTCAAGCTTTGAATCGGGTTGGTATTGGTGTGTGAATTCGAGATGATGAAGGTCGTTATGTTTTAGCAAAAACTGAATGGCTGACTCCACTCCTTGATGTGGATTTGGGTGAGGCTTTAGGTTTATTATCAACTTTGTATTAGGTTCGTGATTTACAGCTGGGTATTGTGGACTTTGAGCTTGATTCCAAAACTAGGGTGAATAGTATTTATGGCCGTAAATGTGGCGTCTCTAATTTTAGCGCAGTGATCAATGACTGTAGACGTCTGTTAGCTTCTGATTTAGTAACCTCAGATGTTAGGTTTATTCGGAGACAAGCCAACGAAGTCGCTCATAGCTTTGCTAGGGTGACTTTGCATCATGCTAGTTTCCATATTCATATTAAGATTCCATCTTTTATCTCTACTATTATTTTAAATGAAATGCAATAAGTTTCTTATTGTAAAAAAAAAACAAACTAAAATGGATCTTATATTAAACGACAAAAGATGTTCACCTCAACACAAGATGTGTCAAAGAAGAGCAACAAAGTTCAAATACAACACTTCACCAAAAAGAAGAAGCAAAATAAAAACATATAACCAGCGTCCAAGCAATAATGGACGCTGCCACCACCCAATAAAAACATTTTTACAATATTTTTCTTCAGCCACCACATCGATAAATACCTGACCTTATCCAACAAGTGAGACATAGATTTTGCCTTATTATTAAAGATTCTACGAGTCTTATGTTATAAATCATTAAAGAAAACATTATCAGTCTTATCATTCATAAAAAAAAATAGGTTTTTTTTTTAAATAAAATTAGGTAAATTCTTTGTTAATTGGAGTTTGGTTGAGCACCGGTATTCTATAAGTAAAACTTATTTAACATTTCAATTTTTTTCAAAATAAAATAATATAAAAATATAATTGAATGATTGGATGTGGGTATATACCTAATCAAATTTCGTGGGTACCATTGTGTTCATAATAAATTACCAATCCTTATGTTTATTGTAACAAAAAAAATTGTTATATTTACTGGTAGATACTCCAAACTCATATCTTAATAAGTCACTCAACAGTGTAATTAAATTGACATCTTAATTGCACAGAAAGGCAGTCCACAAGTCTCAACTTAAATGACAAAAATGCCAAAATTGCTAGGCCAGACACTATGACTGAACCGGGGTTCGAACACCGACACCTCCATTTGTATGTGTGGGTTTCAATGGTTATTTTTCATAAGTTCTAGTCTCTTAAAGGATTACATTTTAAGAAATTCCATGAACACACTCCTTCTCAATCCACTCTTTTCTATTAGTTGAAATTCAAATTGATTATACTAAATCACTTGAGACCCACCTCCCCTAAAGTCTATTAAAATGATAATGACACACCCCCTCCATTGGATGAAAACTTGAAATCATTCTATAGTATGTAATTGAAATTGTGTTGCATAGTTTATTTCCATTATGAAATCCAATTTCAAATGGTTGTATGAGAATATATTTGGAGTCTTGAGTCTAAATAAAGTTTCATAATCTTCAATTTTTGACTAGTTGAACTTAAGAGTTTTTCATCAAATTTGAATGAAGTCTAAGCAAAAGTTATAAATGAACGACATGTCGCAAAAGATATAAATAGGTGACATTTTTTTAGAGGAAATAGGTGACATTTTTTCTTTTGTTACTAATGTTGAAAAAAAATGTTACAAAAAATATACACAAGTAACATTTCTTAGTTGTTACTAAAGATACTAAAAAAAATGTTACTGAAGCTGTTTAGTAACATAGGTGCTAACATTTTTTCTGACACTAGATTTCATTTCTAATAACCTTTTTATGGTTGTTTGAATAACAAAATTACTTTGAAAATTGTACCTCAGAAACAGTTTAGTTCCTAATAAGAATAACAATTCAGTTTACACCAAGCTGCTAAAACAGTTCGGTTTGAGAACCAAAACCACGGTGCACCAAACCAATTACACATGTCACTTTGGTTTGGAATGAATCAAAATGGTTCAGTTCAATTTTTCTATACTATTCTTACGATCCGGTTTAGTTTTTGTCATGACCCAAACTTTGGACAGGCCTATCCAACAGTTATACAATATAATACTTGTTTCTCTAACTTATTATGTTTTACAATTAGAAACATATTGATGTTATTTGGACACCGCAAATACTTGTTTTTAATTTTATCGACTGCAATATTCTCTTGAAAAAATTGAAGATATTTTTTTTTTGTTATCAATAGATCTCTTTAAGACTTTGTAAATCAGACACATCTAAAGAGATCTGAGAGAGAAAAATGGACAGAGAAATGGAAAATGGGAGAACCACTCCACATAGGTTAAAGGATTTGAGTCACATGAGCGACAACAAACTATGTCAACAAAGCCTATTATTCCTTTGTGCACACTATATATGTCAACAAAACCAATCTTAAAAAAATCATCAAGATTTAATTCCTCTTTAATGGGCCACCCAAAACAATATATGCTATCAAAATACAAACGAATATTCCTTTTAGAAATCAACCTCTGTAGCAATGACACCTCTGATCAAGGGTGTGTCTGGTGCCCGCCACCACACATGTTATTACGTTCAATTAATTCATTTTATCAAATTATTACTTATGTTTGGGTGGCAGTGTTAGTGACATCTATGTACGTGCTTCATAAAAACTAATTACCTATATAATCTTTGTGTGTGCCTCTTGCTCTGTAGTTATGCATCAAATCTGAATTTAGCATACAATTGGTCATAAAATGGATCATCATTAATCTAATTGTAGTCATAAACAAGTTTAATACACACACACACACACACACACAAGTACTAACTAAATCGGGGGGTTGGGTAGGTCAACTGGTTTGAGCAAAGCGATAAGGAGTTGGAGGTCCCAGGTTCAAACCCGAACAAAGTAGAAAAAATTAATCTAACAACTAAATCATTTAAAGATAATTTTTCCTTAACTTGTGCAGTGATACAAAGTCATAACCTTTATAATAAGTCATACTTCAAAGTTAAAACCACCATATCAAGCAATTGCAAGGTAGACGCTAATGAAACGACAAGAAGGATAGAGAAACGACTGCCTACATTGTCTATATGTTATCTATGAACTGAAAGTTTACATGTTGCAGATGCCTTTATGCACGAGGACACCTTTCTTTCTATTTCAAGTGGTTCCCATTCGCTCCAGATTGTCATGGTTTGTAATTTTTTTGGCATTTTTCAAAATATATTTTGATAACAAAAGCTCACATTGTAGACCTGAAACGTTCCAAATAGTGCAAGTTCTAAGGTATGATGACACGCATTGTGGAACAAATTCTGGTTCCACCCAACTTTCATAATCATCATCATCATCATCTTCGTTTCACATTGCCTCCTATTAATAGAACACGTAAAATAAAATAAAACGTGAGCGTGTTGCGGCTGTACTACCAAAAAACGATAAACCAAATACAATTCTTAAACTTAAACAAACCTGATAAAGTTCAAGACTCTGAAGCTTAGGGAAGTGGTGGAGTAGTTGTGCTGCCAAAGCCAAATTATAGTGGAGATCCGGGTGGGTCAAATTATGAAAGGTAGGAATGTCATCATAAGGGCGTTGTGGCCGATTCACCTAAATTATGTAGAAAGACACCCCATCAAATCAGAGCAAATTCCCAAAATAAAACGCAGATAAATCACATTTTTGTTGTTTTCCTTCCCATTCAATCCGTGTATTGTATTTAATTGAGCTCTATGAAACACTAATACATGATATGACACGTTGACATATATATTGGTAAATTTTTTTTGAGAAAATAGAATTATCAAATGTAATCACATGTCCCAATGTATTGAACACCGACATGTATCAACCACCAGAAAGGTCTTCAATATAAAAGGTTAATTCAACATAAAACGAGGTAACATGCATACTATTCATAATCAGACTAACCTCATAGTGTGTTGGGTACAACGTGGATTTATCTATGCGGAGAGACACTGATGTAGAAAATGTTTTCCACATAAAATAAGAGCATGAACATTGATTCATATATGCTCTTGTCAATTTGGGTAAGTCTAAGTTTTTAAGCTCTTGAAGAGAAAATCTTCCTCGCCACTTAAGTATATATCACACAATAGTAGATCCTCAAGAATTGGGCATCCAACCAGAAACAACAAAAAGTCTCGAACTTCTGAGAATTGAATGAGATCCAAATGAAGGGTTTTGAGTGATGGAAATCTAAATCCAATAGAAAAAGAAAAGCCATTCACACAGTAGTTATTGAGGTTGAGACTTACAATGGTTGTGCAGGTGAAGTTGTTGATGGGCAAGTTGGGTAGGTATTGGTAATAACCATCAAAGACGCAAAGATTGAGATGAAGATACTTGAGTCTACCGCGTTGAACAACAAGGTTGAGTCATTCGTTGATATTGGGAAACCCTAAATGATAGCCAAGATCAGGGTTAACGTATTGAATATAGAAGTGGAAAGTGCGAAAAGTGGTTATAATAGAAAGAGAGCAATTTGTTTTACGAAAAGTGCAGCAATTGGATATTATTAAAAAAAAAAAAAAAAAAACTTCTTAAAAAACGGTTATAGTAGAAAAAGGTAAAAAAAAAACGGTTATAGTAGAAAAAAGAATAATTTTTTTGAAGAAACAAATTTTTTTGACAAACAATTTCTTTTTTTGTTTCACAAAAAGTGGAGCAGTTGATATTATTAAAAAAAAATCGATAACAAACTTCTAAAAGAACCTGGATAAAGCTGATATATTAAAACTTATGTCAGCTAAATTGTCTAAAATATCATGGTCAATTCGCTATTTAGTTTTTTTGAAACATCAATTTGTTATTTAATAATAAGCAAAAAGAATGTATTATTATCATTCTTTCGTTTGTTTTTGTAATTTCGCCGTCTTTGCACTACTCTGTTTGTTTTTATTTCTCGTCATTGTGCGGTGTGTCTTTGATTTCCAGTCTTAGTACAATGTTTATTTGATTGAGGTTGAAATATTGTTTAATTTTTTTTTCATTATTAAAATACTGTTTTACCCCATCCTTGTTACCTTTTCAATTATCTTTTATTCCGTTATTTCTCAATTCTTCATCCGCATGCTTATCATCGTCGTGTACTTCTCCCATCTGTACAAGCATCATGCTTATGATTATATGTATCGATATGTATTAATTAATGTACAAATATGAGATTAAGAAAAGAATAAAAAACAGTAATTGATATTCAATGTTGTATCTGCATATTTATTCACATTTTTTTTTAAAACAATGAACGAGATTAGAACATGAATATCAAATAAATCATATTCTACTTTCCAAACGAAGTCTTTTATTCAATGACTTTTATTTAATTATTTTAATAAAAGATAATATTTATTAAGGGTTAATATATATTTATCCACTGTAATATTAGCGGTTTTTGGTTTTATCCTCCTATAAAATTTTGTGTTTAAATTCCAACCTTGTAGTATTTATAAAATTTTGTGAAAATGGTTTCGAAATAACCAATGTAGGAGTGACAATAGAGGATAGAAATGGTGATAGTAAAACAGATTGAAACAATCATATTTCAGAACTCCAAGAAATGTTTACAAACCAATGCGAGAGAAAAAAAATCACCAATCATTGTTTCCCTTCTACCTTATTCGTCTCATTTTTTGTGTCTAATTTCGGAAGAAGTAACCAAGAAACCATGGTGACTGATGTTGGTATAAATCTTATTCACTCATAGGTGCTATTTGGTTGGTATAAATCTTATTCACTCAAAGGTCCTACTTGGTTCAACATATGAGAGGAGAAGAGAGCGCATGAATTTTAAAATGCTTTATGTTTGGTTCGACAAAACAACTTAAAAGTGAGCTAAACTTAGCTTAGGAGGGATTTGGCTCTCCTCCTTTTCCCTCATCCCCACAAAAAAAAAAAATCAAACCAAGAAAACTTATGATAACCTCTCCCATCCCCTACCGTCAATTCCCCTCAAACAAAAAAACTTATAACCAAAAAAAATATAAAAAAAAATAGAAGAGTAATGAAAAGATTTCAGTATTTCACTACTCATAAGTCACTTGCATTAAATAAAATCATTCATAATTCACGTGTCTGCTTGGTATCTAATATTTCAAAAGAAACATTGATGGAATTAAGAACCAAAAAAGTAACTAAAGAAAAAGAACATGAGTAAAGCCTATAAAGCTAATAAACTCAGAAAAGCACTTCCAATGAATGATAGTTAGATCAAATTCACATCTGCATCTGCATAGAAAACAAAGTAAAAAAAAGTCAAAAACAAAATTAGCGGTGATTGACTAGCATGTGGCTTTTTCTTTCAATTGTAAACGATGTTACTAGAACATCTATAACAGTATTGGATACTGAATGGTATTTGCAAGTAAATTTAGACTCAGTATTTTGTTTAGGTTGCATATTTCTTAGTTGCTACAAATATTGTTTCTTTACAAATCCGAAAGTTGCTCATATTGTTATTCACACAAATTTGTGATGGCTTGCATGATAAAGACCGCACATTTATGACATACAAAGACTCCATATCTCTGACACAATCATTAGAAGTCATAGTTTGCATTTATTGATAGTCACTTAGTATATGTTTGGGTTGGTGGTGTATTTGGCGAAATCAAGGTGACACCAAATTAAAACTTTACCGAACTCATTGTCGATCCAAACATACACTTGGTGTCTCCCTTCTTCAACATGTTTGTTATTTGCACTTAGTACTGCATTACTCTTTAAAACTAGGAAGAAACTTCCCATTCACAGCTGCTACATCACTAATAAAAGCTGGGAAGAAACTTCCTATAACAAACAACTTTGAAAAGCATTTTTGTCTAATTGCTTGCCATCACCATTCAAGCATCTTTTGCCTTATAAAGAGGATAAGCAAAACATGATGACATAAAAATTGAGTGAACCAAACAAAGATCAATCAAATAGTAAACTAGATATGAAAAGGAATATCTTTCTTGTTATGGCTTCAATACAAAGCCATCCCTTTCACCCTTTTTCCCCTTCCTCAAAACTCAATTAAAAATACTTTCTCCAAGTTTTTCTTAGTTCCATTTTTATGCCCTCAAAACTTATATTGTTAGTTCTTTTTTTTTTTTTTTTTATGCCTGAAATGAACATGCAGCTACAATGGTAATCACTAAGTTTCTCCCCAATGACAAGTCATGCAATTACTGCATTTTATGGAGCAGTAGATTTTTGTTAGCTTATCTGCCTATGCCTACTACACCGCCCTTTAAAATAAACTGATTATTCCTTGTGCAACTAATAACCTATGTCAACTAAAAATCAATTAAGGATAATATTTGTTAATTTGTGCACCGAGACAAAGTTTACGACAACCTTCATAGCAGCACATATTTCATCAAACCACCAAATCAAACAATTTCATGCTAGAAGATAATGAAACAAAAGAGAAAATACTACTTACATAATCATATATGTTATCAATAAATTGAAAGTTGACATGTTGCATAAACGTGTAGATATAAGGATAGTTGACTTGCTATTTCAGATCGTTTATTGTAGCACCAGATTGACATATAGTTTCTAAAACTCTCGCATTCTCCAGAATAAATCTTGCTAACATAATGTGATTACGTTGTTGGCCTGCATATGCAAAGTCCCGCATAGTGCATGTTGTAAGGTTTAATAAAAGGCAAGTTGGAACTGATTTAGGATCTGCCCAATTGTGCATATAATCTCTTGTAATGTACTTATCTTGCTCATTGTCGCCTTGTAACTTCTGTTAATAACACATATACAAACAAAATAATAAAGGTATGTTAAGAAAAGATAAATCAAATATGATTGCTAAGTTTAACAAACAAACCTGATAAAGTTCAAGATTTTGAAGCTTAGGGCAATGGTGGAGCACTTGTACAACTATATCCCAATCATAGTTGAGCATCAAATGAGTCAAATTATGGAATGTAAGAAATTCATAATGGTAATAAGCCTAGATTGCACAAAAATACGGTATTAGAAATTAGGGTAAAATTCAATTCCACAAAATTAAAAATACAAATGAATCACATTGTTCATTATCATTCCATTCTATAATAAAACAAACCTTGGATAGTTGTATGCGTAGGAACTCCAAATTTGAAAGTGATTTCACCAGAAAATAGCATTCACAGTCGGCAATATCTGCTCTATTCAACTTTCTTAACATTGAGCTGCTTGCAAAGTAATCTAAAGAATGATGAGTGTAAGAATTCATGTATGTATCAGATAGTTGAAGATCTTCTAGAACTGGACAAGCATCTAAAAGCATCATTAATTCACGTCGTTGATCAAAGAAAATGTCTTTCAAATGTAGTGTTTTGAGTGCCAGGAAATTATAATGAGAATCATGACCATCCAAAAAGAACCAAAACCAACGGAGTTTGAGAACAACAAGGTTCGTACAAGCAAGGATACAAGTACGCAATTTAGAGGAATTACCAAAAAGGAGAGATTGAAGTCGAGAGGAATGGCTTTTACTGTGAAGGATGAATTTGTCGATGGAATGGTTACCGGCGGCTTCTCGCGAACGCAAGACGAAGAAGACGAATTTCTCGAAGTGGGAAAGCGATTCTCCATCTTTCGATCTGAATTCGAGAACGGAAACGTAAAGCCATAGATGAATCCATCGCTTTGAAAGAATGGATGTGGCTACGGCTTGTTTGGTATGAACAGAAGAGAGAATATGAATCAGGATATCGTCCGGTAAACTGCTGATCCTATCCATCGCTGCCGTTGGAAGTTTCTGCTCAGACAATATAGGGTTTGGAAGCAACAACGATTTCACTGGAACCATGATTTCGGTACTTACATCTTTAAACTATAACGATAAGGTTTGGAAGCAACAAGGATTTAACCTAGAGACCTGCAATCCGGATTCCCTGACTTTGTGGCGCCAGAGTCAGGGTTTGAAATTCCTCAAACACGAGGGGTATTTGATTTAACTCCAAAGTTTTATATATTCTTTAACACAAACAGCTTATCAAAACCAACTTTTAATTTCTCCTTTCATTATTAAAATACTGTTTTACCCCCATCCTTGTGACCTTTACAATTATCTTTTATTTCGTTATTAATTTCTCAATTCTTCATTTGCATGCTTTTCGGCTTCGTGTACTTTTGCCCATCTATACAAGCATCATGCTTGATGATTATATGTATCGATATGTATTAATTAACGTATAAGTATGAGATTGAGAAAAGAATAAAAATCATTACTTGATAGTCAATGTTGTATCTGCATATTTATTTACATTTTTTTTTAAACAATGAATGAGATTAGAACATGAATATCAAATAAATCATACTTTCCAAACAAAGTCTTTTATTCAATGACTTTTGGTTAATTATTTTAGGCTTAATTGATATGTTGTCCTCTAACTTATTTGTTATTTTCATTTTGGTCTCATAACTCTAAAAAAAATTCTTTTTGGTCCCTTATCTATGTTTTCGTCAGTCAAAGAGATCCTCTCCGTTAGTTTTTTTAATGCCTAATATTTCAGATATGATTTCAGTCATTAGATTGCAGGACCATTGTATGTAACGGTGAACCACCGACACCAATTTTTTTTGTTTTTCTTCATCTTCTCCCCTCACGTTCTTCTTCATCTTCATCAACAACAATCATTCAATCCAGAAATTCATCAACAACAACAACAAATCCATAAATTCAGAAATCATCATCAACAACAATCCTTCAATCCAGAAATTCATCACCAACAATCAACAACAAAATCATCATCACCACAATCTCATCACTACACCTTCAATCCAGAAATTCATCAACAACAAACAACAATCAACACATCAACAACACCCTTCCAATC
This sequence comes from Medicago ruthenica, assembly GCA_018208015.1. Classification (NCBI taxonomy): domain Eukaryota; kingdom Viridiplantae; phylum Streptophyta; class Magnoliopsida; order Fabales; family Fabaceae; genus Medicago; species Medicago ruthenica. The sequence goes on along the minus strand of CM031372.1, from coordinate 2,800,007 downwards.
CAAATATCTCAATCATGATGGCTCTGTTTGGTAAAAATAAGATATAAGCTAGCTAATAGCTGATAAGCTAGCTGACGGCTGAAAAGCTAGCTGATGGCTGAAAAGCTAGCTGATAGCTGATGACTGATAGCTGATAGCTTATAGCTGAAAAAACCCGTTTATTAAAAATAATGTGTTTGGTAAAATTAGCTGTTGAAGTGACTGATAAATATAAAAGGACATGTTTGTTAAATATATTTTTCATGAATTATATACAGCATAAAATTAGTTGTTGAATTGACTGATAAATATAAAATGACGTAAAAGAACATATTTTTTATATTTTTTTTTTATAATTTATGTTTATAAACATTTATTTAACAAAACCTGTTTAAATTCAATCATAGATTAAATATTAATTTCAGATTCATAAACATGTTATAATTCTAAGTTTTTTTTTAAGAATTCTAAGTTTTTTTAATTAACTAAACTTGCTTAATTTTATTATTGTATATTTTTTAAGAGAATGGTCTCAAAAACAAACAATAAAATGCAAAAACAAGCAATATGTAAAAACTTAAAAGTGAAAACGTGGGAAGTTATATATTTAAACGTGGGTGGTTGATTGATTTCAATAAAACAAAAAAAAAAACAATATAAATAAATTAATAAGGTTAAAAGTGGAAGAAAATATTAAAAGTTATAAGCTATAAGCTCAAAAGCTAGTTAAAATAGCATCTCAAAAAAAGCTATAAGCTAATGAGAGAAGCTTGTTACCAAACACATTTCATTTTTTTTCAAACAAGCTTATAAGCTAGTCTAAGAAGCTATAAGCTAGCCGATAGCTGATAGCTGATGACTGATAGCTGATAGCTTATAACTGAAAAACTCGCTTATTAAAAATAATGTGTTTGGTAAAATTAGTTGTTGAAATGACTGATAAATATAAAATGACATAAATGGACATGTTTGTTTAATATTTTTTTCATAAATTATATACATAATTTTTTTTACTTATTTATTTTTTAAAAAATATTTAAATTTATTTCAAATTACTTTCATCTTCAAAATGATAAATGTGTTTTATGAATTCAATTAAAAAAATTATTTAAATAAAATGGCTTCAATATTTATTGTATATTTTATTTAAAATTGTATATTATATTATATGAAATAAGAGCAACGTAAAAAAAAGTGAACAAAGAAAAAAATAAAAAGAACTACAACTGGATGATCCATATGGGTAGTACGTAAGTTGGTTGCACCAATATATAAAAAGTGGGTAGTTTTTTTTTTAAAAGATATAAAAAGTGGGTAGTTACTTATGAATATGAGTAGTTTTTTTATTAAAAAATAGTAAAATTAAAATAATAAGGTTAAAATTGGAAGAGAATATAAGAAGCTATAAGCTATAAGCTCAAAAGCTACTTGAAATAGCATCTCAGAAAAAGCTATAAGCTCACGAGAAAAGCTTGTTACCAAACACGTCATGTTTTGATCCAACAAGCTTATAAGCTTAATTCAATAAGCTATAAGCTAGCTTTTCGTCCTTACCAAACACAGCCGATGTAGATTCAATCGAAGTGTGGTGCGGCGATGGGATTTTGACCGTCCGCACCACTCAGTCACCAGTTTCTTCCGGCAGTCGCTTTTTCATCGCCTGGCTGGTTGCGTGGTGATGCAGACCGGCGATTCACAGTGGTTCCTGGGGACACTCTTGGCTAGATGGTTCGTAGGGGTAGATCTGATTCCGGATCTCTTGGTGGTTGATTCTCCGTCCTCCATTTACTGTTTGCATTTTACTTTTCCGGCGACGGCGTCTGGTGGTGTTCGTAAATGTTGGTTGGTGACTGGTGTTTCGTTTTCATTGGTGTTTCGTTTTCATTACTTTTTTTGTCTTCTTTGTTTTGTATGTGTTCCTTTTAGTGCTGGTGCTGGGCTTTGTTTGTGTGTTACGTGCCAATGGCTTCTTGCTCACATGGGTTGTGTTTGTTTATTATTAGGGTGGGTGTCTTTGTGTAGTTTTTGATTGTGGTCATGATGATGATTTTGTTGATGATGATTTAAAGAAGGCTTAATTGCAATTTTGGACCCCTAAGTATCACAAAGTTGCGATTTTGATCCCCTATAAAAAACAATAACAAATCAGCCCCCTAAGTTTACCCCATTTTGCAGTTTTGGCCCCCCATGTCAATTTTGACCAAGTCAATGTAGATGTGACACTTCAAAACGCCACGTGTGTAATTTTTTAATAAAATAAAATAAAAAAAAGCCACATATACATTAAAAGATTTAAATAAATGGAAAAAAAAGAAGAAAACAAAACAATAATATCAAACCCAGAAAAAAAGGCTATTCACAGCTACATGATTCCATTGAATCCAACAACCCAGAAAAAATGCTTTCCCATCTCAACAACAGCTTCATGATTCCTCTTCTTAATCCCTTCAATCCCTCCTTCAAACCTATTCACAAATTCCAAAGCCTCATGAACCACCAATTGAGCACTATAATTCCTTGTCCCAATCCAAGCACTTTCCACAGCTAACCCATTTCCATACTCACGAGACACAGCATGATGATGCAAATCACCACCACCACCACCACCACCAGTTTTAGGATTCTTTTTATTATACAAACACACAATCGAAGGTGGGCAAAAGAACCATTTATGCAAATTACTAGTATAAAAATCAGAACCAATCTCTTGCATATCAACATCGGTAAACGTAATTGAATGAGCAGCATCAACAAAAACATGTTCAACACCTTCCTCTCTACAAAACTGAATCAATTCTTTGACAGGAATCACAACACAAGGCATATAAGTAACATGATCAAAGAGAAAGAGAGAGATCAATGGAGTTGGTGGTAGTGCGGTAGATCTAGGCACGTACGGCCGTCGCCGGAAGTGGCGACGAAGAGTGGTTGAAGGTGATGGAGTGGAGAGTGAGTACTGAGATGGAAACGGCAAACAAGAGTGGCGTTGATGGTTGTGGTCGCAGATCTGGTGGCTTGCGGCGGCGACATCCGTTGTGATTGTTGGTGGTGTGGTGGTAGATACCTCTTCCTCTTTCATCTTGCTGAGTAACCCAAACCCTAGAATGGTCTGAGATTAAGTCCCCTAATTTTTTTTTGTTGTTGTTGTTTTTGTTAAAAAGAACAGAGAGGAAAGAAAAGGAGGAAGAAAATAGAAGGATTACCGAGAGGAAAGATGAAGAAGGAAGAAGAGGTAATAGATAGAGAAGAAAGAAGAGAAGGATGAAGTTTCTGGAAAAAAAAATTGATGTGTTTTTACATTTTTTTAATCCTTAAAAAAAGGGTTGATGATTTTTATTTTATTTTATTTTTGTTAAATCCAGCTTAGCTTTAATTTTTTTTTAAAAAAAAATCATTAAAACACATGGCACCTCACTTAAGTGATGTGGGTGCCACGTCTGCAATGACTGGGTCAAAATTGGTCTGGGGGCCAAAACTGCAAAATGGGGTAAACTCTGGGGGCTGATTTGTTATTGTTTTTTATAGGGGGTCAAAATCGCAAGTTCGTGATACTTAGGACGCCAAAACTGCAATTAAGCCTTTAAAGAATCGAAGGTGTAGTGATGAGATTGTGGTGAAGATGATGATGAAGATGGGGATGGAAGAAGATGAAGAAATGTTAATAAAATTATATGTTGGTGGTGCACCGTTAGATACAATGTTCATGTATAATCTAACCGTCTCCTTTTTTAAAAATAGATCAAATGGCTGAAATTAAAAAATTAATAAGGTCTATGGTGGACCATCTATAATGTTGGTCCACCATAGACATTTGGGGTTAAAGTTAACAGACGTGAATTTTTTTGACAAACGGGGATATATTTGAGGGACCGAAAAGAAATTTTTTAGAGTTATGTGACCAAAATGAAAACATCAAATAAGTTAGGGACCAAATGATCAATTAAGCCATTATTTTAATAAAAGATAATATTTATTAATTCTAAATAATAATGTTTTTCAAATAAGGATAAAAATGGAATAAAAAAATTATAACTCATTCCATTCCATCTACTTTTCAAATAATGGAATGAGAAATTTGTTCTAGTACAACCGTATTAGCAAAAATAATGTGATGCTGAACTGTAAGGTTTACTTGCCATATTCTAGTATGACCGTATGAGCATTCAAAATGTTGATAATTTTTTTAGCAAAAACACGTTGAGTATCTCTATAACTTCCTCCCTAAACAGCAAAAACATTACTCATCAATCTTGACATTTTGTACAGCATTTTGAGTGGTCAAATCCTTACTAATAACCTAGACGTCAGATCCTATGTGAAGCGGATTAAAATATTGGCCATGTTTGAACAATTTAGGCATCGTAGTAAACAACCAAGTGAACCCACTTGGGTTAGTTTCGTGGAACTGACTTGAGACTTACGAGTGTGTTCCTCATCAAAATCTCATGTTCGATTCTTCCCGTCGTTAATTTGAGGTGGACTAATTTAGCTTATTAAAAAAAAGTAAACAACCAAGTAAATAACTCATTTGCTTTCCCGTTGTTTTCTAAAATTGAAAAATAGACAGGTGGAAATTGTTTCGAAATAACCAATGTAAGAGTGACAGTAGAGGATAAACAATAGGCTTGCAGTGGAGTTGACATATCACGAAATCGGAACTTCGGAATTTTTTTTTCCACTTAGAGGGGTGTCACCGCTTAAGCAAAAAACCCCATCACGTGTCTTGACTTAATTCCCAATCATTTTGTTCTTATATTTTTGAAAGATGGTTGTCCACTATCTCCATCATCTACGGAGTGGAACATACACAAGAGTGAAGAGGCATCAACTTGGGAATTTGAGTATTTGGATCAACAAGTTAGGTTCCGAGACCTCATAAACATTGAAAAAAGAGAGAATTCGCTCCCACCAAAAAAGGAGTCAAACCAAGTCAATCCAATTTTGTGTGACACTCCTGAAAAAGCAAAGGGAGAATTTGAAGTTATTGCGGAAGATGAAGACGATTTAATTTCACTTTACTGCGATATGAGTGATTTTTTGTCGGTGTTCATCCTTTTTTTTTGTCGATATTACACCGACATATTTTTTGTGATCGATATTGTAACGCCAATTTTTTGTGGCGAATATATGACTAACATTATATAGATATGACTTTTATGTGGTGGAATATGCACCTACTTTTTTATTGGTTATTAATGTTTCCGCATTTGATATATATATATATATATATATATATATATATATATATATATATATTTATGTTTCCGTCAATTTATTGGTTATTATGTTTCATTTAATTTTATTCTGATGTTTGATATTTCACAAACTTCTTGAAGTTAAACATGTCTGAGGTTGCACAAATTGAAGCTCATGTCCGATACTCTGCTTTCAAAAAGACAATTAAGGTTTTTCTAACTCCGACCGACACTATGGATGAGTTGAAGGCACAACTTAACAAATATTTTCTTTATGTTGGTGAAAATCATCATACATGTCATGTATTTGTTTAGATATCAATTTATGACTCGTGGACAGATAAAGATGAAGACATGTAGAAAACGGTCTATTGGTCTTGGCTTGTTCGCGACGATAGCGACGTTGGATTTATGTTTAGGCATATGGTTGAAAATAATATATTATATTTTTGTGTTCGTTCCAACTGCATGTGCAACGAATGTCAATAGAGATTTAATGCAATATTATGTAATGTGTCGTTAAATTACAAACACTCTTTTTATGTTAAATTTCAAACACAACCCTTTATGTTTTGTTGAATTTCAAACATTCGTGTAATTTTAACCAAATGTCGAATTGATTTCATTTTGGTCAATTGTGAAAAATTATGTATTGTTCTTGTTTATGACTGATATAATTGTTGTATGATTTGTACTGCCTCTGAAATTGTCGTTTTGAATTACAGGTAATAAATAGGCCGAAAAATGGCTTGGGAATCAAAACAGAATTTGCTGTCTGCATAATTAATCGCAAGCGGCAGTTAACTACTGATGTCCAGCGGCGACAGTTAACAACCGATGACACCAGCGGTAGTTAACTGCCTATGAAACAAGCCGACGGCAGTTAACTGCCGATGAGGTTATTTAGGTAATTTGCTGGTGTTTCCTAGCATCCTTACATGTGGGAACAACAATTTTCTTCCCATAAACATTATGTGGTACAATTGTTGCAAAAATTAGCCCCAAATGGGGCCTTTCTAGTTTGATTGTTTTTTGGCCCAAATCCTTCAAGCTTTCACAGAATACCTCCGCACCCTAAGCAAAGATATGTCAAACATGTTCATTTCCAATATTTGTATATGTCATCATATACTAGTTGATACTTCTGTTTTTCACAATGATTGTGATTGCTAAATATGAACCATAGATTTGTTTCTCACAACTGATATTTATCTGTATTAGTTCTTTGATTTCTGATTCAGAAATTTACGTAGTACACTCACTTTTTTTCTTTAACATACAAGAACCGCACATAGCATCTGAATCTTCAACAATATAACATACTTGATGTGATGCTCAGTTATAAGAGAAATATATTTAATCTATTCACGAATCAACTTCACAAAAAAATAGTCCTATTATAATTAACTTTCAACTGGATATTTTGCAAACTTTAGCATAAACTCAGATAATATAGCAGTGTGAACCTTGTCGCGGTGATTTTTGGATATCAAGCTATTAGTTAGCGTTGACTCACAATTTTAAGTTCACCACCGATCTTTTATTTTTCCGAGGAAAAGGGAGAAAGTTCGAAAAAACCCTATTTTTTAGAGATCAAGGTCCAGGGGGTTGGTTATCACAAAGGGAATGTTTTAGCACCCTAAACGTCTATAGTACTCTATATGAACCTCTTGTTTTATCTTTATCTTTATGCTAAATTGATTATTTGTTTGTAAAGAAATACTTAAGTGTGAAAAAGACTAGAGTGATGAGATTAAAAGAAAGGAAAATGCTTTTGTTATTTTGTTGATTTGGAAAGATAATGTCTTTTGCCTACATACCCGAATGAGATCAAAATCATGTAGTTCGGGGTAAAAAGCCGAGTGATTGGTTTTGATTGATTTTAAAGTTTTGAAAAAATGTTTTGGGGAAGACAAGAGGCCGTAAGGACATAGAAGAATAAAATGTGAGTTGATTGATTTTAATTGAAGAAAAAGTTTGAAATAATTAATGATTGATTAAAGTTTGATTAAGAAAGAAAATGCACTTGGTTTGAAATCCAAGATTGAATGTTTTTGAGATTTTTTATGAAATGCTTTTGATTTTGACTATTTGACTTTTTTTTAGAAAGTTTTGATTAATTCCTAGGGTCCAAGACTAGAGTAAGCTGAGATAATTTAAAGCGCGCCGGATCCCTCAAAATGACGTTGGATCAAGTGAAGGTCCTTTTCCTCGGATACGGTCATTATTACATTTTTATCAGTTTTATGCATAAAGCGGAATAAATAAATGTGAGTGTCGGTGCATATTCTCATTTATTTTTACATTATTCCTAAATACATTCTAATAAAAAATAAAAAAAAATGACAAAATAATAAATAAAAATAAAATTGCAAAATGTATAAAAATAAATAAGGAAAATAAAAATGCATGAAATGCAAGACATAAAATAAATATGTTGCATACAGTAAATAAAGAAAATAAAAATGCATGTAATGCAAGACATAAAATAAATATGTTGCATAAAATAAATAAAAAAATAAAAAATGCATGAAATGCAAGGCAATAATTAAATATGTTGCAGAAAATAAATAAAAAAAATAAAAATGCATGAAATGCAAGGCAATAATAAATATGTTGCAGAAAACTAAATAAAGAAAATAAAAATGCATGAAATGCAAGACAATAAATAAATATGTTGCATAAAAATAAATAAAAAAAGGAAAATAAAATATGCATGAGGTGCTGAAAATAAAGGCTGTAAAAAAATAAATAAGGCAAGAAATGCATAATAATGGACTAAAACTAAAAAAAAAAACTATTAAATAAAACACAATAAAGCAAATAAAAATAAAATAAATATATAAAAAAATAAGAAAAGTGCATGAATGATAAAAGGCAGTAAAGTAAAATGCATGAAAATAAATAAAGGCGAAAAAAAATGCAAGACATGAAATAGAAATCAAAGAAATAATAGAAATAAAAGAAAAGGGTGTAAGAGTAGAAGGGGGGTGCAGAAAGCAACTGAAGAGAAGAACAAAAAGAGGAAGGATGGACCGAAAGCAACACTGAAAATGGGCCTTACGTCTTGCTTATAAAAGGGCTGGGGGTCAGATTTTTGCCATTTTCGTTTTCTCTTCCTCCCTCTTCTTCTTTCTCTCACTATAACTCTTTCACCTCTCTCCTCTTTCTCCTCACCGGAAAAGGTTTATGGCGCGGTGGTCGGCCGGCCTAGACGGCGGCGCCACCGTGCCGGAGTAAAAAACTTCTCCCTTTTTTAATTTTTTTTTACGTTTTCATGAATCCTTTTTCACACTCTTTAAGAAAATCAACGTGTTTTTTTTTCAAAATCCCTTACAAAAATCCTAGATCTAAGTTTAAGTTTTTTGAAAATTTACCTTGTCTGGTTTTTTTTGGGTTCGGCCTTTGATTCTGACTTTAGTTCGGTTTGTTGGCCGGATTAATGATTTGATTCAGATTGTTGATGATTTTGTGTTTTTGGTTCGGATGGAAAAGAGATTTGGGTTTGATTTGGATTGTTGATGGTTAGTTTCGTTTCTGTGGTTATGGATTATTGGTGTTGTTTCGTTTCTGAATTTTGGATTGTGTTTGAGTTTTGATTGTGGGTGATTTGTGATTTTGGTGGTGGCTTGTGGTGGCCTGTTGGTGGTTCTGGGTGGTTTAGCACTCTGATTATCACTGACTTTCTGACTATTTGTTGGTACTTGGCTCTGACTGATTCCCCTGAACAGTACTAATTAATGCACTATTTATAGTGCAAAAATTAGGGTTCTGGTGAAATTTTCGGACAAAAATACCCCTGGACAAATATTGGACCCAAAATGACTGAAAAAATAAAAACAGTAAAATAAAAATAATAAAAAAACGAAAATAAAAAGAAATACTAATAAAAAAGAAATTAAAATAAATAATAATAATAATAAAATAATAAAATAAAAACGGTCGCCTTCGGAACAAAAAAATGAGGTATTTAAAAACGAATTGAAGATTGGTCAAAAATGGGGTACGACAAACCTCAATCCTCATTAATAGGCATCGGTGTCTAGGTGTACTGAGTGACACACTTGCTATTAACAATACTAACAATTGTCATTAAACAAATACTACAAAGTCATTTCTAAAAATAGAATATGGAAGTTACAAAATAGAGGTATGAAATTCCCCCATGTGTTGTTAAGAGGTATGACTTTCCTCTTAGAATGGATAGAAAGTATTTACATTCAGAATTAAGCAATTGAAGAGTAATTCTGTTGAACTTAATGCCTTGCCTTGTGTCTGAATTCGTTCGCCTTCAATGTTGTAGAGCTATCATTAATAGGTGTAGGATTTGACGTGAAGCATTCCTTTCCAGTCTTCCAAATTGTATAAGATTCAGATTCAGCACTCTCTGCCTCGTTAAAACGTTATTTGATGAGAAGTGGCTTGATTCCCACTAGGTCATGATCAGGTGAATAACTGTATGGTAACTTTCTCTTATCCATCTTCCTAAATGTGATAGAAATCCTACAGATCAGAAAAAAAAAAAATTTATTATTAGATAAAAGCAATACGATAAAACAAGATAGGATTTTCAAGTGAATACAAGATTTGTGGTATTTGAAATACCTTTTTGATGACACGGATGGAACACAATGTTTAGCGACGTCTGCACCATTACCTTTCAAGACAAACACCGACCTGCATGATCAAAATAAGTACTATCAAGTTTCTAAACAACAAATACATAGGAAAAATAAAATAAAGGTCATGATTAAAATAAATGATTTATGAGAAGTTACAAGAAGAGGGAAAAGAAGATAATTACCCAACAGGCAAAGAAATCGAAGCGGGACCAGAAAACTCTCCTGGACGAACAGCTTTCAGATTTGAACCAAATAATATTTTAGCTTCGTTCAAGAAAGAGACAGAATAAAACGGCCTGACAAAGTCATGATGGTCGATATGAGGAGGAATGCAGTCTCCTACAGCATAGATGTTGACGATGCAACTATCCGGAACACACGTCGGAGGAATTATGTTCCACCTAACCATCCTCTTTATCATTTGCTTGAACACGCGTGGTAATGGATCAACCTCTTCAGTTCTACTTATACCAGGGGGGTTACCATTTTTGTCCTGCAACATTTTACAAAAATAATTAGTATCAATTAGTAACTACTAACTAGAAATGAAAACTAAAATCCACCTTAATTACTTACCACAGCATAGTTGTAGCAGCAACCAAATTGTAGGGTTTCGCGTCCTTTACCTCGCATCCACTTTCTAGGTTTTGAATATGTTCTATCTGTGAACAATAAAGGCCAGTAGATGTAAGAACTACAAATTCATTCCATGTACTAGTGATTGAGAGGAAAAATATTTTAGTACTAGTTGTTATAATAGACTTTAGGTATACAAGTATCAATACCAATTATTGTGCAGAACATTCCTAGAGAGGATCTAGTGTATATTTAAAGTTATGAAAAAAAGAAGTGATGTATCCAGAATCAACCAATTTGAGACTATTGCAAAGTCACAAAAGAAAGAAAAAAAATGTACTCTATTTTTTTAGTATGAATCGAACTTGGTACCACGGGGTTTACATTGAATCCAGTCTTGCATAAAACAAATCAAAACACATCTAATACCACATTTGTATCCTAAAAAAGTGAGCTAATTTTGGTATTAGTTTAGCATGATAACAACAGTATGCTAAGAAGGTGCAACAAACATGAGTACAAATATGAAACAATGAAAAACAAAAAAGTATATGCTGAAGTTAAGAAATAAATCAAAGGAATTGTGACTGAATTGAAGAATAAGGAGAAAATAGGAAGTTTTGCATATACCTCTCAGTCTTCCTTGTTGTCCTCTCCGTTGCAATTTGTATATATAGTCAACAATTTCATTCTGCTCTGTAGCATTGAAGACACCACTGTGAAGTTCAAGACCCTCTAGCAAATTTGTATCTCTTCCATCGATCCTTTCAATATAGGTAAAGTCTTTTTTGCATTGAACTTTATAATACCGAATAAGCTCATCTCGTTCCTCCGTTAACTCGTTATCGGGTGGAGAAACATCAACAATTCCATCACATAACAATAATTCAGTATCAGATTGTTTGCGTTCCTTCAAATATTTAGGCTGAAGAATCAAAATTGTACTTGTTATCCTTCACTGTAAGAATAAAATCATGTTTTTGTAAAGAGTTCCTTGGACTCTTCCAGTCTTTTCTAATTCTTTTATTCAAAGATTCTGAAATTGAACCATTATCATCTACAGACAAGTCTATTGCATCTCCATAACTTTCCAAGTCTTCAGCATGATACAAATTCTCACCACGCTTTCCTATATTGAGATGATGAAAACGTTAATTACACAAAATTCACTACTAGTTAATAAAAAGAACTAAGACAGAAATATACAGTTTCTAATGGTTAAGATTTATTGACGGTGGAAAAACTTTTTTTTTTGTTGATACAAAGTAAAAAGGTTAAAGAAAAGGAAAATGCTATCTTGTATTCTTAGTTAAGTCCTATGGGCACAAGTTAAAGAAACCAAATATAGATTTTTTTTTTTTTCTTCATGTTAGCATGACCCACCCGAAATAAGAAAAACCCAAAAGCACTCAATTTCAACAAAGAGAAAATTGAACCGATCATTCTCATGTTAATTAAAAAAACTACACACAAACACAAATAATAATGAGAAAGAGAGGAAAAGAGTATTACTTACTTTTATGATGGGTTCTTCCTATACGATCATGAACAAGGGTTTCACAGTGGTGACATAAACCATGAGACAGAACTTGTAAAATCTCTTCTTTCGTCAATGAACTCAGAAGTTCCATTATTGGAGAAACAAAGATAGTTTTTCTCGGTATTTTAATCACAATATTGTAAGTAGTGTTCTTTGGAGAACCTTATAATAGACTTACTTGATTACCAAGTCAAGTCTACGGAGACAGCTAAGAAAGTTCGCGTGTTTCTTAAAAACACAACACAATCTCCAGTAGATATTTTAGATTGTTTTTATGTCTCGTTTTGGAAAAATAATAAACGATATGAAAAATAATAAGTTATGTAATTTAATTTTTTTATGGTCAACGTTGTGCTTAATGTTTATCAAAACATAAATTTTGTGTGTATATATTATACTTTGTTCTGGTGGTAGATCCAAACATTTTTTTTTCTGGCTCTGCCACTCCAAACCGCACCGCAAACACCCCTAAAGACAATAGTGCCACCAAACGAAAAGGATAGGTGATAATCAATTAGGAGGTAAAACCACTAATAAACATATTAGTAGTTGAGGGCTCCGTCAATAGTAATCATAAGAAAATCCCTTAACTTTAGGTATAATTCATGATCATATCAATAGTTTAACCATGTCAAGAATGAAATCTGATAGACGCACCTAATTAACATAAACCACATGGTTTTGATGCTTCCAAATTGTTCCTGCTAAGTGAACAGTAGTACCAACCCCCTGAGCGATGTTCAGACTCAAGAGCTTGGCTAGGGTTTTTCTCTGTCAAATGAACGTCCTGGATTGGGGGAGCGTTCCGCGCTCCTTTTATGCTTGCTTTGACCTGAGGAAGTGGGGCGATCTTTTCGGGATTCCCAAGCCACCTGGTGTTGTGACTTGGTCCTCCTCCCCGGGGATTTCGGCCCACAATGGGAATGTGGGGGGAGACTTTAGCAAACGGGTCCAAATAGAACCGTTAGTTCGGGTTTCTACGGCGACAGCCCGCCCCGGATGCGCTATCGGGGCCCTTCATCTATCCGAAATGTTACAGCGGGGCTTTGACCACGCCCACGTGGCGGCCACGTGGGGAGCGAGATCCAGCTTGTCGGGAAAGGCTGCCACGCGTCCTGAGAGGAATTAGATGACGGTACACAGCCCCCCAAGCACGAGGCTCAAAGAGGCGAAGTGATTGATTAGTGCCTTCTTAGCTCCTGTGTCGTTTATTTTGCATAGCCTTTTATTAAGTTATATGGAGTGTAAGGGCGTTTAGATGCGACGATTGAAGCTTCTGGCGTATCTTGTTAAGTTAGATGGGGTGATATCGTTCTGACTCGAAAACTCTAACAAGATCAGGCCCTCTTGGGCGGGATATTATCCTGACTCAACAAGGGAGCTTGGTGGAACTTGCTAAGCCATTTGCAAATGCAAGCTTCAGGAGGCGCGATATTGCCCGACCCCATTGGGAAACTTAGCCGAACTTTAGCTAAGCCCGTTTTTCTATGCTAGGATGTCGTCAACCTTTTTCAAAGCTTGAACTCTTGGTCGTAGTCCAACTTTTAAACTTAATGAAACTTGATTTTTATACATTTTGCTATCATGAAATTTAGCAGGCGAGAGCTTAGGTGGAGTGTCTTCCCTCCGAGCACTGTTTCAATCCTGAACGCCCGATGGCGTGATTTTGCGCTACCTCAACAGGCCACTTTGGAAAACATGTACCGTGTTTATGCCACCTAGGGCGCGATATTTGAACTTAATCAAGGAACTTAGTGGAATCTTAACCAAGTCTTTTTAAAGACCTAAAGTCATTTTACGGTGGTAGGGCATCGCCTTTTAGTGATAGGTATTAGCACCACCGGGGTCTTACCGCCTTTTAGTGATAGGTCTTAGCGTCACAGGGGTCTTATCGCCTTAAGTTGTAGGTCTTAGCGCCACAGGGGTCTTATCGCCTTAAGTTACAGGTCTTATCGCCACAGGGGTCTTATCGCCTTAAGTTACAGGTCTTATCGCCACAGGGGTCTTACCGCCTCAAAACAGTAGGTCTTAGCGCCACAGGGGTCTTATCGCCTCAAGTTGTAGGTCTTAGCGCCACAGGGGTCTTATCGCCTCAAGTTGTAGGTCTTAGCGCCACAGGGGTCTTATCGCCTTAAGTTGTAGGTCTTAGCGCCACAGGGGTCTTATCGCCTCAAGTTGTAGGTCTTAGCGCCACAGGGGTCTTATCGCCTTTTAGATGCATCCAGTCAAAATAAATAAAGTAAATACACATATATTAGAACTGAGGCGCCTCGTTAAAATCCTGCAAAACAAATCTGAAAAGACCGAAAAAGGTTAGAATAAGGTCGAAAAAGGTTAGAATAACTTCGCGTTTCCTCTTCATGTTTTTAATGGAGGGACGGTTGCTTCCATATGCATTTCTTTTTTCACACTTTAATTCTGGCGTGCTGGTTGGTGAGCTTTATTTGAATCTTGGACTTGACGAGCTTGTCTGCATTGTGGACATGATTTATCTCGCCAAGTCAATTGCTCATCAAACCTCACGCCGCTCTCGTTGAAGTCCTCGTCCGACCTTGTTTTGCAGAATTATCCTTACAAAGATATTAATATACATGCTTGCACAAGTTATGTTAGCTACTTTTAAATCAATTTTCAATGCCCTACAAATCATAAATACAATATATATATATATATATATATATATATATATATATGAAAACATAGAGAAATAGAGCATATGATTCTTGTTCCAAAAAGTGACGGAACAGGCAATATACTAATAATACTGTTAAAATTAATTAGTCCTTCTCAATCATGCTTGCCCCACAGGAAATATATATTAAGAACAAACAACGATACAAATCGGACAAAATGGAATAGACCAACAAGCAGCACTTCTGAAATAAACGTTTCTAAAAACCTGTAGCTTCCAATACGCACTTTGAAGACAACGTTGATAGGGTTCATAGCGACGTGGTTTAACTAAGGTACTACAGTACATGGTTTTCTAGTTAACCCCATGATCAAGTTGATCCTACCTCATCCAAGGGAAACAATAATTACCTATCCAAAGTATCATACTTATAAAGCAGAATTGTAGAATTGATATTTTATTATAACAAAGAAACATACAGACTAGACTGTAAATGCTTTACCAATATTATCAAAGAAGTGGACGAGTTCTTTAATTTGGAGGCACTCATGAGTGTTACTCAAATATTAATAGAAAAAAGATTATGCAATCTGCCTTTAAACCATGGATCAAATGTTTGAAACAATTCAGATTAATGTGAAAAATCTCAATTACGTAGTATATATTCTATTCGATCGATTTTAAATCTTTGAATCTCAAAATTATACCATATAACATCACAACATATGCTTCGTCAGTTACCGCATAAATCTTTAAACAATAATGGAATAACTTAAATGCGACAACATCAATATGGATAAAGCACAAAAATATTAATAAACAACAGGAATACAAAAACTTAAATTCATATGGTTATACGCGCAAGTTGGCGAGATCGATACATGAATTAGGAGTGAAATATGAGAGGTCGATTTACCTTTGGGAGGTGCGATAAGACCCTAGCACCAAGGGAGAAACAACGAATCAAACCAACCTGAAAAGATCCTGCCGCCAACCTGAGAAGATCTAGCCGCCGCCTGCATCTTAGTTACTATCGGCGAAATGGATTAGGGTGTGGCCAGGTCAGTTTTACCGGGCCCCACGGTGGGCGCCAACTGTTCCTGCTAAGTGAATAGTACTACCAACCCCCTGAGCGATGTTCAGACTCAAGAGCTTGGCTAGGGTTTTTCTCTGTCAAATGAACGTCCTGGTTTGGGGGAGCGTTCCACGCTCCTTTTATGCTTGCTTTGACCTGAGGGAAGTGGGGCGATCTTTTCGGGATTCCCAAGCCACCTGGTGTTGTGACTTGGTCCTCCTCCCCGGGGATTTCGGCCCACAATGGGAACGTGGGGGGAGACTTTAGCAAACGGGTCCAAATAGAACCGTTAGTTCGGGTTTCTACGGCGACAGCCCGCCCCGGATGCGTTATCGGGGCCCTTCATCTATCCGAAATGTTACAGCGGGGCTTTGACCACGCCCACGTGGCGGCCACGTGGGGAGCGAGATCCAGCTTGTCGGGAAAGGCTGCCACGTCCTGAGAAGAATTAGATGACGGTACACAAATTGACTAAATGCATGTTAACCAATCAAATGAAGACATTTCTTTACTTGCTTTCCATGAGTTACCAACCTTAATTTTTAACAGCGGAGAATTATATATTGATAATGTATTAAAGTACAAGAAACTACTAAACCCAACCAACAGAAAGGGTACAAGTAGTATTAAACTCACACCCAAAAAGAAATCCCTTAATATAGAAGAAACCTCTTAATTACTCATCCACTCCAAAGGATTTACAAACCACTCATATAAAAGTCCCCTAATATAGAAGAAACCTCTTAATTACTCATCCACTCCAAAGGATTTACAAACCACTCATATAAAAGACACAAAACTCCTATCTTTCTAGCCAAAAACCATTGCCAAGATTTTTTTTGAAGGTTAATTATGTAAATGATCCCTACAAATATACAAAATTTTATTTTTAGTCCCTACAAAAAAAATTGCACTTTTTAGTCTTTGTAACATTTTTCTTTAGCATTTTACGGGACTAAAGATGCTGAAGGAAAATTTTACAATGATTGAAAAGACTGATGAAAGGTTTACGGGGACTAAAAAGCTAACAAAATTTTTTACAAGGACTAAAAAGTATGATTTTCTGTAAGGACTAAAAACAAAATTATGTATATTTACAGGGATCATTGACTTAATTAACCCTATTTTTAATTGCATCAACAACCTCATCGGCCTTTGGAACCTCACAAAAAAAAACTCATTTCGCGCCCTCCAAATAGACCATAATGTTGTAATGCGAAATCAACATCAGACCCGTGTTCTTCTTTACTTGCCTAAAAGAGAAACAACAACTTTCAAACAAAACAAAAAGGTCTTCCGGCAAGACCAAAGACATACCCAACCATTAACCACACTTGCAAAATCACACTTGGCAAAAAGATGAGCTTCCGTTTCTTGCATACTCGGAAACCAAACACATTACGGTTCCCCCTACCTCAAAGACACCTCTTTTTGACAAGTTCCTCTTAGTTGGCAACAAACTAAGAAGTATTTACCAAGAGAAGAC
Source organism: Medicago ruthenica (assembly GCA_018208015.1). Lineage (NCBI taxonomy): Eukaryota > Viridiplantae > Streptophyta > Magnoliopsida > Fabales > Fabaceae > Medicago > Medicago ruthenica. The sequence continues at coordinate 2,782,902 of CM031372.1, read as the reverse complement.
AATCACCTTTGATGGTCCCAAACTCTTTCCAATATCTTACCTCTCTCGGCCTCTAAAGAAGAGAGGGGATACATTTTGTTGGAAAAAAAAGGTATATGTTGCATGAAATGTAAACTTACCTCCATCGTTTACACGACATTGCCACTCATCCTTGGAATAGCCTATTGTAGCCGCTTGAAGATGGTCCAAAAACTTCGAAACCAACTTCTCCTCCCACACAAAGAAGTGTTACGCCACATCTCTACCCACTCACCCATCTCCTTAATGGTTGCGACGAAATTGAAAAGATTGTGGGCAAAACCCATCTCCTTCCATTACCCACTTTTTTGCAAAACAATTGTCACTCCCACTAAGAAGCCCCACATTACACATACCTTCATATCGACGAACACCAGGGGTTGTGGAAATATCCATCCCGTATCTTGTTGTTAGAAACCTCCAATGCAACGCCACTTGGTTAGAAGCACTTTATTAAAAATTCTAAGATTTTTCACTCTTTAAATTTACATACATACATACATACCTCACTCCACCCACTTGATATTTTTATTCCCATGAATTCTCGAACAATATTTTTCCACACATAAAGAGGCATTTTGAAGATAGACATGTATGTGACCAACACATCTCTTCCACATACCTATCCTATGCTATGCCGTTAAGAGACGCTTTCTGTGAATTTCCACCAATCCTGGATTTGCCTTGTCTCCCCTTGATGCTCTATACTTTTACGAGATTCACACCTTAGATTGTTATTGTTTTAAATTAATATACATTTGCCTTAGATTAATTGTTAACTATATCCCATTATACATGAAACTTATAAATTGTACCACATAACAAAACAAAAGCTTTTGTTTCTCAATGCACAACTGACATCTAATCCCTCTAAGAAAAATTGATATCTAGCCAAGATAGAACATCCAACTATCGATAGTCTGTCATAAATTCTTTTAAAAGAAAGGTAGTCTTTAATAGATAATTAATTAGAAAATTAAGCAATTAATTTTTTTTTATTGCTAAAAAAATTTGACAGGTTTTTTATTTTGAAAGATGGGCAGGATAGAAAAACCCACATTATTATAAGTTGTTTTTTTACAAGAGATATGAAAGACTGCCTTAAAAAAATGATAATTATGTTGTGTTTTTACAACAAAAAAAAAGATAGAAATCATTATAGAAATATTGCAAATAGAAATATTGCAAATCCTTATGTAGATACTCTATACTCATAATTCATATCTTAATAAGTTAGTAAATAAAAAATTGATATCTTTTATTAAAAAATTTGATACTACCTGTGTCCCTAAATATAGGACCCTTTTGCAAAAAACACGAGAATTAAGAAAGTTGGTAGTAGTATTAAATTTGTATATAATTAATATTGTTTTTACAAATTTATCTTTAAGAGAAAGTTAGTTTATGCTTTTAACATACTATTTATTGTTGATTGAAGAAAAAGATGCAAAATAAATAAGGGTATGTTGGTAAAGAAATAATTAATGTAATTGGAAATATCAAAAAAGTCTTATAAAAAAGGGGACAAAAAATTTCTCAAAATGATCTTATAATTAGGGACGGATGTAGTATCTATTAAACAGGAACACAAATCAAAATTACGAGATTTAGTGTTATAGATAGAAATCATTAAAGAAGACATATAGTAAGATACATGTGCAATATTCCCCTCTTGTTAACGAGTGTCCTAAGGGTACTCTTTAAGGTTTTCTAATTAAAAAATTATTCATTGAAAAAATTTAACACTTCAATTTCTGATGCATTGAATGCACAATTTTCCATAAAAAATTACTACTCCCTCCGTCTCTTTTTATAGGAGTAGTTTACAAAAATCACGTGTATTAAGAAAAGTTGTTGGAGTAATAAAGTTGTCTCAAATTGGTGTGACTATTACTAGATTACCCTTAATTAAATATATAGTTAATGTTAACTTTTCATATACCAAGACAAATTGATAGTATTAATAAGGGGTATATTTGGAAAAAGAGTAATCAAGTCATCTAGGAATTTGTATATGATCTTATATTTAGGGACAAAACTTTTTTGTAAACTACTCTTATAAATAGGGACGGAGTGAGTATTTAAAGTCCTTAAAGAGTGTCCTTAAGACACTCGTTAGCATTTCCCAAAGAAAAATGTAACGTCCCAGACGATGTTTTGTCCTCACTCGCACGCTTTTTGGGAAACTTCCCAGAAGATCACTCATCCCAAAATTGTTCCAAGTCAATCATGCTTAATTGTGGAGTTCTTACGGAATGAGCTACCGAAAATAAGATGTATCTTGTTGATATAGGTAGCACCAAACAATTCTTATAAGTATTCCTTCAACCATGCAGTCTCGTACCTGCATGGCCTCAGGATCCCTCTCATTCCGATGTGGATTCAGTTTGCCAAGAAGTTGCTGGGAGGCGCTCATTGTCATGTCTAATGCATCGACGTCCACTCCTCATCCTCGTCAGCCTCAGACGTTACAAAAAAAGTTACATTTTTTGTTGAAAAAAAATACATACAATATTGTTTTATCATGAGTGTTAGGAAAATACTCCCTAACACCCTCTTTCGAAAAAACACAATATTTTGATAGGGAAAAAAAAGACTATTTTATTTTATTATTTTTATAAAAAAAAACACTTTAAAAAACACACTATTTTATTGGACTGGGCTTTTTACCCCGAAAGACCGGACACTATTCTATTAGATGAAAAGCAAATTTTTTTCACTAAATCAAATAAGTTTCTTATAAATTTAGTAAATTTAGTGAGACTCGTATAATTTGAACTAATAGAAATAAAGTGTGTTTGAAATAGTGTGTTAAGACGAATTGTTCGAAAAAATTAAGTTTTATGACTTAATTGAACTTTTGGTCCCCTAACTTATTTGTTGTTTTCAATTTGGTCTCATAACTCTAAATGCTTCCCGTTTGGTCCCTCAAATATACCTCCGTAAGTCAAACATGTCCTTTCTGTCAATTTTGTGATTCTCCCGTTAGTGAGTGCAAACGTGGCCAATCCCACGTGACACATATAAAAGGAGGGTTTTTTTTCAGTCCCAGAATTAGGGTTCTTCTTCCTCCTCCTTCCTTCTTTCCTTTTTCTCTCCTTCCTTCATCTTCCTCCTTCAAAAATCGAATTGTTCATTCCATTTCAATTCGAATTCGAATTCTCTTCTCTAAGTCATTCCATCTCAGTTCGTATTCGAATTCTCTTCCCTATTCAATTCGTTTCGAATATGTAATCTAAGCACATGGATGTTAAAATATAACACAAATTCGTGGCAAATGGGTCAATCTGTTTGGTCTGTTGTTTCGAATCTAATTAGAAGAAGAACAACAACAACATAATGCAGGTGTGGGGAGGAAAGTGTGATTCTCACTATACTTGATAGTTCAAATCCAAATTGTGGAAAAAAAATTATGGGTGTGCATAAATTACAAGAATCAATTTGATAAAGGTTGTAGTTTTTTTAATTTAATTGATGAAGATGTAAATGATGACTGTGATATCAAGATCATGGTTGAAGCTTTCTTTGATTTTCGGATTAACATGTTTTGGGGTTTGCCTGGTGTTAGGGACAACAGTAATCTGCAAAATGAGTGGCACATGGAGTCATATGTATTTGAAATAGATGAATGTGTAATCTGATGAATGTGTAATCTGAGTTGAATGATATGATGTAACTTGTTATTGCCTATTTAGAATTGATGAATGTGTCTGAATTTGTTTGCATAATTTTAAGCATTGTTGTTTGAAAGGTATTTAATCTAAGATGTGCATAAATTGTATATAATGATAGATTTGAAATGCAAATTTAGTACTTAATTTAAGTGCATAAAAGGTATATAATTGGAGGTAATCAATGGAAGGATAACCTTAGTCAATAAAATACTGATTCATCCTCATCTTCCTCTTCACTTTCACATCCACTTTCTAAAACATCATTGTCATACTCCTCATCATCACTCAATCCTCTATCCCTGCCTATACTAGATTAACCATTGTTAATCTGCTCAAGTAAAACCCCATCCTCAAACACAGCTTCATTCATAACTTTTCTTTGCTTTGATGGTCTTCCTCTCTTCCTCTTTGGCTTAGAACTAGTAGCTCCCTTTCTCTTACTCTTTGACCCAGCCTGATCTTTTTCCTTATCCTTACCTTTCTCTTCTTCTTTACTCTGCACTGATTTAGTTAAAACCTCAGTAGTTGTTTCATTAGCAGCCTCACCATAAACCCCATTGTCACGACCCAAAAATAATCGTGACCGGCGCACGGACTTATGAATCAAGTCCGGCAAGCCTAACAATCAGAGTTGACTAAGGATATTTTAATGATCTTGCAATAACTAATTCTACTTCAAAATAATATTTACAGAAATTTGGACAAAGTATCCTCTGTTTTTCTAATGTTCCCAGGATCTGAATCCTGTCCATAAACCTGTTTTCCATCACCCAGAACTCAAAATGACATTTTTACATATTTGTACAAATCAAAATGAGACATTTCTAGACTCATATAGCTGCAGATATACTGACTGGAATATGTACATAAACAAAAGAACCATCCATCAAGGAGGCCTACCAAAAAAATGACAATGCTGAACTTCGCATCTACTTGCAGCTTTCTACTCAGCTGCTCGGGAATCTGAAAAAAATAGAAAATGAAAGAGTAAGTCACAAGGACTTAGTGAGGAGACAACAACCACCACCAACTAGAAGGGAAACACACATGGGCACGAGTAATTAAATTTCTCAAATATAATGTCAATTTGCAAATCTAGCAACCGTATAAAATTCTATTAACCCGCAGTCGTTTATACACTTGAAAATTCACACATTGGTAAATTTTTCCAATCCGGTAAGAATTATTCAAAGAAAATCAAATATCGTAAAGAGCTGAAAATACGATTATAAGCCTCTATAAATACATTGATGAAATTCATAATAAAAGCCTTTTAAAAAAAAAAGAATATAGAAAACTCCATTTAGTGAAAATAATCAAAATTTGGTGAAGCGAGAACTAGCTCCATCTCATTGATAGCTCTTTCCTACTAAGAATGGCCTCTCTCTTAGGGTAGCTTCATCTAACGGATAGCTCTTTTCTCTCGACTCAAAACAAAACGTAAAACATTTTCAATTAGGGAGTTTACATCTCATTGATAGCCCTCTCCTCCTAATGGCGGCCTATCCATAGGGGCGGCTCCATCTAACGGAGTAACTCAACCTAACCGAAATCAATACTAGGTGCACCTAGGTAATCACAATTATAATTGTATTTCTCAAAACACATTACTTTCAAACCATGATTCGTAAAATATCAAACTTTTGTTAACTGTGTAGTACCCTAATTTTGTCCTAAGCATTTTAAAACAAAAAAAAATAAAAAAAAAATCAAAGAGGGGAAAAAGTCAAAAGTCAACAAAAGTCAACAGAAAAGTCAACATTTCAAAAATGCTGACTTCGCACTGCGAAGCTCACTTCGCACTGCGAAGTCTGCGATTTTTCTGCAGATTTTTGGTTTCTTTGATTTAATTCCAGAATTTGTTGCATATCATTTCCATAATTATTTTAAGTAGCATTCATGGCTAATTGGGCCAAGCAAAACCAGAATTGAAGGACTTGCCATTAATGCCAAGGTTGGAAGCTTTTTCTTCCAACCTAGCATGTGACAAGCAAGTGGGCTTGCCCTTGGGCAGCTCTAGTCCCTCCCATGTGACCTGCTAACCACCACAAGGTTGCCAGCCACCTGCTTGAGGACTTTCCTCCTGCTTGCTTCCCCAAAACCAGTCAAACTAGCTGGATTTTCTCACTTGAAAAGCCATGAGTGCCTACCCTGTTTTTGCAGCAGCTTTTCACCCCTCACACCAGCCATAAGTAGCCTTTTTCATCCCTCAATCTCTGCACATCACAGTGCACGTTTTCATTGATCAACCATTGAGATTGCAAGGATTGATCCCCAAGCTTGGCCAATTGCAATTCAGCTTTGTTCTTCATCATTACCTTCTAGAATTAGTTGATTTTGTGGCTGAAATCAGTCAAAGACTTAACCCTTGGCACAAGGCAGGGTTGCCTCTATCCATTAGCATTAAATGCAAAGCCAAATAGCCTGAGTTTAGCCCACACATCAGCTAGGTTCTAGGATTTTTTCATCATTACTTGAGAATGCATTTTGGCCTATAAATAGAGACCCAAGGCAAAGGAAAATGCAGCAATGGCATAGCATAATACAAAGCAGAAAATAGAGCATTAAGAGAGCAAAGAAACACTACTCATTTCAGCCAAACAACCAGAGAAAAACCAATCAAACACAAAGCATCACAAAGTTCAAATTCATCACCAATATCAAAAACCTTTGTGAAAACCTTCAACCAAATCAAATCCATTGCAGCTGGAGCTTTGCTAAGGAGTTCTGTAAGTTTATAAGCTTTTGTTTTGCATTTTCATTTGTGTTTGCATAGCAATTTTGGTTCAATACCATTTGGTTCTAAAAAACCCCTTTTGAATTTCAAAGAAATCCCAAGGTTTTCAAAACACCAAAACTGGTTTGTCCAGCCTTTTTCATCCCAAAAACTCAAAGTTTTTCACTCACTTGAAAGGTCCTGAGTGTGTTCAGAAGTTGTTTCTGAACAAAAGTTCAGAAACAGCTTCTGAACTCAAAAATTCGCATGCTTCGCAGTGCGAAGTCATGGTCGCAGTGCGACCATGACAGAACTCAGAATCTGAGTTTTGGTGTCCAAATGACCAATTTTTGAGGTTCAAGCCCAAGAGCTCAGAACCTAAGAGTTTTTAAACCCATGTTTTTCAAACTATAACAAGGATTTTGCACAATCTTGGCAAAATCACAAGTTCGTATGACTTTTTGTGGATAACTTGTAAAACAAGTTATGTTTCAAAACTTTCAAAACAGCATGAACAAACAAGCTATGTTCATCATTTCAATCAAAACTTGAACAATAAATATTGTTCATGATTTTCAAAACTCAAGCATGAACATACGCCAAATACTGTTCGCTTTTCAAAACCGTTCGCAAAATGAGCCGAACTTGTGCGTTTTCTAGCAAAATTGCTAAATCTTCCCATTTGGGTTTTCAAACCAAATGTTTTTGACATACCTTAGGATTTCTAAAGAATTCTACCCAAAAACATGAATGAAAAAGGGATGGTGTGACGTATGTCTCTCCATCGCCCCGATTGTACGAATGCGTGACGTATGTCTCGTCGCTTCGGACAATCGTCATTCCCTTTTTAATATATACAACCCCAACCAAACCAAAACTTGGCCCCTTGTGGTCAATCCAAACCTTTTGGTCCCCCGTGGCCATTAGATTCGATCCCTCGACTCGTTTGAGTCACTCGGTCAATGTTCGACTCGTTCGAGTCCATTGTACCTGTTCTTGATCTCAGTGGATCAATTGAACAATCGCCCGACTCAGTTAGAGTCCACTCGGTCAATGATTGACTTGTATGAGTCCATTGCACCTCTCTCGGTCCCATAGCGACCAATTCGAACCTTTTACCCTAACGGACGTACCTTTTAACAATTCTATTGCGATTCATGAACAAACGCTTAATAAGTCTCCCAAGCGCGAGCATACAAGCTACGTTTAATCGCAAGAATTCGGTTAAAACATCGTCCATTTAAAATTAACCAACACACGCACGTTTTTCTACCAAAGAACTACGTACGCTTTGAATTCTCCGACTATCCGGGAGATACGTAGGAGCAAGATCGACATCTTGTCAAGCGCAATAATAAAAACTTTTTTTTTTCTTCTTTCGTTTGTTTTTATCTCTTTCTTTTCCCCCCTTTTTATTATATTTTGACATAAATAAGCATGCGCGCAAAACATTTAAAAACAATTCAAGCTTTAGCCAAATAGAAGGTTCCCGTTGAGTACAACGGACGTGAGGGGTGCTAATACCTTCCCCTTGCGTAATCGACTCCCGAACCCGACAATGGTTGCGATGACCATCCTTTCCTCATCGTCAAAGGGTTTTATTATCGTTTCCCTTTAAACAAAAAAAAACTTAAGGGTTTATCAACGTTCCCTTTACACAAAAACTTTGGTGGCGGCTTCACAAAGGCCCTCCGAGCGTTTACGAACGACCTCGGAGGATTTGCGCGTCTTTTTCTCAGGAAAAAAACGAGGTGCGCACAGCTGGCGACTTCACTGGGGACCCTTTTCCCATTAGCGAGTCAAGTCTAACCTATTTGGCCTCTAAGCCAATTGTTTTTATTTTATTTGCGCGCCATGCTTGTATTTTATTCATCCATGTCATATTTATGCTTTATGTTTATATTTGCTTTATTTTGCTTTATATTCATATCATATATATATCAAATGCGGGGGTTACTTGAGTGATGTTACTCCACATTGTTCGGGTTAATGCCGGACGTGTGAGGCTCTCTACCCGAGCTTGAGAAAAAAACTAAGTTAGAAGGAGGTTGTGTGCGGAAGCCCGCGTTGACGTATGTCCGTGAGGTAGGATGCCCAACCCCGCTTAGATGAGATTTTCACGTGGAATTAATTGAAGTCATGTCGACGTATGTCCATAGACAACCCTAATTCCATGTGAGGTCTATGACTCTAAGGACCTCTTCTTAGGAGATTTCACCATTTAGAGCCTACATGTGAGGATGGGGGGAAGTTCCGAACCTTCATAAACCATACCCTTGCATATCATTTGCATTCATGAAAGTGATTTTCGCATCATTTTGCTTTATAGGAGTTTAAAAAGAACAAACAAACATTAGCAAAAAGAAATATGGATTCCGGGAACAAAAATACGCTCGTCTACAAGCTCAAGATTCCTAAGCCAAGCACAACCGTTCCCAACAAAGTGGAGGAAGAGCTCAAGGTTAAAATTCAAGACTTAGAATTGAAGCACCTCCTAGCTTTAGGAGAAATCGCTAGGACGAAAAGAGATCGTGATGAAGTGACGAACTCTCTCCTAGTATGCCAAAAACGGCTAAGAATCTCCGAAGGGAAGAGAGATTGGATAGGAGGCGGCTTGGTTAGTGCGGATGCCAACCTTGTGGCCAAGGACGAAGAGTTGGAAAGAATCTTACATTCCAACCAAGAGCTCAAGAAGTTTGGCGAACTGGCCATCGAAGCTCGACGGAAATGGAGGTTGAAATTTCAAGAGAAAAATCAACAGCTCCAAGAAGTAGTTAAAGACTACAAAGAGCAACTTCAAGCCGAACGCGTCCAGCGGCAAAGACATGAGAGCCTTTCTCATCAAGGGAGGCTAAAGTGCAATCGTCTCGAAGAAGACATCAAGAAATTCAAAGAGTACTTCGACAAGATTGCAAGAGCTCACGGGGACCACATTGCACAACTACATGATGAAATTAGAAGTGCAAGAGTCAAGCTAGACCAGCGCAAGGAAGTGATTGAGTATGTATGGCAAGACGCCACCCGATTAAGTGAGGATTTCACTAAATTGGTTGCATTCTCAAATTTGGTAATCACCCAACTTCCAAAGAAGCTAGCGGAGGCCGAGATGGTCATGCCCTATTTTGTCATCCCTATGGAGATCCAGAAGTTTATGAAGTTCTGCAAGGACACCATAGATTTCTATAGGGAGGAGATGAGCAAAGCCGAGAAGCGAGCGGCTATTTGATTTGTAATAGCATTAGTTACACTTTGTAAACAACTGTTATTTAATCAAATATATTTTGAAGCATAATCAATTTCCCGGTCTTTAATATTTCGAATTTGCTAATATTAATTGTGCACCTTTAAACTCCATAAAGCAAAATAAAAAAAAACGCATATTTTGCATATTCATCGCATACATACATCCACATGCATCTTCATGCATCTCTTTTAAAAAAAAAACTCATTCATTTCCCTAAAAACAGTTCAAAGCAATCATAGCCCGAAAACTCCGAAAGCCCTCGGTCCAAGAACCAGATATTCAACACTCGTGCGGAACACGAGCTAACAAACAAAGGATCATGGACAATTTGGAACAAACGCAAGCGACTTTGAGAGAAGAGGTTGATGGAATGAAGGGAAAGATGGATCAGATGCTAGAGTTAATGCAAGCTCTATCGGCACGAGAAAGTAACCCTCGCCCAACAACGGATGCGGCCAATGTGCAATGGCCTCCTTATGGTTTACCTCCGAATTATACCCCACCATTCGAAAATGAGGGTCAAGGACCACCTCCACCACCACTCACAATCCCCGTAAGGAATGAGGAGCGTCGTCCTCAAGGAACTTCCACTACTCAACATGAGGTGATTCCCCATGATGTGGAAAATAGTCAGCTAAGGCAATCTGCTCCCGACACCACCCACCAAGACAATGATACCACCCAAATGTATCGAGTTTTGGAAGAAAGGTTGAAAGCTGTCGAAGGGTTCAGCTCATACGGTGCCCACAACGCCTTGGACATGTGCCTAGTGCCCGACGTGGTAATCCCTCCGAAGTTCAAAGCACCGGACTTCGAGAAGTACAAAGGAATTCAATGCCCTCGGAACCATCTAAGGATGTTCTGTAGGAAGATGGCAGCTTACGCAATGAACGAGAAACTCATGGTGCATGTGTTTCAAGATAGTTTAAGCGGGGCGTCCTTGGATTGGTACATGCAGCTCGAGCGTACCCATGTCCAAACTTGGAAGGATCTAGCCGATGCCTTCCTAAAGCAATACAAATATAATTTGGACATGGCTCCAAATAGGATGCAACTACAAAACCTCCTACAAAGAAGCAACGAGACCTTCAAGGAGTACGCTCAGCGGTGGAGAGAACTAGCTTCTCGTGTACAACCACCACTATTGGAAAGAGAGCTTGTCGACACCTTTATGGGCACACTTCAAGGCCCATATTACGACAAGATGATTGGAAGCACGTCTGCCGGTTTCTCCGATCTAGTCATGGTTGGTGAAAGAATAGAGGACGGAGTAAAAAGAGGAAAAATCCAAGGCTCTCTAGAAGCTCAAAGTGGAGCTAGAAAACCCTCCAACAACTTTCACAAAAAGAAAGAGGGGGAGACAAATGCCGTTCTAGTGGGACCATCTTGCCCACCGCTAAATCAAATGCCTCACTACCACTATCCTTATGTGGCAGCAGCAACGACTCAAGGGCGTTACTCACCTCAAGTGATTCCCGCAACTCCACCTCGACAATCGGTAGTATTGCCTCAAAATCAGCAGCAACAACAACAAGGCGGGTACCCATCAAGGAATCAAGCGAGCTCGAGGAACAGTTATTATAATAGGCAGTTTGATCCTGTACCTATGTCTTATGGTCAAATCTTGCCATACTTAATCCAAAAGGGTATGGTCGAGACAAGATTACTACCACCAATGTCGCCACCGTACCCACATTGGTACGACGCGAATGCCAAATGTGACTACCACGCAGGAACCGTGGGGCACAATGTCGAGAGCTGTAGAGTTTTCAAACACAAGGTGCAGGATCTCATTGACAAGAAGCTGTTGTCCTTCAAAGAGGAAAACCCCAATGTAAAGAATAACCCATTGCCGGGGCATGCGGGTCCCTCTGTGAATGCGGTGGAGGAACAAGAGGACTTTGGTCCAGTCAAAAGGGTAGCCAATGTTAAGACTCCCCTGTCAACCATAAGGGAGCGTTTAACCGGCTTTGGTTTGTTCGAGGAAATGCACGCCAACTGTGAAGCCTGCAAGGTCAACCCGAACGAGTGCGAAGAGTTGAAGAGCTGTCTTCAAGAGCTAATGGACCAAGGTTGGATCCAAATTGGCTATATAAAGGATGGCACGGACGTTGCCACCTTAGAGTCTAACAACCCAAAACCTCTCGAAATCCCATACCAAAGGAGAGAGGTACCAAGGCCAATACAACCCATAACATTCCACGTACCTGCACCCTTCTCTTTTAAAAGCACGAAGAGGGTACCGTGGAATTACCAACCTGTGGCCTATGTGGAAGGAAAACCACTAGCCAAAATTGAGCCCAGCATCACTAACATTACCGGTGTTGGAGGAATAACCAGAAGTGGTAGAGTCTTCGCTCCGAAAGAACTCGGGAAGATGCCAGCCGTACTACCAAAGGAGCCGCTCCAAGAAAAGAGCGTGGAGGAAGAAGAGAACCAAGCGGGGCCTTCTCAAAAGACAATCCCGCAAAAAGAGGCCGAAGAGTTCCTAAGGATAATCCAAAAGAGCGAGTATAAAATCATTGACCAGCTAGGTCAAACTCCCTCCAAGATCTCCATGCTATCCTTACTACTAAGCTCGGAAGCACACCGAGAAGCACTGCTGCGGATCCTCAGTGAGGCACATGTCACCAAGGACATTCCTGTGGACCAGTTCGACGGGATAGTCGGAAATATTACCTCAAGTAGGTACTTGGGTTTCAATGGCGATGAGCTACCCGACAATGGGCACATTCATAATCGCGCCTTACATATCTCCGTGAAATGCATGGACCACATCCTCTCAAGAGTGCTAGTGGACACGGGGTCATCATTGAATGTCATGCCCAAGACTACCCTCCTCAAGCTATCATGTGAAGGGACAGTAATGAAGCCTAGCGCCTTGGTCGTAAAAGCTTTCGATGGGTCAAGAAGAGCCGTCATAGGGGAGATCGACTTACCAGTCCAAATCGGGCCTAAGGTTTTCACCATAACCTTCCAAGTCATGGATATTAATCCAACATACAGTTGTCTTCTCGGACGACCGTGGATCCATGCGGCCGGAGCCATTACCTCTACCCTGCACCAGAAGCTGAAGTTCATCATTGATAACCAAATGATTGTAGTTTCCGGGCAAGAGGACATGATGGTAAGCCATCTCTCATCTTTCCGTTACATAGAAACGGATGAAGAAGCTGTGGATGTCCCATTCCAATCTTTGGAAGTGGCGAATGTCGTGACATTGAGCTCGAAGCCCAAAGAAGAGGCTAGGACAGCCATGTCATCGTGGAGGGCGATAAGAGAGGCCCTAGAAGAAAGCCGACCTACCGGATGGGGCAAGTTAGTGGACATACCGGAGAAGAAGAATCGCTTCGGGTTGGGGTATCATCCATCAGCCGAAACTTTCTCAAAGCCTCCAAAGCAAGGGATCCTCCCCATTTCAGAAACATTCATCAGTGCGGGGTTTATCCATGAAGAGCAAGTGGCTCTACTCGAAGACGTAGATGAAGACGTGCCTGATTTGGTGTACCGTTGCGCTTCGGATGAAGCTTTGAACAATTGGAGGGCTATCGCGATTCCCGAGATCGTTACCAGGATCAAGTAATAAACCATGTTTTGTTTGTTTTTTTTAAAAAAAAAAAAAAAAATCATTTAGCTCTGCCCAAGGCAAATGATTAGTCGTGTGGGGCCCCCATGTTTTAAAAGTTATTTACAATCATGAATAAAAGCACTCTTTTATGTTCATTTGAGTCTTTTTCCTTTTTGCATTTGTTTTAAAAAAATATTTTCTACAAAAAGCCCTAAAAAAAAAAATCATACTCATGCAGATCTACACATCCACCCTCCAAAAACAACACTACCTTAAATCCTTATGACTTCGATTTCCCGATTAATCAAACGGAAGATGATGAAGAGGACGATTATGAACTGCCTGAAGAATTGTCTAGACTTGCAAATCAAGGGGATAGGGTAATACAACCTCACCAAGAATCAGTTGAAAAGGTCAACTTGGGGACCGAAAAGGATAAGAAAGAGGTCAAGATAGGAGCCTCCCTGCACGAGGATGTGAAAGGAAAGTTGATCAAGCTTCTGCAAGAGTACGTGGACGTATTCGCTTGGTCGTACCAAGACATGCCGGGTTTAGACCCTAACATCGTTGTACACAAGCTGCCACTCAAGCCGGAATGCCCGCCAGTGAAGCAGAAATTGAGAAGAACTCGACCCGATATGGCTCTCAAGATCAGAGAGGAGGTCAAAAAGCAATTCGATGCCGGCTTCTTAGCCGTAACCAAATATCCAACATGGGTTGCAAACATTGTGCCAGTTCCGAAGAAGGATGGCAAGGTGAGAATGTGTGTGGATTATCGGGACTTGAATAGAGCAAGCCCAAAGGATGATTTCCCGCTACCACACATCGACATATTGGTGGACAACACAGCCCAATTCTCAGTCTTTTCCTTTATGGATGGCTTCTCGGGATATAACCAAATCAAGATGGCTCCAGAGGACATGGAGAAAACTACATTCATCACCCCATGGGGGACATTCTGCTATAAGGTAATGCCTTTCGGATTAACAAATGCCGGGGCAACATACCAAAGAGCAATGGTGACTCTTTTCCACGACATGATCCATAAGGAAATTGAGGTCTATGTCGACGACATGATTGCCAAATCCCAAACAGAGGAGGATCATCTAGTCCATCTACAAAAGCTTTTCGAACGCCTAAGAAAATTCAAGCTGCGCTTAAATCCTAACAAGTGCACATTTGGCGTTAGATCCGGGAAGTTATTGGGCTTCATCGTCAGCCAAAGAGGTATTGAAGTGGATCCCGATAAGGTAAAGGCCATCCAAGAAATGCCAGCTGTAGTACCCTAATTTTGTCCTACGCATTTTAAAACAAAAATCAAAAAAAAATCAAAGAGGGGAAAAAGTCAAAAGTCAACAAAAGTCAACAGAAAAGTCAACATTTCAAAAATGATGACTTCGCACTGCGAAGCTCCCTTCGCACTGCGAAGTCTGCGATTTTTCTGCAGATTTTTGGTTTCTTTGATTTAATTCCAGAATTTGTTGCATATCACTTCCATAATTATTTTAAGTAGCATTCATGGCTAATTGGGCCAAGCAAAGCCAGAGTTGAAGGACTTGCCTTTAATGCCAAGGTTGGAAGCTTTTTCTTCCAACCTAGCATGTGACAAGCAAGTGGGCTTGCCCTTGGGCAGCTCTAGTCCCTCCCAGGTGACCTGCTAACCACCACAAGGTTGCCAGCCACCTGCTTGAGGACTTTCCTCCTGCTTGCTGCCCCAAAAACCAGTCAAACCAGCTGGATTTCTCACTTGAAAAGCCATGAGTGCCTACTCTGTTTTGCAGCAGCTTTTCACCCTCTCACACCAGCCATAAGTAGCCTTTTCATCCCTCAATCTCTGCACATTACAGTGCACGTTTTTATTGACCAACCATTGAGATTGCAAGGATTGATCCCCAAGCATTAGCCAATTGCAAATCAGCTTTGTTCTTCATCATTACCTTCTAGAATTAGTTGAATTTGTGGCTGAAATCAGGCTGGATCTTGCCCCTTGGTGCAAGGCAAGGTTGCCTCTATCCATTAGCATTTAATGCAAAGGGATTCAGCTTAATCTTGGCCACAAGTCAGCTGAATTTTGGGATTGTGTAATGATGAAAAAGATTTGATTTTGGCCTATAAATACAAGGCAATGCCCAAGGATTCAAAGAGAGTGAACACAGCATTACAAGAGCAGAAACTCTACTCATTTCAACCTACAAATCTCCACAAACAACCAGAAAAAAACCAATCCACACAAAGCTTTACAAAAGTTCAAGTTCATCACAAATCTTCAAAACCTTTGTGAAAGCCTTCAATCAAATCAAACCAAGTGCAGCTGGAGCTTTGCTAAGGAGTTCTGTAAGTTACTAAGCTCTTTATCTTGCATTTATAATTGTGTTTGCATAGCTATTTTGGCTCAAAACCTTTTGATCCTAAAAAACCCCTTTTGAATTCAAAGAAATCCCAAGGTTTTCAAAACATCAAAACTGGTTTGTCCAGCCTTTTTCACCCCAAAAACTCAAAGTTTTTCACCCACCTATAAGGTCTTGAGTGTGTTCAGAAGTTGTTTCTGAACAAAAGTTCAGAAACAGCTTCTGAACCCAAAATTTCGCATGCTTCGCAGTGCGAAGTCATGGTCGCAGTGCGACCATGACAGAACTCAGAACCTGAGTTTTTGTGTCAAAACAACCAATTTTTGAGGCTCTAGCCCCAGAGCTCAGAACCTAAGAGTTTTTAAACCCATGTTATTCAAACCACAACAAGGATTTTGCATAATTTTGACAAAATCACAAGTTCGTATGACCATTTTGTGGATAACTTGCAAAACAAGTTATGTTCCCAAATTCTCAAAACAAGCATGAACAAACAAGCTATGTTCATCTTTTCAATCTAAACTTGAACAATAAATATTGTTCATGATGTTCAAAACTCAAAGATGAACATACACCGTTTACGTTCGCATTTTCGCAAAATGAGACGAACTTGCGCGTTTTTAGCAAATTTGCTAAACCTTCCCATTTTGGGTTTTCAAACCAAATGTTTTGACATACCTTGGGATTTCTAAAGGATTCAACCCAAAAACATGAATGAAAAAGGGATGGTGTGACGTATGTCTCTCCATCGCCCCGATTGTACGAATGCGTGACGTATGTCTCGTCGCTCGGACAATCGTCATTCCCTTTTTTTTCAATATACAACCCTAATCAATCCAAATCTTGGCCCCTTGTGGTCAATCCAAACCTTTTGGTCCCCCGTTGGCCATTAGACTCAACCCCTCGACTCGTTTGAGTCCACTCGGTCAATGTTCGACTCGTCCGAGTCCATTGTACCCGTTCTTGATCTCAGTGGATCAATCGAACAATCGCCCGACTCTTCGGAGTCCACTCGGTCAATGATTGACATATATGAGTCCATTGCACCTCTCTTGGTCCCATAGCGACCAATTCAACCCTCTACCCTAACGGACGTACCTTTTAACAATTCTAATGTGATTCGCGAACGAACGCTTAATAAGTCTCCAAGTGCGAGCATACAAGCTACGTTTAATCGCAAGAATTCGGTTAAAACATCGTCCAATTAAAATCAACCAACACATATACGTTTTTCTACCAAAGAACTACGTATGCTTTGAATTCTCCGACTACCGGGAGATACGTAGGAGCAAGATCGACATCTTGTCAAGCACAATAATAAAAAACCTTTTTTTTCTTTCTTTCGTTTGTTTTTATCTCTTTCCCCCCTTTATTATATTTTTAACATAAATAAACATGCGCGCAAAGTATTAAAAAACAATTCAAGCTTTAACCAAATAGAAGGTTCCCGTTGAGTACAACGGACGTGAGGGGTGCTAATACCTTCCCCTTGCGTAACCGACTCCCGAACCCGACAATGGTTGCGATGACCAAATCCTTATCCTCATCGTCTAAAGGGTTTTATTATCGTTTCCCTTTACAAAAAAAAACTTAAGGGTTTATCAACGTTCCCTTTACACAAAAACTTTGGTGGCGGCTTCACAAAGGCACCTCCGAGCGTTTGCGAACGACCTCGGAGGATTTGCGCGTCTTTTTCCCGAGGAAAAAAACGAGGTGCGCACAGCTGGCGACTTCACTGGGGACCCTGTTCCCACTAGCGTGTCAAGCCTAACCTATTTGGTTTAAAGCCTTTTGTTTTATTTTCTTTGCGTGCCATGTTTATTTATTTTATTCGTACATGTTTTATTTATGCTTTATGTTTATATCTGCTTTATTTGCTTTATATTCATATCATATATATCAAATGTGGGGGTTACTTGAGTGAT
Organism: Medicago ruthenica; assembly: GCA_018208015.1. NCBI lineage: Eukaryota > Viridiplantae > Streptophyta > Magnoliopsida > Fabales > Fabaceae > Medicago > Medicago ruthenica. The sequence continues at coordinate 2,765,409 of CM031372.1, read as the reverse complement.
GTTACTCCACATTGTTCGGGTTAATGCCGGACGTGTGAGGCTCTCTACCCGAGCTTGAGAAAAAAACTAAGTTAGAAGGAGGTTGTGTGCGGAAGCCCGCGTTGACGTATGTCCGTGAGGTGGGATGTCCAACCCCGCTTAGATGAGATTTTCACGTGGAATTAATTGAAGTCATGTCGACGTATGTCCATAGACAACCCTAATTCCATGTGAGGTCTATGACTCTAAGGACCTCTTCTTAGGAGATTTCCCAATTTAGAGCCTACATGTGAGGATGGGGGGAAGTTCCGAACCTTCATAAACCATACCCTTGCATAACATTTGCATTCATGAAAGTAATTTTCGCATCATTTTGCTTTATAGGAGTTTAAAAAGAACAAACAAATATTAGCAAAAAGAAATATGGATTCCGGGAACAAGAATACGCTCGCCTTCAAAATTAAAGCTCCTAGGGTGGAAAGTTTATTAGCTCTAAGCAAGAGGCTCTCTTCGGTCCACAAGAATATCTTCGAGGCAAGCTATGGGCTAATCCTTGATCTTTTACCTGTGAGAATAGATTCAACCGCCTTAACCACTTTGGCGCAATTCTTCAACCCACCTCTACGGTGCTTCACATTTCAAGACTTCCAACTAGCGCCAACTTTGGAAGAGTTTGAGAAGATTTTGGGTTGTAGCATGAAAGGTCATGAACTCTATCTCGGTCCGGGAAAGGATCCTACATTTGAAGCTATCGCCGAATCCTTATACCTCGACACCCAAGAAGTGGCATCTAACTTGGAAGTTAGAGGAAACCTTAAGGGCTTTTCAAGAAAGTTTTTGGAAGCCAAAGCTCGGGATTTACTAGCCAACAAAGAGGTAATGGCCTTCAACGCCATCTTAGCCCTCTTAGTCTACGGGATTGTCTTATTCCCCAACATGGATGATTTCGTAGACTTTCCGGCTCTAGAGGTGTTTATGACTAAAAATCCAGTTCCTACAATCTTAGCGGATTTTTATCATACCCTCTACTCAAGGCATGAACAAGCAAGGGGACGCAAAATTACTTGTTGCACTCCCGTGGTGCAAATTTGGATGATGTCCCACATGCCAAGAAACCGAGACTTTGTGGAAAACCGGGCCAAGCTCAAATGGTCACACCGGATGACAACCCTCGCCGAGAAGGACATCCATTGGTTTTCACCAAACTTAGAGGACCCGGAAATTATCCTCAGCTGCGGGGACTTCCCTAACGTACCCCTCATTGGTACTAAGGGATGTATTAATTACAATCCGGTCCTCTCTCTCCGACAACTAGGTTTTTCAATGGAGGATAAACCTAATGACCTTTTGTTGGAAGCTTTCTACTTAAGGGAAGGCGATCAAGACCCGGCATTGCTAGAGAGAATCCGGGGAGCATGGAGCCAAGTACGCAAGGGAAGGGTCGGCAAGAGAAACTGTGTCGCCAAACCCCTTTATACTCAATGGGTGAAGGAGAGGGTCAAAGCAATCAAGTTACCCTTCGTGGTCACAAACCCTCCAAAACCTCCTACACCTAAACCTATTGCAATCATTCCCAACAAAGAAGTGGAGGACCTCAAGGCTAAAATTCAAGAACTCCAAAACAAAAACGGAGACTTAGAATTGAAGCGCCTCCAAGCTTTAGGAGAAATTACTAGGACGAAGAGAGATCGTGATGAAGTATCACATTCTCTCCTAGTATGCCAAAAACGGTTAAGAATCTCCGAAGGGAAAAGGGATTGGATAGGAGGCGGCTTGGTTAGTGCGGATGCCAACCTTGTGGCCAAGGACGAAGAGTTGGAAAGAATCTTACATTCCAACCAAGAGCTCAAGAAGTTTGGCGAACTAGCCATCGAAGCTCAACGGAAATGGAGGTTGAAATTCCAAGAGAAAAATCAACAGCTCCAAGAAGTAGTGAAAGACTACAAAGAGCAGCTTCAAGCCGAACGCGTCCAGCGGCAAAGACATGAGAGTCTCTCTCATCAAGGGAGGCTAAAGTGCAATCTTCTCGAGGAGGACATCAAGAAATTTGAAGAGTACTTCGATAAGATTGCAAGAGCTCATGGGGACCACATTGCACAACTACACGATGAGATTAGAAGTGCAAGAGTCAAGCTAGACCAGCGCAAGGAAGTAATTGAGTATGTATGGCAAGACGCCACCCGATTAAGTGAGGATTTCACTAAATTGGTTGCATTCTCAAATTTGGTGATCACCCAACTTCCAAAGAAGCTAGCGGAGGCCGAGATGGTCATGCCCTACTTTGTCATCCCTGTGGAGATCCAGAAGTTTATGAAGTTCTGCAAGGACACCATAGATTTCTATAGGGAGGAAATGAGCAAAGCCGAGAAGCGAGCGGCTATTTGATTTGTAATAGCATTAGTTACACTTTGTAAACAAATGTTATTTAATCAAATATATTTTGAAGTTTAATCAATTTCCCGGTCTTTAATATTTCGAAATTGCTAATATTAATCGTGCACCTTTAAACTCCGTAAAGCAAAATAAAAAAAAAAAACGCATATTTTGCATACCCATAAGCATACATACATCCACATGCATCTCCATGCATTTTTTCAAAAAAAAAAACTCATTCATTTCCCTAAAAACAGTTCAAAGCAATCATAGCCCGAAAACCCCGAAAGCCCTCGGTCCAAGAACCAGATATTCAACACTCGTACGGAACACGAGCTAACAAACAAAGGATCATGGACAATTTGGAACAAACTCAAGCGGCTTTGAGAGAGGAAGTTGATGGAATGAAAGGAAAAATGGATCAAATGCTAGAATTAATGCAAGCTCTATCGGCACGAGAAAGCCACCCTCGCCCAACAACGGATGCATCCAATGTGCAATGGCCTCCTTATGGTTTACCTGTGAACTATACCCCACCCTTCGAAAATGAGGGTCAAGGACCACCTCCGCCACCGTTCACAATCTCCGTAAGGAATGAAGAGCGTCGTCCGCAAGGAACCTCCACTACTCAGCATGAAGTAATTCCCCATGATGTGGAGAATAGCCAGCCAAGGCAATCTGCTCCCGACACCACCCACCAAGACAATGATACCACCCAAATGTATCGAGTTTTGGAAGAAAGGTTGAAAGCTGTCGAGGGGTTCAGCTCATACGGTGCCCACAATGCCTTGGATATGTGCTTAGTGCCCGACGTGGTAATTCCTCCGAAGTTCAAAGCACCGGACTTCGAGAAATACAAAGGAATTCAATGCCCTCGGAACCATCTAAGGATGTTCTGTAAGAAGATGGCGGCTTACGCAATGAACGAGAAACTCATGGTGCATGTGTTTCAAGACAGTTTAAGCGGAGCGTCCTTGGATTGGTACATGCAGCTCGAGCGTACCCATGTCCAAACTTGGAAGGATCTAGCCGATGCCTTCCTAAAGCAATACAAATATAATTTGGACATGGCTCCAAATAGGATGCAACTACAAAACCTCCTACAAAGAAGCAACGAGTCCTTCAAGGAGTACGCTCAGCGGTGGAGAGAACTAGCTTCTCGTGTACAACCACCACTATTGGAGAGAGAACTTGTCGACACCTTTATGGGCACACTTCAAGGCCCATATTACGACAAGATGATTGGAAGTACGTCTGCCGGTTTCTCCGATCTAGTCATGGTCGGTGAAAGAATAGAAGATGGAGTGAAGAGAGGAAAAATCCAAGGCTCTTCAGAAGCTCAAGGTGGAGCTAGAAAGCCCCCCAGCAACTTTCACAAAAAGAAAGAGGGGGAGACAAATGCCGTTCTAATGGGACCGTCCTACCCACCACCAAATCAAATGCCTCACTACCACTATCCTTATGTGGCAGCAGCAACGGCTCAAGGGCGTTACTCACCTCAAGTAATTCCCGCAAATCCACCTCGACAACCAGTAGTGTTGCCGCAGCAAAATCAACAGCAACAGCAACAAGGCGGGTACCCACCAAGGAATCAGACGAGCTCAAGGAACAGTTACTTTAATAGGCAGTTTGATCCTGTACCTATGTCTTATGGTCAGATCTTGCCATACCTAATCCAAAAGGGTATGGTCGAGACAAGACTACTACCACCAATGTCGCCACCATATCCACAGTGGTACGACGCAAATGCCAAATGTGATTTCCACGCAGGATCCGTGGGGCACAATGTCACCAAGGACATTCCGGTGGACCAATTCGACGGAATAGTCGGAAATATTACATCAAGTAGGTACTTGGGTTTCAATGGCGATGAGCTACCCGACGATGGGCACATTCATAACCGCGCCTTACATATCTCCGTGAAATGCATGGACCACATCCTCTCAAGAGTGCTAGTGGACACGGGGTCATCATTGAATGTCATGCCCAAGACTACCCTCCTCAAACTCTCATGTGAAGGGACCGTGATGAAGCCTAGCGCCTTGGTCGTAAAAGCTTTCGATGGGTCAAGAAGAGCCGTTATGGGGGAGATCGACTTACCAGTCCAAATCGGACCTAAGGTTTTCACCATAACCTTCCAAGTCATGGACATTAATCCAACATACAGTTGTCTTCTCGGACGACCATGGATCCATGCAGCCGGAGCCATTACCTCTACCCTGCACCAGAAACTGAAGTTCATCATTGATAACCAAATGATTGTAGTTTCCGGGCAAGAGGACATGATGGTGAGCCATCTCTCATCTTTCCGTTATATAGAAACGGATGAAGAAGCTGTGGACGTCCCATTCCAATCTTTGGAAGTGGCGAATGTCGTGACATTGAGCTCAAAGCCCAAGGAAGAGGCTAGGACAGCCATGTCATCATGGAGGGCGATAAGAGAGGCCCTAGAAGAAAGCCGACCCACCGGATGGGGCAAGTTAGTGGACATATCGGAGAAGAAAAATCGCTTCGGATTGGGGTATCATCCATCAGCCGAAACTTTCTCAAAGCCGCCAAAGCAAGGGATCCTCCCCATTTCAGAAACATTCATCAGTGCGGGGTTTATCCATGAAGATCAAGTGGCTCTACTCGAAGATGTAGACGAAGACGTGCCTGATTTGGTGTACCGTTGCGCTTCGGATGAAGCTTTGAACAATTGGAGGGCTATCGCAATTCCCGAGATCATTACCAGGATTAAGTAATAAAGCATGTTTGTTTGTTTTTACTTTTAAAAAAAATCATTTAGCTCTGCCCAAGGCAAATGATTAGTCGTGTGGGGCCCCCATGTTTTTATAAGTTATTCACAATCTTGAATAAAAACACTTTTTTATGTCCATTCGAGTCTTTTCCTTTTTTGCATTTGTTTTAAAAAAAAATTTTTTACAAAAAGCCTAAAAAAAATCATACTCATGCAGATCTACAAATCCACCCTCCAAAAACAACACTGCCTTAAACCCTTATGACTTCGATTGCCCGATTAATCAAACGGAAGATGATGAAGAGGACGATTATGAACCACCTGAAGAATTGTCCAGACTTACAAATCAAGGGGATAGGGTAATACAACCTCACCAAGAATCAGTTGAAAAGGTCAATTTGGGGACCGAAGAGAATAAGAAAGAGGTCAAGATAGGAGCCTCCCTGCACGAGGATGTGAAAGGAAAGTTGATCAAGCTTCTGCAAGAGTACGTGGACGTATTCGCTTGGTCGTATCAAGACATGCCGGGTTTAGACCCTAACATCGTTGTACACAAGCTGCCACTCAAGCCGGAATGCCCGCCAGTGAAGCAGAAATTGAGAAGAACTCGACCCGATATGGCTCTCAAGATTAGAGAAGAGGTCAAAAAGCAATTCGATGCCGGCCTCTTAGCCGTAACCAAGTATCCAACATGGGTTGCAAACATTGTGCCAGTTCCGAAGAAAGATGGCAAGGTGAGAATGTGTGTGGATTATCGGGACTTGAATAGAGCAAGCCCAAAGGATGATTTCCCGCTACCACACATCGACATATTGGTGGACAACACAACCCAATTCTCAGTCTTTTCCTTTATGGATGGCTTCTCGGGATATAACCAAATCAAGATGGCTCCAGAGGACATGGAGAAAACTACATTCATCACCCCATGGGGAACATTCTGCTATAAGGTAATGCCTTTCGGATTAACAAATGCCGGGGCAACATACCAGAGAGCAATGGTGACTCTTTTCCACGACATGATCCATAAGGAAATTGAGGTCTACGTCGACGATATGATTGCCAAATCCCAAACGGAGGAGGATCATCTAGTCCATCTACAAAAGCTTTTCGAATGCCTAAGAAAATTCAAGCTGCGCTTAAATCCTAACAAGTGCACATTTGGCGTTAGATCCGGGAAGTTATTGGGCTTCATCGTCAGCCAAAGAGGTATTGAAGTGGATCCCGATAAGGTAAAGGCCATCCAAGAAATGCCAGCGCCAAATACCGAGAAAGAAGTCCGGGGTTTCTTAGGAAGATTGAACTACATCGCCAGGTTCATCTCACACATGACAGCTACCTGCGAACCAATCTTCAAGCTGCCAAGGAAAAACCAAGCCGTTCATTGGAACGAGGATTGCCAAGAGGCGTTTGACAAGATCAAACAATACCTGCAAGAACCACCGATCTTAATACCTCCGGTTCCGGGTAAACCCCTCATCTTATACCTAACCGTACTTGAAGGATCAATGGGTTGTGTGTTAGGACAACAAGATGAAACGGGAAGAAAAGAGCACGCAATCTACTACCTAAGCAAGAAGTTTACCGACTGTGAAACAAGGTATACTTCACTTGAAAAGACTTGCTGCGCTTTAGCATGGGCTGCTCGACGTCTAAGGCAATACATGTTGACCCATACAACTTGGTTGATATCGAAGATGGATCCCATCAAGTACATCTTCGAAAAGCCTGCCCTCACAGGGAAGATAGCCCGTTGGCAAATGCTGCTGTCTGAGTACGACATCCAATATGTTGCTCAAAAAGCCATCAAAGGGAGTGTTTTATCCGAGCACCTTGCTCACCAACCATTGGAGGATTATCAACCCATACAATTCGACTTCCCAGACGAAGATGTCGTAGCTTTGAATGACGAAGAAGTCACAAACGATTATGAAGGGCCAGAACCAGGAGCTCAATGGAAGCTCGCTTTCGACGGCGCCTCAAATGCCATGGGACACGGTATCGGAGCAGTTTTAATCTCCCCAAGGAATGGATACCAACCCTTCACAGCAAGGTTGTGCTTTGACTGCACCAATAACATGGCAGAATACGAAGCATGTATCCTAGGCCTCGAAGCAGCAATTGATCTAAGGATCAAAAACCTGGAAGTATACGGTGACTCAGCCTTAGTCATCTATCAAGTCAAAGGAGAATGGGAAACAAGACATCCCAATTTAATTCCCTACCAAGCCCGGGTTGTAGAATTGATCAAGCATTTTGATGAAATCAATTTCCACCACATACCTCGAGAAGAAAATCAGGTAGCAGATGCTTTGGCTACATTATCATCAATGTACCAAGTAAATTCCTACAACGAAGCACCAATCATAAGGATGGATCGTAGAGACAAACCAGTTGTATGCGCATCAGTCGAAGAAGGACTTGACAACAAACCTTGGTTCTACGACATCAAGCGATACCTCGAAGAGCAAGAGTATCCAGAAAATGTCTCGCACACCGACAAGAGGACCCTCAGAAGATTGGCATCCCAGTTCTTCCTCAGTGGAAATACCCTCTACAAAAGAAATTATGACATGGTCCTGCTCAGATGTGTGGATAAACATGAAGCGGACATGCTCATCAAAGAAATCCACGAGGGATCTTTTGGAACCCATGCTAATGGGCATACAATGGCAAAGAAAATCTTAAGGGCGGGCTACTATTGGTTAACCATGGAAGCCGACTGTTTCCACTATGCCAAGACTTGTCACAAGTGCCAGATTTACGCCGACAAGGTGCATGTGCCACCAACTCCACTGAACGTCATGACTTCACCTTGGCCTTTCTCTATGTGGGGCATAGACATGATTGGAATGATCGAGCCCAAAGCGTCAAATGGACATCGCTTCATCCTCGTTGCCATCGACTACTTCACCAAATGGGTAGAAGCAGCTTCGTATGCAAACGTAACCAAACAAGTGGTAGCCCGATTCATCAAGAAGGAAATCATTTGCCGTTATGGTACTCCCCACAAAATCATCACCGATAATGGGGCAAACCTAAACAACAAGACAATGAAGGAGTTGTGCAAAGATTTCAAGATTGAGCACCATAATTCCTCCCCTTACCGACCAAAGATGAACGGTGCGGTAGAAGCAGCCAATAAGAACATAAAGAAGATCATCCAAAAGATGGTGACAACATATAAGGATTGGCATGAGATGCTTCCCTTTGCGCTACATGGCTACAGAACAGCCATTCGCACTTCAACTGGGGCAACCTCCTTCTCCTTAGTATACGGTATGGAAGCTGTTCTCCCCGTAGAGGTGGAAATTCCTTCGTTAAGGGTCTTGATGGAAACCAAGCTAGAAGAAGCTGAATGGGTCCAAACAAGGTTCGACCAACTGAATCTCATAGAGGAGAAGCGTCTGACGGCAATATGTCATGGCCAACTCTATCAAAGGAGGCTCAAGAGAGCATTCGACAAGAAGGTCCGTCCTCGAGAGTTCAAAGAAGGAGACCTAGTGCTCAAGAAGATATTACCTATCCACAAAGATCCCCGAGGGAAGTGGACTCCCAGCTATGATGGGTCGTACGTGGTAAAGAAAGCTTTCTCAGGCGGAGCCCTGATCATCACCACTATGGACGGAGAAGAGTTCCCACTCTCAATAAACTCCGATGCAGTCAAGAGGTATTATGCCTAAAAGGAAAAAAAAAAGAAAAAAGAGAGCTCGCTAAATCGAAAACCTGAAAGGGCGGTTTAGACAATAGAGAGCGTCCTGCTAGATTGAAAACCTGAAAAGGCGGTCTAGGCAAAAATTAAGGACATCAAAAAAGGAAATACACCCCGGTGGATTGAAAACTCGAAAGAGCGGTCCAGGCAAAAGTTAGGGGTTAACAAAAAAAAAGAAGAAGGCAATGACTGCAGCATCCAAGCTCCGGACAAGATTCAAGAGGAGAAGAATCGGTCTCCTCAGCATCTTCCAACAAACAAAAATCTCGAAGTCATAAGGGAATAGCATGTGTTGTGCCAAAACCAACCATTTTCTTTTTGTTTTTTCTTGTCTTTGTCTATCTCACTCCTCACTTTGTGTATTTTCACCCATTCAAGAGATCAAATCTGCATTGAATAAATTTCCTTTTTTTATTTTATGTTCTCAGCAGCGCATAAATTTTGTTTTATTCATGATGAAAATGCTTTAAAACATGGGAAATAAAACAAAAGAATTTTCTTCCAAAAAGAGAAAAAACAAACAAACTTTGCTTTATTTTGAATCTTCGTGAATTCTGAAAGAATTGCGATAGTTCCCACCAAAATATTGCACCAAAGGATTTATGCTCCTTAGCTAAGGCAAGTGTGTAGCTCGCGGCACGCGGAGCGCAAGAACCCCAAGGGTCAAGCGGAACAAAATTCCCCAATAAACACCCTAAAGCATCCAAACACCAAACAAGGCTGGATATCGATCATGCTTCCAAAATGATCCTTATATCCCCATAAGCCAAACCTCATTGATATTCCCCAGGGAGTCTCAACCCCAAACAAAAGTCCAATCATTATTGGCAAAAACACAAATTTTCGGGCTTAGGCTCGAACTACACCGGTTTTGATCCCATTTGGGTATGTAGGCAAAGGACCTCGTCCTTCCAAACCGACCAACCAAAAAATAAACAAAACACAAATCTTCGGGCTTAGGCTCGAACTACACCGGTTTTGATCCCATTTGGGTATGTAGGCAAAGGACCTCGTCCTTCCAAACCGACCAACAAAAAACCAACAAAAAAGAGAAAGCCCAACTGTCATGAGCACAACCACAAACAAAGACCGACTCTGCTCGGCACCCAACCAACATTATTTCATTTCATGCATGCATATTTAAAACCATTCATACACATGCATTTCATTTCATAAAACATGCATCCTCAACAAGGATCCTCCAGTGAGTATCACATATTCACCAACATCCATCAACATTCAACCAGGGGCACCTATTTAGGGTAAGACCGCAGCTCGTTAGGAATCAATATTCAGAAGCAGTGCCTGAATAAGAGTACCTAGCTTAGGTATCGACCTCTAGAAGCAATACCTAGAGTAGATCACCTCCCCCAGTGTATCGACCTTCAGTGTTAGCGGCTGAATAAGATCACAGCTCGTTAGGAATCGACATTCAGAAGCAGTACCTGAATAAGATCACCTAGCTTAGGTATCCCTCTCTAGAAGCAGTACCTAGAGTAGATCACCTACATCAATGATCGATCTCTAGAAGCAATACCTAGAGTAGATCACCTCCCCCAGTGTATCGACCTTCAGTGTTAGCGGCTGAATAAGATCACAGCTCGTTAGGAATCGACATTCAGAAGCAGTACCTGAATAAGATCACCTAGCTTAGGTATCCACCTCTAGAAGCAGTACCTAGAGTAAACCTCCATCTTAGGTATCGACCTCTAGTGACATCCTAGAGTAGATCGCCTCCATCTTAGGTATCCACCTCTAGAAGCAGTACCTAGATAAGATCACCTACCTCAATGTTCCACCTCTAGTGACATCCTAGAGTAAATCACCATCCTCAGGAATCGACCTCTAGAAGCAGTGCCTAGATAAGATTACCTTCATCCCCCAGTGGATCTACCTCCAATGTTAGCGGCTGGATACGATCAACCCCTACCAACTATTGCATTTGCATTTCGCGAAGGACAAAATTCGGGTCCTTCTTTTTACTTAATTGATCTCCGCAAAGAGTTCATGAGATGCCCTCGGCACTCACGCACTCTATGCGAAGACACAATTAAGTAGGGGCAGCTGTAGTACCCTAATTTTGTCCTACGCATTTTAAAACAAAAATCAAAAAAAAATCAAAGAGGGGAAAAAGTCAAAAGTCAACAAAAGTCAACAGAAAAGTCAACATTTCAAAAATGATGACTTCGCACTGCGAAGCTCCCTTCGCACTGCGAAGTCTGCGATTTTTCTGCAGATTTTTGGTTTCTTTGATTTAATTCCAGAATTTGTTGCATATCACTTCCATAATTATTTTAAGTAGCATTCATGGCTAATTGGGCCAAGCAAAGCCAGAGTTGAAGGACTTGCCTTTAATGCCAAGGTTGGAAGCTTTTTCTTCCAACCTAGCATGTGACAAGCAAGTGGGCTTGCCCTTGGGCAGCTCTAGTCCCTCCCAGGTGACCTGCTAACCACCACAAGGTTGCCAGCCACCTGCTTGAGGACTTTCCTCCTGCTTGCTGCCCCAAAAACCAGTCAAACCAGCTGGATTTCTCACTTGAAAAGCCATGAGTGCCTACTCTGTTTTGCAGCAGCTTTTCACCCTCTCACACCAGCCATAAGTAGCCTTTTCATCCCTCAATCTCTGCACATTACAGTGCACGTTTTTATTGACCAACCATTGAGATTGCAAGGATTGATCCCCAAGCATTAGCCAATTGCAAATCAGCTTTGTTCTTCATCATTACCTTCTAGAATTAGTTGAATTTGTGGCTGAAATCAGGCTGGATCTTGCCCCTTGGTGCAAGGCAAGGTTGCCTCTATCCATTAGCATTTAATGCAAAGGGATTCAGCTTAATCTTGGCCACAAGTCAGCTGAATTTTGGGATTGTGTAATGATGAAAAAGATTTGATTTTGGCCTATAAATACAAGGCAATGCCCAAGGATTCAAAGAGAGTGAACACAGCATTACAAGAGCAGAAACTCTACTCATTTCAACCTACAAATCTCCACAAACAACCAGAAAAAAACCAATCCACACAAAGCTTTACAAAAGTTCAAGTTCATCACAAATCTTCAAAACCTTTGTGAAAGCCTTCAATCAAATCAAACCAAGTGCAGCTGGAGCTTTGCTAAGGAGTTCTGTAAGTTACTAAGCTCTTTATCTTGCATTTATAATTGTGTTTGCATAGCTATTTTGGCTCAAAACCTTTTGATCCTAAAAAACCCCTTTTGAATTCAAAGAAATCCCAAGGTTTTCAAAACATCAAAACTGGTTTGTCCAGCCTTTTTCACCCCAAAAACTCAAAGTTTTTCACCCACCTATAAGGTCTTGAGTGTGTTCAGAAGTTGTTTCTGAACAAAAGTTCAGAAACAGCTTCTGAACCCAAAATTTCGCATGCTTCGCAGTGCGAAGTCATGGTCGCAGTGCGACCATGACAGAACTCAGAACCTGAGTTTTTGTGTCAAAACAACCAATTTTTGAGGTTCTAGCCCCAGAGCTCAGAACCTAAGAGTTTTTAAACCCATGTTATTCAAACCACAACAAGGATTTTGCATAATTTTGACAAAATCACAAGTTCGTATGACCATTTTGTGGATAACTTGCAAAACAAGTTATGTTCCCAAATTCTCAAAACAAGCATGAACAAACAAGCTATGTTCATCTTTTCAATCTAAACTTGAACAATAAATATTGTTCATGATGTTCAAAACTCAAAGATGAACATACACCGTTTACGTTCGCATTTTCGCAAAATGAGACGAACTTGCGCGTTTTTAGCAAATTTGCTAAACCTTCCCATTTTGGGTTTTCAAACCAAATGTTTTGACATACCTTGGGATTTCTAAAGGATTCAACCCAAAAACATGAATGAAAAAGGGATGGTGTGACGTATGTCTCTCCATCGCCCCGATTGTACGAATGCGTGACGTATGTCTCGTCGCTCGGACAATCGTCATTCCCTTTTTTTTCAATATACAACCCTAATCAATCCAAATCTTGGGCCCTTGTGGTCAATCCAAACCTTTTGGTCCCCCGTTGGCCATTAGACTCAACCCCTCGACTCGTTTGAGTCCACTCGGTCAATGTTCGACTCGTCCGAGTCCATTGTACCCGTTCTTGATCTCAGTGGATCAATCGAACAATCGCCCGACTCTTCGGAGTCCACTCGGTCAATGATTGACTTATATGAGTCCATTGCACCTCTCTTGGTCCCATAGCGACCAATTCAACCCTCTACCCTAACGGACGTACCTTTTAACAATTCTAATGTGATTCGCGAACGAACGCTTAATAAGTCTCCAAGTGCGAGCATACAAGCTACGTTTAATCGCAAGAATTCGGTTAAAACATCGTCCAATTAAAATCAACCAACACATATACGTTTTTCTACCAAAGAACTACGTATGCTTTGAATTCTCCGACTACCGGGAGATACGTAGGAGCAAGATCGACATCTTGTCAAGCACAATAATAAAAAACCTTTTTTTTCTTTCTTTCGTTTGTTTTTATCTCTTTCCCCCCTTTATTATATTTTTAACATAAATAAACATGCGCGCAAAGTATTAAAAAACAATTCAAGCTTTAACCAAATAGAAGGTTCCCGTTGAGTACAACGGACGTGAGGGGTGCTAATACCTTCCCCTTGCGTAACCGACTCCCGAACCCGACAATGGTTGCGATGACCAAATCCTTATCCTCATCGTCTAAAGGGTTTTATTATCGTTTCCCTTTACAAAAAAAAACTTAAGGGTTTATCAACGTTCCCTTTACACAAAAACTTTGGTGGCGGCTTCACAAAGGCACCTCCGAGCGTTTGCGAACGACCTCGGAGGATTTGCGCGTCTTTTTCCCGAGGAAAAAAACGAGGTGCGCACACCAGCGCCAAATACCGAGAAAGAAGTCCGGGGTTTCTTAGGAAGATTGAACTACATCGCTAGGTTCATCTCACACATGACAGCTACTTGCGAACCAATCTTCAAACTGCTAAGGAAAAACCAAGCCGTTCATTGGAATGAGGATTGCCAAGAGGCGTTTGACAAAATCAAACAATACCTGCAAGAACCACCAATTTTAATACCTCCGGTTCCGGGTAAACCCCTCATCTTATACCTAACCGTACTTGAAGGATCAATGGGTTGTGTGTTAGGACAACAAGATGAAACGGGAAGAAAAGAGCACGCAATCTACTACCTAAGCAAGAAGTTTACCGACTGTGAAACAAGGTATACTTCACTTGAAAAGACTTGCTGCGCTTTAGCATGGGCTGCTCGACGCCTAAGGCAATACATGTTAACCCATACAACTTGGTTGATATCGAAGATGGATCCCATCAAGTACATCTTCGAAAAACCTGCCCTCACAGGGAAGATAGCCCGTTGGCAAATGCTGCTGTCTGAGTACGACATCCAATATGTTGCTCAAAAAGCCATCAAAGGGAGTGTTTTATCCGAGCACCTTGCTCACCAACCATTGGAGGATTATCAGCCCATACAATTCGACTTCCCAGACGAAGATGTCGTAGCTTTGAATGACGAAAAGGTCACAAGTGAGGACGAAGGGCCAGAACCTAGTGCTCAATGGAAGCTCGCTTTCGACGGCGCCTCAAATGCCATGGGGCACGGTATCGGAGCAGTTTTAATCTCCCCAAGAAATGGATATCAGCCATTCACAGCAAGGTTATGCTTTGACTGCACCAATAACATGGCAGAATACGAAGCATGCATCCTAGGCCTCGAAGCAGCAATTGATCTAAGGATCAAAAACCTTGAAGTATACGGTGACTCAGCCTTAGTCATCTATCAAGTCAAAGGAGAATGGGAAACAAAACATCCCAATTTAATTCCCTACCGAGCCCGGGTTGTAGAGTTGATTAAGCATTTTGATAAAATCAACTTCCATCACATACCTCGAGAAGAAAACCAGGTGGCAGATGCTTTGGCTACATTATCATCAATGTACCAAGTAAATTTCTACAATGAAGCACCAATCATAAGGATGGATCGTAGAGACAAACCAGTTATATGTGCATCAGTCGAAGAGGGACTTGACGACAAACCTTGGTTCTACGACATCAAGCGATACCTCGAAGAGCAAGAGTATCCAGAAAATGTCTCACACACCGACAAGAGAACCCTCAGAAGATTGGCATCCCAGTTCTTCCTCAGTGGAAATACCCTCTACAAAAGAAACTACGACATGGTCCTGCTAAGATGTGTGGATAAACATGAAGCGGACATGCTCATCAAAGAAATCCACGAGGGATCTTTTGGAACCCATGCCAATGGGCATGCAATGGCAAAGAAAATCTTAAGGGCGGGCTATTATTGGTTAACCATGGAAGCTGACTGTTTCCACTATGCCAAGACTTGTCACAAGTGCCAGATTTACGCCGACAAGGTGCATGTGCCACCTACTCCACTGAACGTCATGACTTCACCTTGGCCATTCTCTATGTGGGGCATAGACATGATTGGAATGATCGAGCCCAAAGCGTCAAATGGACATCGCTTCATCCTCGTTGCCATCAACTACTTCACCAAATGGGTAGAAGCAGCTTCGTATGCAAACGTAACCAAACAAGTGGTAGCCCGATTCATCAAGAAGGAAATCATTTGCCGTTACGGCACTCCCACAAAATAATCACCGATAATGGGGCAAACCTGAACAACAAGACAATGAAGGAGTTGGGCAAAGATTTCAAGATTGAGCACCATAATTCCTCCCCTTACCGACCAAAGATGAACGGTGCGGTAGAAGCAGCCAATAAGAACATAAAGAAGATCATCCAAAAGATGGTGACAACATATAAGGATTGGCATGAGATGCTTCCCTTTGCACTACATGGCTACAGAACAACCATTCGCACTTCAACTGGGGCAACCCCTTTCTCCCTAGTATACGGCATGGAAGCTGTGCTCCCCGTAGAGGTGGAAATTCCTTCGTTAAGGGTCTTGATGGAAACCAAGCTAGAGGAAGCTGAGTGGGTTCAAACAAGGTTCGACCAACTGAATCTCATAGAGGAGAAGCGTCTGACGGCAATATGTCACGGACAACTCTATCAAAGGAGGCTCAAGAGGGCATTCGACAAGAAGGTCCGTCCTCGAGAGTTCAAAGAAGGAGACCTAGTGCTCAAGAAGATATTACCTATCCATAAAGATCCCCGAGGGAAGTGGACTCCCAGCTATGATGAGCCGTATGTGGTAAAGAAAGCTTTCTCAGGCGGAGCCCTGATCATCACCACTATGGACGGAGAAGAGTTCCCACTCTCAATAAACTCCGATGCAGTCAAGAGGTATTATGCCTAAGAAGAAAAAAAAAAGAAAAAAAAAGAGAGCTCGCTAAATCGAAAACCTGAAAGGGCGGTTTAGGCAATAGAGAGCGTCCTGCTAGATCGAAAACCTGAAAAGGCGGTCTAGGCAAAAATTAAGGACATTAAAAAAGGAAATATACCCCGGTGGATTGAAAACTCGAAAGAGCGGTCCAGGCAAAAGTTAGGGGTTAACAAAAAAAGAAAGGCAATGACTGCAGCATCCAAGCTCCGGACAAGATTCAAGAGCATGTGTTGTGCCAAAACCAACAATTTTCTTTTTTGCTTTTTCTTGTCTTTCTCTATCTCACTTCTCACTTTGTGTATTTTTTACCCATTTAAGAAGTCAAATCTGCATTGAATAAATTTCCTTTTGTTATTTTGTGTTCTCAGTAGCGCATAAGATTTTGTTTTATTCATCATGAAAATGTTTTAAAACATGGGAAATAAACAAAAGAAATTTCTTCCAAAAAAAAGAAAAAAAGCAAACAAGCGTTGTTTTATTTGAATTTTCGTAAAATTCGAAGGAATCGCGGTAATTCCCACCAAACTTTGCACCAAAAGACTTATGCTCTTCAGCAAAAGGCAAGTGCGTAGCTCACGGCACGCGGAGCACAAAAACCCCAAGGGTTAAGAGGAGCAAAATTCCCCAGTAAGCACCCTAAACATCCAAACGTCAACCAAGGCTGGATATCGATCATGCTTACAAAATGATCCTTACATCCCCATGAGCCAAACCTCATTGACACCCCCCAGGGAGTCTCAACACCAAACAAAAAGTCCAATCATTATTGGCAAACCCACACAAATCTCCGGGCTAGGCCCGAACTACACCGGTTTTGATCCCATTCGGGTATGTAGGCAAAGGACCTTGTCCTTCCAAACCGACCAACAAAAAACAAACAAACAAAGGGCCCAATCATCGTTGGCACGACCACAACCAAGACCGACTTTGCTCGGCACCCAACCAGCATCCCACATATCATGCATAACATAATTCATGTATCATGTCAATTTCATTCATGCATACATATACAAATCATTCATACACATGCATTTCATAAATCATGTCATGCATCCTCAATAAGGATTCTCCAGTGAATATCACATATTCACCAACATCCATCAACAGTTGAGTAAGCGTTCCCCAGTGAACCTCCTTCACTAACTGTCCCTAATTCCCCAGAAGGAATCTTTGTTTGAGTCTATCTCATATCATATTGCATCGCAGATCACTGCATATCATACTACATAACATGCATCATACAAACATGTTTTCCAGTTCAACCAGGGGCACCTATTTAGGGTAAGACCACAGCTCGTTAGGAATCGACCTTCAGTGAAAGTGCCTGAATAAGATTACCTAGCTTAGGTATCGACCTCTAGTGACAATGCCTAGATAAGATCACCTCCCCCAGTGTATCGACCTTCAGTGTTAGCGGCTGAATAAGATCACAGCTCGTTAGGAATCGACCATCAGTGAAAGTGCCTGAATAAGATTACCTAGCTTAGGTATCGACCTCTAGTGACAGTGCCTAGATAAGATCACCTCCCTCAGTGTTCGACCTTCAGTGTTAGCGGCTGAATAAGATCACAGCTCGTTAGGAATCGACCTTCAGTGAAAGTGCCTGAATAAGATTACCTAGCTTAGGTATCGACCTCTAGTGACAGTGCCTAGATAAGATCACCTCCCCCAGTGTATCGACCTTCAGTGTTAGCAGCTGAATAAGATCACAGCTCGTTAGGAATCGACCTTCAGTGAAAGTGCCTGAATAAGATTACCTAGCTTAGGTATCGACCTCTAGTGACAGTGCCTAGATAAGATCACCTTCCCCAGTGGATCTACCTCCAGTGTTAGCGGCTGGATACGATCAACCTTTTCAAACCATTGCATTTGCATTCCGCGAAGGACAAAATTCGGGTCCTTCTTTTTACTTAATTGATCTTCGCAAAGAGTTCGTGAGATGCCCCCGGCACTCACGCACTCTATGCGAAGACACAATTAAGTAGGGGCAGCTGTAGTACCCTAATTTTGTCCTAAGCATTTTAAAACAAAAATCAAAAAAATCAAAGAGGGAGAAAAAAAAGTCAAAGTCAACAAAAGTCAACAGAAAAGTCAACATTTCAAAAATGCTGACTTCGCACTGCGAAGCTCACATCGCACTGCGAAGTCTGCGATTTTTCTGCAGATTTTTGGTTTCTTTGATTTAGTTCCAGATTTTGTTGCATATCATTTCCATATTTATTTTAATCAGCATTCATGGCTATTTGGGCCAAGCAAAACCAGAATTGAAGGACTTGCCATTAATGCCAAGGTTGGAAGCTTTTTCTTCCAACCTAGCATGTGACAAGCAAGTGAGCTTGCCCTTGGGCAGCTCTAGTCCCTCCCATGTGACCTGTTAACCACCCCAAGGTTGCCAGCCACCTGCTTGAGGACTTTCCTCCTGCTTGCTCCCCCCAAAACCAGTCAAACTAGCTGGATTTTCTCACTTGAAAAGCCATGAGTGCCTACCCTGTTTTTGCAGCAGCTTTTCACCCCTCACACCAGCCATAGATAGCCTTTTTCATCCCTCAATCTCTGCACATTACAGTGCACGTTTTCATTGATCAACCATTGAGATTGCAAGGATTGATCCCCAAGCTTGGCCAATTGCAATTCAGCTTTGTTCTTCATCATTACCTTCTAGAATTAGTTGATTTTGTGGCTGAAATCAGTCAAAGACTTAACCCTTGGCACAAGGCAGGGTTTCCTCTATCCATTAGCATTAAATGCAAAGCCAAATAGCCTGAGTTTAGCCCACACATCAGCTAGGTTCTAGGATTTTTTCATCATTACTTGAGAATGCATTTTGGCCTATAAATAGAGACCCAAGGCAAAGGAAAATGCAGCAATGACATAGCATAATACAAAGCAGAAAATAGAGCATTAAGAGAGCAAAGAAACACTACTCATTTCAGCCAAACAACCAGAGAAAAACCAATCAAACACAAAGCATCACAAAGTTCAAATTCATCACCAATATCAAAAACCTTTGTGAAAACCTTCAACCAAATCAAATCCATTGCAGCTGGAGCTTTGCTAAGGAGTTCTGTAAGTTTATAAGCTTTTGTTTTGCATTTTCATTTGTGTTTGCATAGCAATTTTGGTTCAAAACCATTTGGTTCTAAAAAACCCCTTTTGAATTTCAAAGAAATCCCAAGGTTTTCAAAACACCAAAACTGGTTTGTCCAGCCTTTTTCATCCCAAAAACTCAAAGTTTTTCACTCACTTGAAAGGTCCTGAGTGTGTTCAGAAGTTGTTTCTGAACAAAAGTTCAGAAACAGCTTCTGAACTCAAAAATTCGCATGCTTCGCAGTGCGAAGTCATGGTCGCAGTGCGACCATGACAGAACTCAGAATCTGAGTTTTGGTGTCCAAATGACCAATTTTTGAGGTTCAAGCCCAAGAGCTCAGAACCTAAGAGTTTTTAAACCCATGTTTTTCAAACTATAACAAGGATTTTGCACAATCTTGGCAAAATCACAAGTTCGTATGACTTTTTGTGGATAACTTGTAAAACAAGTTATGTTTCAAAACTTTCAAAACAGCATGAACAAACAAGCTATGTTCATCATTTCAATCAAAACTTGAACAATAAATATTGTTCATGATTTTCAAAACTCAAGCATGAACATACGCCAAATCTGTTCGCTTTTCAAAACCGTTCGCAAAATGAGCCGAACTTGTGCGTTTTCTAGCAAAATTGCTAAATCTTCCCATTTTGGGTTTTCAAACCAAATGTTTTGACATACCTTGGGATTTCTAAAAGAATTCTACCCAAAAACATGAATGAAAAAGGGATGGTGTGACGTATGTCTCTCCATCGCCCCGATTGTACGAATGCGTGAGGTATGTCTCGTCGTTCGGACAATCGTCATTCCCTTTTTTAATATATACAACCCCAACCAAACCAAAACTTGGCCCCTTGTGGTCAATCCAAACCTTTTGGTCCCCCGTGGCCATTAGATTCGATCCCTCGACTCGTTTGAGTCACTCGGTCAATGTTCGACTCGTTCGAGTCCATTGTACCTGTTCTTGATCTCAGTGGATCAATTGAACAATCGCCCGACTCGTTAGAGTCCACTCGGTCAATGATTGACTTGTATGAGTCCATTGCACCTCTCTCGGTCCCATAGCGACCAATTCGAACCTTTTACCCTAACGGACGTACCTTTTAACAATTCTATTGCGATTCATGAACAAACGCTTAATAAGTCTCCCAAGCGCGAGCATACAAGCTACGTTTTAATCGCAAGAATTCGGTTAAAACATCGTCCATTTAAAATTAACCAACACACGCACGTTTTTCTACCAAAGAACTACGTACGCTTTGAATTCTCCGACTACCGGGAGATACGTAGGAGCAAGATCGACATCTTGTCAAGCGCAATAATAAAAACTTTTTTTTTTCTTCTTTCGTTTGTTTTTATCTCTTTCTTTTCCCCCCTTTTATTATATTTTGACATAAATAAGCATGCGCGCAAAACATTTAAAAACAATTCAAGCTTTAGCCAAATAGAAGGTTCCCGTTGAGTACAACGGACGTGAGGGGTGCTAATACCTTCCCCTTGCGTAATCGACTCCCGAACCCGACAATGGTTGCGATGACCATCCTTTCCTCATCGTCAAAGGGTTTTATTATCGTTTCCCTTTAAACAAAAAAAAACTTAAGGGTTTATCAACGTTCCCTTTACACAAAAACTTTGGTGGCGGCTTCACAAAGGCCCTCCGAGCGTTTACGAACGACCTCGGAGGATTTGCGCGTCTTTTTCTCAGGAAAAAAACGAGGTGCGCACAACTGCTATTGAAGAAACTCAACCAAAACCAAAGCAAGTATTGATAGAGTTTTATTAGGTTTTGAGTCTGTGAGCTGTGTGCTCTGTTTCTGTACACCACTCAATTGTTTAGAATTGGTTTGTTTTATTGAGTTGTAATCACTTGAAGGTTTTAAGAAAAAGTGACTGTTTATGTATTTGGAGTGTGTCTCCTACTTAGTTGTTTGTTATTAGAGTCTGATAATCACTGTGGCAATGATTGACTGAGGGAAGTGAGATGGGATCTCAGGTCTAGGAGTTCCTAGGTTGAAATCAATACGGGTAGTAGCTAGGTGATAAGTTGTAAACTGGGAGTTTGCTGAGAACTTAGAACTAGGACTATCATAGTGGATTTCCTTCCTGGCTTGGTAGCCTCCAGACGTAGGTGTGTTTGTCACCGAACTGGGTTAACAAATATCCTGTGCATCTTTACTTTCAGTCTTTTACTTTCTGTCAGTTATTGTGCTGCTTCTGAACTACTGTTTTGCGTACTCTGTTCTACTCTGTTTTACGTTCAGCATCAGGACTTGCCAGAATTTCAGGGCATGACTGCGAAAACTTAACCATGTTTTATACACACCATAAATTATTAAATATTTAATTTTGGTGCAACAACTCCCTACTGACAATAACATTTATGTTTCCTTTGATCTATTTGGTTTTTCTGTCACTAATTTTCAGACGGGGATTCCTCACATGAGATGTGATAACATTGCCGATCTTTATCCAGTCATCTCTCCCTCTAATTTTGTTGGTCTCACTTTTGGTCTCTTACACAGTCGGCTAGGTCATCCTAGTTTTTCTATTTTGTAGTATCTTCATAAAAATAAGTTTCTTAGTAGTGAACATTTGAATTCTAAGAATATTTGTGATTCTTGTGTGTTTGGCAAACATGTTAAGTTGCCCTTTGATTCAACCAATAATATTATTTTAATGCCCTTTGATATTTTACACAATGATTTATGGACATCACATGTTTTAAGTTCCTCTGGTCATCAGTATTATGTTTTATTTCTGGATGATTATTCTAATTTCTTGTGGACATTTTCTATATGTAACAAATCTCAAGTTTTTGAAATGTTCACTTCTTTGTCTTATCAAATTAGCACAAAGTTTTCTCAAACTATAAAATGTTTTCAATGTGACAATGGACATGAATATGATAATACATTGTTTCATAAGTATTGTGCTGACAATTGTCTTATTTTTATCCCGTCCTCACACGTCATCTCAAAATGGCAAAGCTGAACGTAAAATACGCACTACCAATAACATGATTCGCACTCTCCTCGCTCATTCGTATGTTCCTCCCTCATTTTGGCATGATGTGCTTCAAATGGCTAGATATCTACTTAATATCCTTCCTCGAATGAATCTGTCAAATCACTCTCCTACTCAACTCCAATATCATTGTGATCCATCCTACACACATCTTCGTGTCTTTGGTTGTCATTGTTGTTCCTTGTTTCCATCCACTAGTGGACAAATCCAGCCATGCAACCTCTTCCCAGTGACATTTCCAGTTCGCCACCTAACCCTCTGTCTCACTCCCCAGCCGAACCTCATAATACTTCTGCTACCACCACCATGACGTCCTCCTCCACCTCTTGGGATACACCTGATACCTCTCCAACACCTACATCATCGGCCCCGCCCACACCTCATACTCAGACCATAGCCACCCAACGCATGTAGATACAAATCCAGAAAACTCTTTAACCTTTCTGTTACTATCAATGATCCGACCATCACACCTTTTCCTAAAAACCCCAAACTAGCCCTATCTGACCCTAATTGGAAATCTGTAATGCATTCTGAATTTAATGCTCTTGTTAAAAATAATAATTGGGATTTGGTTTCACGACCTTATGATGTTAGTATTTTTCAATGTATGTGGATTTTCCATCATAAAAAGAAATCTAATGGTTGTTTTGATCGCCATGAAGATTGTCTTGTAGGTGATGGCAGGTCTCAAACTGCAGGTGTTGACTGTGATGGGACATTTAGTCATGTGGTGAAACCGACGATGATTCACATAGTCCTCACCATTGCTCTCTCCAAATCCTGTTCTATAAATCAGTTGGATGTCCAAATTGCATTTCTACATGGTGATTTTCATGTGAGACAGTCTACATGCATCAACCACTAAGTTTTCGTGACCCTCATTGCCCAAATTATGTGTGCCGCTTGCAAAAATCCCTTAATAGTATGAAACAAGCGCCTCATACCTGGTACCAACGCTTTTCTGACTTCGTCTCCACCATTGGTTTTCAACATAACACTTCCAATCACTCACTTTTCATCTACCGACATTGCTCTGACATGGCTTACATCTTGTTTTATGTTGATGACATTATCCTCGTCACCTCCTCTCATGACCTTCACAAATCTATCATGACACTCCTTGCCTCTGAGTTCACTGTGAAGAATTTGGGTTCACTGAGTCACTTCATGGGCATTGATGTGACCAGACATGTTGGTGGACTTTTTCTTAGTCAGAGTACTTATGCTAGTGAGATTATTGCTCGAGCCAGCATGGCACCGTGCAAACCTTCTTTTACTCAAGTTGACACTAAGCAGAAGCTCAATACCTCCGCCGACACTCCAGGTGACAATCCCACCTTATATCGAAGTCTTGTAGGAGCCTTGCACTATCTCACTTTTTCCCGCTCATACATCTCCTATGTTGTCCAGCAGGTCTGTCTTGTTATGCATGTTGCTTGCATTGACCACATGCTAGCCCTCAAACGCATCCTAATTTGTGTTCAGGGAACCCTACACTATGGACTGCATCTCTATCCATCCTCTATTGAGAAACTTGTCTCTTATACTGATGTTAATTGGGGTGGATGTTCTGACACTTGTCGTTCTACAACTGCTATTAAGTGTTTCTTGGTGACAACCTCATCTCCTATTCATCTAAGAGACAACCCACGCTATCTCGTTCCAGTGTAGAGGATGAATACAAAGGTATTGCTAATGTGGTTTATGAATCTTGTTGGCTCTGTAACCTACTATTGGAGCTTCACTTCCCACTTTCTCATGCTACATTGGTATATTGTGAAAATGTTAGTTCTATCTACCTCTCTGGTAATCCTGTACAACATCAGCATACTAAGCATATTGAGATTGGCATTCACTTTGTACGAGAGAAGGTAGCCTGTGGCCAAGCACGCGTCCTTCATGTTCCTTCTCGTCACCAGATAGCTGATATTTTCACCAAAGGCTTACCTCGAGTTCTATTTGATAATTTTTGGACCAGTCTAAACGTCCGTGAACCTCCCGCTTCGACTGCGGGGGCGTGATAGAATAGAATATTCTTGTCATTATATTTGTAATTATTTTCATTTATGTTTGTCATTATTTCCATAGGTTTGACTTACACATTATTGTTGTATATATACCCTTTAGGCTTAAATGCACTTTTGGCTCCCTAATTTTGTCATAGGTTCGATTTTGGCCCCCTATTAAAAAAAACCATTTTCCAGCCCCTAAGTTTTCCCCTTTTTGCAACCTTCAAGCCCCCATTGATTTTGACTGGATCAACGCCCACATGGCTCCTTACTTAAGTGAATTGGACTCCACGTGAGTTATTTTTTTAATTAAATTTAAAAGAAAAAGCCACATATACATTAAAGGAATTAAATAAATAAAAAAGAAAAAAAGGAAAAAAAAATTCAAACCCAGAAAAAAAAAAACTCAGATTTAAGATATTTCACTTTCTCTCTCTACCTCATTTATCTTCTTCTTGTTCTGCTAACTCTTGTTCTTCCAATTCTACCTCCTTCCTCTTCCTTTTAAGGCTTAAACCCAGAAAAAATAGCTTTTAAGATCTTTCATTTTCTCTCTCTACCTCCTTCATCTTCTTCCTCTTCCGCATGTTGTGTCTTCCATGAAGAAAAAAAGCTTCCCTTTAGGATTCAAACACATGAAAATCAGTTTCAACCCCATTAACACTGACACTAACTGTAACTTTTACCCTTTTCGCCTCCTTCATAACTCTTTGAAATTTCTCAAATCTAATATACCAAGGAGATGATTTAAAGCTACCATCTTTCTCTTGAACAACAATTATATCAACCACGCCGTCAAAGGGAAGAAACGGCCTGGAAAAACTGCATACACCACGTCTTATGTAACCTCCTAATCTCCCCCAAGATTGCATTTTGTTGTTGTTGTTAAATGAACATTGTTTTGTTAATTTGTGATGATTGTTGCTGTTCTTATTTTTTTAATGGAGAGAAGAGAAAGAAGATGAGAGAAAAAGAAGAGATCGTGAGGAGAGAGAAGAGAAAGGAGTTTTTATTTTATTTTTTAATTATTATTTTTCAATCAACGATGAGTTGGATTTTTTTAATTTAAAAATAAAAAATACAAATTTGACGTCATAGTCATTTAAGGACGTGTCCACATACACATTGACTTGATCAAAATTAGAGGGGAGGATCACTTTTGCAAAAGGGAAAAAATTTAGGGGGCTGAAAAATGATTTTTTTTAATAGATGGTCAAAATCGCAACTATGATAAAGTGGTCAAAAGTGTGTTTAAGCCTACCCTTTACTATGATGAATAACACAACACATTATATTCTTATAATTCCTATAAAAATATAGTGCTCCCAACACTTCTTATTAATATAAGTACACATGGCATGAGATAAGAGTTTTAAATAAGCTCTTAAAAACACCCTCACTAACACTCCAAAATCTAGAGGTAAATAAGCTCTTATAAACACCCTAAATACATACTTGGGAAAAAATAATTAAGGTTTGTATGGTAAGACAAAATTTTGAAGTTAAAGAGGATAGTATATAACCTATAAGCTCGTATAACTAAAATGAACTTGTTTTGTATCAACTTTTTTATACGAGATTATATCTGTCCTTTACTAACTTATAAAACTTTTCATAACCTAATTCAATTAGCTTATTTGTACTTTCTCCCGTTTAGTGGGTAAATTATTATTTGCGCTTCTCTCATAATTTCTATTATATCTTCATAGGCCGTTCAAAGAAATTAAATTAAATTGAATTAGCTTACAACTTATTCTCTCTCTCTCTCTCTCTCTCTCTCTCTCTCTCTCTCTCTCTCTCTCTCTCTCTCTCTCTCTCTCTCTCTCTCTCTCTCTCTCTCTCTCTCTCTCTCTCTCTCTCTCTCTCTCTCTCTCTCTCTCTCAATTTTACCCATGTTACTTCAATTGAAAAAAATTATAATTAAAGTTCTGTTGTTGTATCAATTTTCTTATGAGATTATACATTCCCTTTACTAACTTATATTTTTTTTTTATATAATTGTACTTTCTCCATTTGGTGGATAAAATACTATTTATACGTCTCTCATAATTTCTAATATATTTTATTTTGCCGTTAAAAAAAATAAAATAAAACTCAATTAACTAATTGCAACTCTCTCTCTCTCTCTCTCTCTCTCAATTTTACCCATGTTACTTCAATTGAACAAGAATTAAGTATAAATTAGTTAATTTTTCATGTTATTTTATATTTATCAGTTAGCTCAACTATTAATTTGATCAAACAATATAAATTTAACTCGTTAATTTATTTACTTCAATTATGAACTAGCATATTCATGGTAAACTAGTTTATCAATTATCACTATTTATTATAAAACATACTCTAACTTTTATATTATGTAAAATAAAATCAATTAAAATATAACAAACCCGACATATTTACAATAGAAAAGATATTTTTGTAATCGTAAACTAACACAACAATTTTAATTTTTTTTGAAAAAAAATCTCTCAGAAATATCAACAAGATTTGTATGTGGCAGAAGTTATTTTATCACATTTGGACGAACTAATACACGAATTTTAATTGAGAGAGGTGTCAATATTTATAGTATGACACACCTTAAATAGAATTATCTCAAGTGGACTGGATCTATTGATAAACCAAATGCAATAAAGAAACGGGTAAAATTATTTAATATCAAAATTAGTTAGTTTATTTTTTTATAAAAAAAATCAAAATCACATAGGTATGCATCATCTAAAGCAAGAGTTTGGGGAATTTTTTTTAGGCGCCCCAAAAGTTTCTTTTTAAGCCTAGTATATAAGTTCGATAGATACGTCTTGGGTTAGGGAGTTATCTCCCAGAGGGTTATAGAGTTATCTTCAGGATGACTGTTTTATATAACAGAATAATGAGCAAAATTGTCATTATGTTATTTTTGGAATTTCTAAATTTCTAAACCACCGCATTTGCTCTTCAAACCTACTTTTACCGAATTCTTGAATATCAACAAATTAACATTGATATATGTTGTATAACAACCGAAAAGATGACTTAAATGAACGAATTATGTTAACAAATAGCTTAAACAAAGTATAAATCTTTGTCATAAATTATTTAAACCAAATACAAAGGTTCACAACCAAACAAATTACATAGCTTAACATCAAGAATTAAGTGAAAAGTAGGTTCGGAGAGCTCAAATGGGTGGTTTAAAAACTTTGAAACACCAAAATAATGAAACTGACAGTTTTTCTCATTGTTCTGTCATATAAAATAGTCATACGAGTGATAACTCCATAACCCTCCGGGATGTATCTACCGGACGTATATATTAGGGATAAAAATGAAATTTGAGGGGGCATTGTGTTCAAAAATGAGTTATATATGACCCACATCGGATAGAAAAATGGAGGTTGAGCACTTCATAAGTGAGATGACCCATAAACCCATTGTCTTAAGGTTTTGGGTAAAAGTGTGGTGTCTCTCTTGTATGGTTGCTTTGGCCTAGATGTGGGTGGTCCCCCTGGCTTCCCTCGTGACCCAAATTTGGTATTAGAGTCGTGATTCAATGAAGGGTTCGATCAGCTTCTTGTGTCGAAAGTCTTCTTGGCAAAATGTCTAGGAGGCGGGTTCCATTGTGTTGAAAAAAGCAACAGCGGTACCAGCAAGTGTGTGCGGATGAAAGAGCTTCCGCTCGAGGATGGGTGAGCATGATGAATTGATGGACTCACACTTGGGGAGATTATTGTGTGCAAGTGTAAGAGTTTTCCTAAAAAAAAAGTTATTATTTTTCCCACCCTATGAGTTTCTCGCGCGCCCTATTCGAATTCTAAAATCGAACATGTTAAGAGTTTGAAGTTTGAAGTCATTACTTCTTGGCAAAATAATATTAAGTGTTTGAAGTTTGGGTCTTACCCTTGTTATATTATAAATAAAGGAAAAAACTTAGTACAATTTCTTAGGTGTTTTTCGTATGATTCTTAACTAAATTCACTATGATTTCCTCAAATCCTTAATTTTCTTAAAGTTTGTTGGATCCAACAAAGGTGTATTTTTAGTTAAGAACCATAAAAACACCTAAAAATTGTATCCATAATTATGTATACCACCCAACGAACCAACCTTATTCATTGGAGAATTGATTCATTTGTTCAGCTATGAAGAAACAGAGAAGGGAGGAACGAGAAGCATTGACGGAAAAAGAAGAAGAGAGGCTTCTTTCTTCAATTTTTTCTTCTCCTTCGGTTCAGGTTAATTTATTCACGTCTTGTTAGGTTTACACAACTTTACTTCCTGTATGTGTTTTTATGTTGATATTTGTGATTCCATTGTTTAAGAACCGAAAACAAAAGTTAAAACAACACGATATTTGTGATCTCCGTCGTAAAAACGTGCCTGTCTTGATGCTAGTTATTATAGTAGTTGTATGTTATGATTATAGTTTTCATTTATAGACAACAAGTCAACAACTAATCAAATATATTTTCACAACAGGCACTCTACGATCATGGGAACAGTTTGGTGGATAGAATCAGTAATTTACCAGATGAGTTATTGTGTCACATTCTCTCTTTTCTCCCAACAAAAATCGCTTTCACTACAAGTGCTTTCCAAACGGTGGACCACACTCTGCTATTCAGTTCCTTCTAGACTTTGTCGACAATTTCATGTTCTCTCCTCTTTCCACCAACCAACCCCTCAAATCGTTTCGCCTCAACTGTTGGTCTCGAAGAAACAACAAGCGTGATTGTGACATCTTCAATGCATGGCTTAAAGCTGCAAAACGACGTCATGTTTAGGAATTTCATCTCAGTTTGTATTACCACATATTGAATCCCAATATTTTCATCTCCCAAACCCTTGTTGTTCTCAAACATGAGTTCTTACAACTTGCAATTGATATTTCATGTGTTGATCTTCAGCCGCCTAATGACCAATTAATCTGGAGGATCAATCTTGAGAAAAAGTGAATGAGCAAGTGGAAGAAATAGAGGAAAATGGGAGGGGAGGGGAGGGGAGGGCTTGGGGGGGGGGGGGGGGGGGGGGGGGGGGGGGGGGTTAACTTTTCTTCATAATACAAAACTCTCCTCATTTTAGGGAACTAGAAAATTGTATTATAGGAGGGTTTTGGGGTTTTTTTGGAGGGTTTATATGATTTATTCAAATTTAATCTAGGTTGTTATAATATTTTTAAAATGATAAATATATTAATCATATGTGTAGTACCCTAATTTTGTCCGGACAAATTAAAAGTCTTAAAAAAAACAATAAGGAGTGATAATATTTTAATTTATTTTCGTAAAAGACATAGATGAAAATTAATTTATTTGGGTCATTAGTCAAGCTCAATGATCAATTGTCCAATTACATCCCAACAAAAATAGCAAAAAATATAATAAAGCCATAAAAAAACTTAAAAAGAAAAAGGAAAACTTGGAATTTGGAAATGAGGGGGCGCCTCTCTTGCTGAATTTTTCAGCAACACCACTTTTTCCTTTCCTTCCCATCACTCTTTTTCCTTATTTGCACTCCTCTTTGTTTTGCTAAAAATGGCTAAAATCTTGCCTAATTGAATACACAAAAACAAAGTGAAGCCACCCTTTTCCTTTTCTATCTCCATTATGTCCAAAACTTTGTACAAAGCCTCCAAGAACCCAATCACAAACGTATCCCATGGTCACAAAGGTTTGCCAATGGTGCTTATATATTGTGAAACCAAGATCAAAGGCAGAGGGGGAGATTTTCTGAAGAAAAAAAAAAGTGGAGTAATAAACAGCAACATAACAACACTACTATTTTTTCAAATCTTAGCAATATTTTTTCTTCATCATCAACAACAAAAAATCACTACAACCACCAAAATCACCACACCACCACCACCAAGACCACCACTGAACAAGCTCCCTCCCTCTCTTATCTTTCTCTCTCCCGTTTTCCCCTAAGGTATATCTCCCTCTTTCCTCTCTCTCTCTCTCTTCCCTCTATCTCGCCGGCGAAGCTGCCGGGGGCGGCGCCGCCACTCCCCCTCCCTCTTTCGCTTTCCCTCTTTCCTCCTTCTCTGTAACACCTATATAGAGATTGCCTAGGATCTCATACGAGTGTTAAAATTTCGTACTGGATACATTAAATACAATACAGAAAGTTTACATTTAAATAATACATAACTTGAGTCATTACTACAAACTGAATCCGATACATCATACTCTTGATAATTTACATCATTTACATTAACTGAATACAAAATCCATAAACCAAGTAGTCAGCACGATCAATCCAAAACATGCTCTTTACCTTTGCGTCGTGCTACCTGAGAACCTGCACCAGAAGGAAAGGGATGAGACATAATGTCTCAGTGAGCTCCGGCCCTACCTACTGTTGGCAACCACGGGGGTAACCTAGGGTCGCCGTGCCTACACTTGGCAATCTCGGGGATTCCTACGATCGCCATCATTCTTTACATATATGTATTTTGCGACCAAGGATAACTAGAATCGCTATATTAATTTATCTTATGCATTTCATATTCTATTCTTAAGCTTAAACTTATACTTAGTGATCTTGGAGACATCCTATGATCACCTCTTTTCTTTGCTGACTATTGTCATGCTCTCATAATAATTTCATAATTTCATAAGTATTAACATACATCATTCTTAATTATAAGTTAGTAGTCAGCGTTGAACAAACAATAATTATCTTGGTTCATTTTACGGAGTGCATCCAGGTGGAGTAACCCCAGAATACATCTCCTGTAACACCCACACTAAATTATCTAGAATATTTAGTATGTGTATTAATCTGATACTGGGTACATTAAAATTTTCAATAATAATAATACAAACATCTGAATGAGTACAAGTTGGCTCGTTAATACAGTTATCCAAACATCATAAATTACACTTTCATATACATATATACATAATCTGAAAACCTCCTGAGCTATCCTCATCGAGCAACTGCACTCCATCCAGCGTCTTCTTGGAGAATATCAACATGAACATCTCTTGATCACCTGAAAACCTGCACCAGAAGGATTGGGATGAGACATAATGTCTCAGTGAGCTCCAGCCCAACCTACTGTTGGCAACCACGGGGGAAACCTAGGGTCGCCGTGCCTACTCTCGGCAATCTTGGGGATACCTGTGATCGCCAAGTCTTTCTCTACATATTTCGCGATCAAGGGGGAAGCTTAGGATCGCTACTTGTCTTTATCATGTCTTATACTTTCATATTCTAACTTTGAACGTTAACTTATACTTAGTGATCTGGGGACATCCTATGATCACTTTCTTTCTCTGCTGACTACTTGACGTAATCTCATCTTAATTCATAATCATCAATATATATGTATATATTTATATCATTCTTAATCATTAAGTTAGTAAGTCAGCGTTGAACAAACAATATTATCTGAGTTCATTTTACGGAGTGCATCCGGGTGGAGTAACCCCGAAGTACATCTCCCTTCTTACCGGTGAAAATTCCTATCATATCAGGCTAACACCGGACTCCTCTTTCTTTGTGTGGCTGCTCTCGCGAGCGGTAACTTCACCGTCCCAGCTGCCATTTAAGGCGGTAACTTCACGGGGACCCCCTGTATCCTAACTAGCGAGCATACAGGAGACACATTAACTTTATAGACTTGGATGTGTAGCTGCCCTCACGAGCGGTAACTTCACCGTTCCGGCTGCCATTTAAGGCGGTAACTTCACAGGAACCCCTCGTATCCTAACTAGCGAGCATACGAGAGACACATCAAGCCCATCTTATAATTACTTTGTTCTTATTCTTTGTGCATATATATATATATATATATATATATATCTTATAACTTTAACTTATGCATATCTAATGCATTCTTGGTTAATTCATTCTTAAAGCCTTACCTATAAAGAGGTTCTTAATTTTGATCATTTGATCATTCTTATTCCTCATTAATTCTTAACTATTGTACTTGAAAGTACGTCTAATAATCTACCATAAGCTTTGCATATTAAATGCATTTCTTGAGGGAACTAATCTTCCAAAAACATAACTTATAAGTATAGGATCATAGGCTTATCGTTATCATAAGCCACTACTTAGTTGCTAGAACATTTGCATATTCTTCTAGACTTTGCCCTCTTAATTCAAACTAATCTAAGTCAATGCACAATCCTTGTTCCATACATTTTCATCCTTTTTGGGAGTCTCTTGAATGTGTTAAAATGGTGGTAAATGTTTCTAAAATGTTTATGGAGAAAACGGATGCGGAAAACCATGCCTACACGCCCCAGAACACTCAAAACAGCAAAGCTGTCAAGTGCTGTCTGGGCTGCGCGCTTGTAGCGACCAGCCCTGCGCTTGAAGCGACGGTAGGCAAAATAAAATTCTGCCTGGTCGCTGTAGCGAGCTCCTGCTCGCTGTAGCGACCATGACAGGTCCAAAAATCTCAAAATTGATATTTTTCATCATTCCAACCCATCCCAACATACCCAAGCTTCCCAAATGGCATAAAAAGGATTTTCTTAAGCTTATAAATCATTTAAACATGGCTGGAACAAGGAATTAGCAATTTACATAATCTAGGGCACTTTATAAAAATTACTCTAAGAGTAAACAACTCTCAAATGGGTTATAAAACCCTAGGGAGCTCACCTGAATCTTTATCAATGCTTGATTGCTTGCTCACCAAACTTTCCTCCAACCTTAGCTTCCAATTCCTTTCTTTTTCTTCCTTGTTTCTTCTTTTATTCCTTTTTGCTCTAACTTCCTTTACAAGCTTGCTTGCAAGAATTGCCTCACAAGAGTTGGTTGAAGCTTACTATGTTGCGGCAATTAAGGGAGGAGGGCGTGTGGGTTAGAGAGAAAGAGGGAGAAGATGAGGGTTTAGAAGAGTGTAGAAAATGGAAGAAAATGGTAAGAAAATATCTTACCTCCATTTCTTATAATTCCTCTCTTTTTAAATTATTTACTACTTTGCCATTTCCACTTATTTACACATTTGCCATGCTTGCTCCTCAAGATTCTAATGCCAATAATTGATACTTATGAGCGGGATATTACATCTCCCTTCTTACCGGTGAAATTCCTATCATATCAGGCTAACACCGGACTCCTCTTACTTTGTGTGGCTGCCCTCGCAAGCGGTTACTTCACCGTCCCAGCTGCCATTTAAGGCGGTACTTCACGGGGACCCCCCTGTATACTAACTAACGAGCAGACAGGAGACACATTAACTTTATAGACTTAGATGTGTAGCTGCTCTCACGAGCAGTTACTTCACTGTTCCGGCTGCCATTTAAGGCGGTACTTCACAGGAACCCCTTGTATACTAACTAACGAGCATACAAGAGACACATCAAGCCTGTTAATAATTAATTTCTCATTCTTTAAAATAATAAAGCTTGTATACTTAACCTATAAAAGGTTCTGAATTGGATACTTAATCTTCTTTGTGCTTGCACATAATTAATTGAGTGCATAGAAGTACTTATTAAGGGATAAACCCAAACTAGCTTCTTAACTTTTCTCTAATAACTTATAAATCAAGATATTCATCTCTCATAATATGCCTATCCTTATCCCGTATTAGTCCTTGCAAGTTCATAAATATTCTTGCCCTATTGTATATCAAAGATCTTAGCATGGCTCAGTTGTTTAAAATAAAAATGCCATACTGGGTGATTTCGCTCTGCGACCCCTAGACTTCGCTTTGCGAAGTCCTGCGTCTGAAGCTTCGCAGAGCGTTCAAAACTTCGCACTGCAAACTCAGCTTCTGAACACTCTTCGCACTGCAAAGGTCTAGGCGATGGGTAGGCAGTGGCTGGGTTCAGCTACTTCGCACTGCGACCCTGGCGTCGCTCTGCGACTGTAGCAGAACTCAGAAATTTTCTGGAAAATCATGTTTTCAATTTTGAAACTTATACCCACTTCCTAGTGATCTTTGATAGCAAAACAAAGACTCATTTTAATACTCAAAAACATGCTAAACACAAGGAATAAACATGATCAAGGTAGGATTAAGAAATTGGGGCAACTAACTAGAAATTTCTTATAACTTATAAATTTTGTTGTAATTCTCACTCAAAGTGGGTTCTAAAACCCTGTGGAGCTCACCTCAGAACTGATTTGGTGCTGGTTCAGCTTTAACCTCAAAACCCTAACTTTCTCCTTGATCTTCCTTGCTTTTCCTTTCACTTCTTCTTGTTCCAACTCCTTAAACTAAGCTTCTAGACAATATTCTACAAGTGTTGGATGATGATTAGAGGGATGGTGGTGATGATGATGATGATGACCGATTTTAGAGAGAGAGGGAGGGAGGTAATCAGCTGTTTTTTTTAGAGAGAGAAAGGATGAGGGAAATGTGAAATATCTCATGTTTTTTTCCTTATTTAAATTCTTCTCTCCCATAATTACATTTATGCCACTAGTTGTTCATTAATCCTTAAACATCAATTAAAGTTACGTCTGAGCGGGATATTACAATCTACCCCCCTTAAAGAAATTTCGTCCTCAAAATTTAGAATTACCTGAAAATAGATGCGGATAATGCTCTTGCATCTCTGATTCTAACTCCCACGTTGCTTCGCCGTCAGGAGAGCCTTTCCAAACCACTTTAACAATTGGAATCTCCTTGTTCCTCAAGGACTTAACATCACGATCAATAATCTGTTCTGGCTCGGGTTGAAATGTCAAATCTGAACTCAAATCAATACTATCCAACTCTACTGGTTGAAAAGGATCAGGAATGTATTTCCTCAATTGAGAGACGTGGAAGACATCGTGCAAACCTGACATGGCCGGTGGCAGCGCTAACTGATAAGCTGCTGGGCCGACACGTCTAAGTATCTGAAATGGCCCCACATACCTTAGACAAAGTTTCTTAGTTCTGAAAGCTCCTCTTAAACCCAACTTAGGTGTAACTTTGAGGAATACATGATCTCCCACTTCAAACTCTAAAGGCTTACGCCTCTTGTCTGCATAGCTCTTCTGGCGACTTTGGGCTGTTCTCATCTTATCCTGGATAGATATAATTATCAAAGTAGTCTCCTGAATGATCTCTGGTCCCAAAATGCTCTTATCCCCGACCTCAGCCCAACAAAGCGGGGTTCTACACTTCCGACCATACAAGGCCTCATAAGGTGCCATCCCAATACTAGAATGGTAACTGTTGTTGTAAGAAAATTCAATCAAAGGCAAGTGATCATTCCAACTTCCTCCATCTTCTAGGATACATGCACGTAGCATATCCTCTAATGTCTGAATAGTTCTCTCGGACTGACCGTCTGTTTGAGGATGATGGGACGTACTCATCTTTAATCTCGTTCCTAAAGCTCTCTGAAAGGCTTTCCAAAAATGGGATGTGAAAATTGGATCTCTATCCGATACAATGGTAATAGGTACACCATGGAGTTTCACTATCTCAGAGATAAACAATTCGGCATACTGAGAGGCTCAGTAAGTAGTCTTGACTGGCAAGAAATGAGCAGACTTGGTTAACCGGTCCACTATTACCCAAATGGAGTCATGTCCTCGCTGTGTTCGAGGTAATCCACTCACAAAGTCAATAGTTATCTCTTCCCATTTCCATTGAGGAATTTACAAAGGTACTAACATTCCTGCAGGCCTCTGATGTTCAATCTTTACCTGCTGACACACAATGCATCGCGACACCAATTCCGCAATATCCTTCTTCATGCCAGGCCACCAATAATCTCTCTTCAAATCTTGATACATCTTGGTGGTACCCGGATGAATGCTGAAACTGCTCTTGTGCACCTCTTCTAAAATCAACCTTTTCAATTCTGCATTATTCGGAACATAAATTCTTCCTTCAAACAGTAGAGTACCATCTGACGCCAAAGAAAACTCTGATTGACCAACTCTTCTTTGAAGGTTCACATCCATACTCTGAGCTTGTGCAATTCTAGACCGTAAGTCACATGAAATCTCTAATTTATTCAACAAAATGCCACCTTCCAACTTGGTAACATGGAGATTAAGATCTCTAAATTTTCATATAACCCACCTGTATGTATCATCACTTCAGCCTTAACTAAAGCCTTTCGACTTAAAGCATCTGCTACTACATTTGCCTTTCCTGGGTGGTATTTCAAATCAAAATCAAAATCTTTCAGGTACTCCATCCATCGTCTCTGTCTCATATTTAGGTCTCGTTGATCAAAAAAATATTTCAAACTTTTGTGGTCGCTGAACAAATCAAACTGTGCACCATACAAATGATGTCGCCACACTTTCAATGCAAAGACTATAGCTGCTAACTCCAAATCATGGGTGGGGTAATTCTCTTCATGAGTCTTGAGTTGTCTAGACGCATATGCTATCACATTCTCTCCTTGCATAAGTACACTACCCAGTCCTTTAGAGGATGCATCGCAGAAAACGGTGTATCTCCTTTCAGGATCTGGTATTGCCAACACTGGTGCTTTAGTCAATTTTCTTTTTAAAACTCTGAAGCTCTCTTCACATTCTTCGTCCCAATTAAAGGGCACATCTTTTCTAGTGAGGCGTGATAAGGGTAAGGCGATCTGAGGAAACTTCATAATAAACCTTCGGTAATAACCTGCCAAGCCTAAAAAGCTCCTGACTTCAGCCACATTCTTGGGTCTTTCCCAACTGAGAACGGCTTCAACTTTAGATGGATCAACGGCTACTCCTCCTTGAGAAATAACATGACCCAAAAACTTAATCTCAGATAACCAAAATTCACACTTGCTGAATTTAGCATACAACTGTTTGTCTCTGAGGACTTTCAAAACAATTCTCAAATGCTGAGCATGTTCCTGAGGATCCTTGGAATAGATCAAAATATCATCTATAAAAATCACCACAAACTGGTCCAGGTAAGGTTGAAATATCCTGTTCATGTAATCCATAAATACAGCTGATGCATTGGTTACACCGAAAGGCATAACCAGAAATTCATAGTGCCCGTAGCACGTTCTAAACGCCGTTTTGGACACATCTGAAGATTTAATACGGATCTGATGATAACCCGACCGAAGATCAATTTTAGAAAATACTGTTGCTCCTTTAAGTTGGTCTAGGAGATCATCAATTCTGGGAAGAGGATATTTGTTCTTAATGGTCACTTTATTCAGTTGGCGGTAATCTATACATAGCCTCATGCTTCCATCTTTCTTCTTGACTAGCAGAATTGGAGCACCCCAAGGTGACACACTGGGTCTGATAAAATGCTTCTGGATTAATTCTTCTAGCTGAGATTTCAGCTCTCTAAGCTCTGTGGGTGACATTCTATATGGTGCCACGGATACTGGCTCCGCTCCTGGAATTAAATCAATAGAGAACTCCACCTCACGCTCCAGAGGCAAACTAGTTACTTCTGAAGGAAAAACATCTAAGTACTCATTCACAATAGGAATATCACTGGGACTTAACTCTGGTTCTGAAGCCACAGTGAGCATAACATAAAATCCTCTATCTTGAGCACAAATAAATTGAATTAACTGAAGAGTACGATTAATTAATTCAGACAAAACCACACCTTCCGTCGTATCACTTGTCGGCATATAAATACTCTTCTCGGAACATCCAATGTACACATGGTTAGCAGAGAGCCAATCCATGCCTAAGATCACATCAAGTTGCTCCATCGGGAGACACACTAAATCAACATAATAAGTTTTACTAGACACAGTGATAGGACAGTTTTCACAAACATAGCTTGCCTCAATCCCGCCTTCAGTAGCGATAGATACTAACATTGGAGGATTCAACGGAGACAAAGGTAATTGCAGCGTCTCTACACACTTATATGAAATAAAAGAGCAAGTAGCACCACAATCAAAAAGAACTCTTACTGGATTTGTACCAAGATAACACATACCGGTAATTAAATCTTCATTAGCTAGAGCCTTTGCGCCATCAAGGGAGTATACCCTGCCTCTACTAGTAGTAGTTCCTTCGGCTGCTCCTTTACCACGTCTATTCGGGCAATCGTACACGAGATGTTCGGGTTGTTTACACCTGTAACAGACACCCATGCCTAACATACACTCTCCTTTGTGAGACTTCCCACACTTCTTGCAAGCAGAATATATGGAGGCCGAACCAGATTGTTTTCCTCTTTGCGGGGATCCTTTAGGCTTAAGCTTGTCATGATATTTATCGGACATTCTACTTTTCTTTCTTTCAAAAGCTGCAGCTCTTTCTTTCGAGGTCTTAGCAAGTCCTGCTTCAACCACTAAGCTATCATGCACCAGTTCATCATAACTTGCAGTTCTTTGGAGGCTCACTGCAGTGTCGATTTCGCCTCTTAAACCTCGTCTGTATTGGTTCATCTTCCAAACTTCATTCTCAGCATACTCATTATGTGTGGAATAATAGGACATCTCTTCAAACTTCTTAGTAAACTCAGTGACTGACATGCCACCTTGCTTCAATTCAAGGAATTCTTGCTCTTTCTTTACTTTGTATGACATCGGTATGTACTTCTCTAGCATTGCTTCTTTGAAATTATCCTAATTTATCTCAATGTCATTTGCTATCATTCTGCGCTGAGCAGATTCCCACCAATCTTCTGCTGCGCCTCTGAGCTGATTGGTAGCTAACAATATCTTATTTTCTTCTGGGCACTCCGCCATCCGGAACACTTTCTCAATCTGCTTTAGCCATCTCTTGGCTTCCGGAGGTTCACCTTCCCCATTAAACTCTGGAGGGTGGTTTCTATTAAATTCTCGGAAAGACCGATTTGCTACAACTGGTGGTGGTGGAGGCTGCTGCTGAGCACCTTGCCCTTGGTGCATCATCTACATCCACTGATGCTGAGATTGGGCCTGCTGTTGGGCTTGCTGCTGCATCATAGTATCATCTGTTGATGCTGTAATGCGGCCTGAGCTTGCTGCTCTTGATATTGTTGCTGCAACGCCTGTTGCTGTTGCATCATTTGAGCCTAAAAATTCATATTAGGGTCTCCACCTACTTCCTCCTCAGCCTGATTTCTTCTAGGCCTTCCTGGACCTCTTCTTCTCCCAGACATCTTATCCTAGCTGTCATATACAAGTCAAAGTGATCAGTTTTAACTGAATATAACATTTAGAATAATGTCCTGGATCCAAGAGATCCACAAACTTGGATTGTATTCTAATGACCCAAGGCACGGTCTGAATCGACCTGCTCTGATACCAAATTGTAACACCTATATAGAGATTGCCTAGGATCTCATACGAGTGTTAAACTTTTGTACTGGATACATTAAATACAATACAGAAAGTTTACATTTAAATAATACATAACTTGAGTCATTACTACAAACTGAATCCGATACATCATACTCTTGATAATTTACATCATTTACATTAACTGAATACAAAATCCATAAACCAAGTAGTCAGCACGATCAATCCAAAACATGCTCTTTACTTTTGCGTCGTGCTACCTGAGAACCTGCACCAGAAGGAAAGGGATGAGACATGATGTCTCAGTGAGCTCCGGCCCTACCTACTGTTGGCAACCACGGGGGTAACCTAGGGTCGCCGTGCCTACACTTGGCAATCTCGGGGATTCCTACGATCGCCATCATTCTTTACATATATGTATTTTGCGACCAAGGATAACTAGGATCGCTATATTAATTTATCTTATGCATTTCATATTCTATTCTTAAGCTTAAACTTATACTTAGTGATCTTGGAGACATCCTATGATCACCTCTTTTCTTTGCTGACTATTGTCATGCTCTCATAATAATTTCATAATTTCATAAGTATTAACATACATCATTCTTAATTATAAGTTAGTAGTCAGCGTTGAACAAACAATAATTATCTTGGTTCATTTTACGGAGTGCATCCAGGTGGAGTAACCCCAGAATACATCTCCCTTCTTACCGGTGAAATTCCTATCATATCAGGCTAACACCGGACTCCTCTTACTTTGTGTGGCTGCCCTCACGAGCGGTTACTTCACCGTCCCAGCTGCCATTTAAGGCGGTACTTCACGGGGACCCCCTGTATACTAACTAACGAGCAGACAGGAGACACATTAACTTTATAGACTTAGATGTGTAGCTGCTCTCACGAGCGGTTACTTCACTGTTCCGGCTGCCATTTAAGGCGGTACTTCACAGGAACCCCTTGTATACTAACTAACGAGCATACAAGAGACACATCAAGCCTATTAATAATTAATTTCTCATTCTTTAAAATAATAAAGCTTGTATACTTAACCTATAAAAGGTTCTGAATTGGATACTTAATCTTCTTTGTGCTTGCACATAATTAATTGAGTGCATAGAAGTACTTATTAAGGGATAAACCCAAACTAGCTTCTTAACTTTTCTCTAATAACTTATAAATCAAGATATTCATCTCTCATAATATGCCTATCCTTATCCCGTATTAGTCCTTGCAAGTTCATAAATATTCTTGCCCTATTGTATATCAAAGATCTTAGCATGGCTCAGTTGTTTAAAATAAAAATGCCATACTGGGTGATTTCGCTCTGCGACCCCTAGACTTCGCTTTGCGAAGTCCTGCGTCTGAAGCTTCGCAGAGCGTTCAAAACTTCGCACTGCGAACTCAGCTTCTGAACACTCTTCGCACTGCAAAGGTCTAGGCGATGGGTAGGCAGTGGCTGGGTTCAGCTACTTCGCACTGCGACCCTGGCGTCGCTCTGCGACTGTAGCAGAACTCAGAAATTTTCTGAAAAATCATGTTTTCAATTTTGAAACTTATACCCACTGCCTAGTGATCTTTGATAGCACAACAGAGACTCATTTTTGTAACATCCCACTTAATACTTGAATATTTATCAGTATTGAGATGATGCATCAGAGATATTAAGCGAAGGGCAATTTGGTAATTGTCGGGTGGAGATTTTTATAAAAGGGTAATAACCCATATTTCCCTCATTTCTCATTCTTTTCCTCTCTCTAGAAACCACAAATTCCTTCTCCTTCTCTCCCTACTCCCACGCCACTCTCTCTTCTCTTCAATCATCAGCCTCCAACCTCTAATCTCGCCCCAAATCAGCATGCAAGCACACTTTGGTGATCTTGAGCCAATTTGGAAGTAAAAGGAGCAAGGATGAAAGAAAGGAAAAAGGGGCAAAAGCTAGGGTTTTGAGAAAGAATCAAGCTAAGGTTTTGAAGTTAAAGCTTAACCAGCACCAATTGTGGTTTAAGGTGAGCTCCATAGGGGTTTTAGAACCCTCCTTGTTTGAGTTTTGATGTTTATAGTTTATAATCAAAGTTTGAGATTATAGAACCCTAATTTTCCTTTTGATGGAAATCCCTTGATCATTCATGTTATAAGCTGATTATATGTTCTAGAAATGATCCTTAAGCTGTTATGGTGTTTGAGTATGCCTGGATTAGCCCAAAAGTGTGAAATTCACGTTGTGAACAGTTGCAATTCGGCCACCGAATGCCCAAATTCGGCCACCGAATTTGACAGCAAAAATCTCCATTTTTGGTTCGCAGAAAATCGGCCACCGAATTGGCCAATTCGGCCACCGAATTGCAAGTGGGTTTTTGTGAATGTTTGGATTAAATGAGGATAAGGATAGGCATATAAAGGAGAGATATATACTTGATTGTTAAGTCATTATAGGAAGGTTAAGAAGTTAGTATGTGGGTTAATCTCTCTAAGCAACGATATCATGCACTTAATTAATTATGTGCAAGCCTAAGAGCAATAAGGATAGGAATGCTTTGACAATCATAGTTGCAGACAAGTTTATAGTGTTGGTTTTCCGACGGTTATAGGTGGCTTATGAGAACGATAAGCCAAGAATCATAGATTATAGTTTATACGTTATAGGATTGTTTTGATTACAGTAACAGATTATATGTTCGTACGTTAAAGTTAAAGAATTAAAGATTAAAGATAATGGCGTGCTTGCACGTTTTACAGTTACAGAGCGTGTTCAGCAGACTCCGGGATTCGCCGGATGGGACTTCTCCGAGAGGGTTGTCCACACGTTTTATAGGGAGTCCGGTGTTAGCCTGATATGATAGGAATTTCACCGGTTTATAGGGAGACGTATCTCGGGGTTGCTCCACCCGGGCTGCCCTCCGTAAAATGAAATCAGATTAATTGTTTGTTCAACGCTAACAGCTAACATAAAACTGCTATCGAACTGTTTATATGTTTTATGTTTTATAGTTATAGTCAAAGTTACAGTTACAGTTATAGGTATAGGAAACTCACAGTTAGAGTTATAGACAGTTAACAGAATGTGGTCCTAGGTTTCCCCTCGGCCACTAAGTTATAGTCATAGGAAGTTATAGTTATAGTTAAAGCCAGATCATAGTTATAGTCATAGGCAGTTTAAAGATATGGGAAGACTTAAAGTCATAGGAAGATAAAGACTTGGCGATCATAGGAAATCCCCAAGATTGCCAAGGTAGGCATGGCGACCCTAGGTTCCCTGTGTTCGCCAACAGTTGGTTGGGCTGGAGCTCACTGAGACATTATGTCTCATCCCTTTCCTTCTGGTGCAGGTTTGCAGGCTTATCAGAGGTTCGTGATAAAGTTCTTCATAGAGATGCTGGATGGAGTACAGTTGCTCGTTGTGTATCAGCTCGGGAGCTTGATGGATATAGTATAAGTATTGTAATAGTATTGGATATTTGTACGGACGAGTAAACTTGTATTCATTCATTGTTATGTATTATTGTTATTAGTGAAATTTTTAAATGTATCCAGTATCAGTTTAACGCACATGCTAATATACTAGTTAAAGTTAGTATGGGTGTTACAATTTTAATACTCAAAAACATGCTAAACACAAGGAATAAACATGATCAAGGTAGGATTAAGAAATTGGGGCAACTAACTAGAAATTTCTTATAACTTATAAATTATGTTGTAATTCTCACTCAAAGTGGGTTCTAAAACCCTGTGGAGCTCACCTCAGAACTGATTTGGTGCTGGTTCAGCTTTAACCTCAAAACCCTAACTTTCTCCTTGATCTTCCTTGCTTTTCCTTTCACTTCTTCTTGTTCCAACTCCTTAAACTAAGCTTCTAGACAATATTCTACAAGTTTTGGATGATGATTAGAGGGATGGTGGTGATGATGATGATGACCGATTTTAGAGAGAGAGGGAGGGAGGTAATCAGCTGGTTTTTTTAGAGAGAGAAAGGATGAGGGAAATGAGAAATATCTCATGTTTTTTCCTTATTTAAATTCTTCTCTCCCATAATTACATTT
The DNA here is from genome assembly GCA_018208015.1 of Medicago ruthenica. Taxonomy (NCBI): domain Eukaryota; kingdom Viridiplantae; phylum Streptophyta; class Magnoliopsida; order Fabales; family Fabaceae; genus Medicago; species Medicago ruthenica. The sequence continues at coordinate 2,722,028 of CM031372.1, read as the reverse complement.
ATGCCACTAGTTGTTCATTAATCCTTAAACATCAATTAAAGTTACGTCTGAGCGGGATATTACATTCTCCTTTTCCTTTCTTTTCTTCCATTTTTCCATTTTTTTTCTCCTTTCTTTCTTCATTCACGTGTTCTTGAAAAGAGGAGTGTTGGGCCACTGGGGCTCATTGGTTGTACATCCAATAGGAGCCATTCAAGTGGCCCTCTCTTCATTTTACTTTTTTTTTTTTCTAACTTGCCTTTGAAAACTTGTGGGTAGGGAATCGAACAAGGGTACTCTAACTTAAATCATATTTTCAAACCAATTGACCAATACATCTTTTATGAAATAAATTGGAATGCAAGATATATGTTATTAGTGAGCAATATTTTTATTTTCAGTGTCTTGTAATCCAACTTTAGTAAAAAAAATCAATTTATATATATATATATATATATATATATATATATATATATATATATATATATCTAATAGTAAATCTTTCTAAAAAAAACCCAATATGATTTAATTCATTTGATTTATTATATACTAAATATTATTCTTTTAGATAAATTCATACTATTTATCTAGATTCGATGAACTACAACAATGTTTCATTTGTCATCAACCAAATTGTGATTTAGTTTAGATTCGACCTTTCTTTTGGATTAGATGAACTGTTTAAAGGTATTAAATGAAAATTGTTAGGATAAATGTGATGTTTCTATTAAACATTTTTGCCTTTTGTATGTAAAAAATCTGTTAAATATTTGCATTGCACTCGCTGAGGATTTTATTTGCTCATATATGCCCATGCAAATTTTTATGTATCCATATGAGAAAGTTAATATGACAAAATTTTGAAAACTAATAACTAATTTTAAATTATCAACATTAATGTAGTGTTTCTATTAATTATTTTTTTATTTTATTTGTAAAACATCGTTAAATAATTGCACCACACTCGTTGCATAATTTATGTGCTTATATATTCGGAACTAAATTTATTTGTATCGATACGAGAAAGTCAATATGTAAAATTTTCAAAACTCGGTTGAAGCAAAATCCTAAAATGTTTTCAAAACGTTCTGAAGTCTGCTATAACATTGTTCTTCCAAGTTTCAACTTGAGAAGTATTTTTAAAGTGTAAGATTAAATTTAAAAAGAGTCACAATTCAAACATCTCTTCTTGCGACTATTATATCTACTTCAAACACATGATTATTTTTCAGAATATTAACTTTAATCTAGTGTTTCTATTAAATATTTTTATTTTATATGCAAAACATTGTGAAATATTTGCACAGTATCCGTTGCGGATTTTATTTGTTTTCATCTACGTAAGCAAATTTTTATATATCGATATGATAAAATTTTGAAAACTCGTGATTATTTTTAAAATATCAACCTTAATTTAGTGTTTTATTAAATATTTTTTATCTTATATGCAGATTTTTTTTGAACAAGCAAAAATGGGATATATATTAATAGATGAGGAGTCTCTAAATTAGCACAAGGTGTGCCAACCCAGAGCTCCACCAAAAGTCAAATACACAGTTCACATCAGTAACCAAGAGTCGGTTAGCCGATGCCCATACAAACAAAGGGGCTCGACCACCAACAATGAGAATTATTACGAACATTAATATTACAAGTTTTCACCCACCAAAAAGTATGAACCTTTACTTTATCTAATAGTTGGTAGATGGTACTCTCCTGATTGTTGAAAAGTCGGTTGTTTCTTTCCGTCCAAATGACCCACACAGTACAAAGTCACACAAGCTGCAAAAAAGAACGACTAGATCGCAAACCACCGGCTAAATAAACAAACTGAGTAAAATGATCCTTAACATTGAGCGGATCAACCGATGAAACACCAATCCAGCCCCGAACCAGACTCCATAAAGGGCCAAAACATGAACAATGAAGAAATAAATGCTCAGCTGATTCGTTGCCCCCACACCCAGTCACGCAAGATTGATCTTCAAAAGAAATTATGCCACGAGCCAACAGATTATCTTTAGATGGCAAGCGATTTTGAACCAGCCGCCAAGCCATGATAGACACCTTCAAGGGTACCTGTTTGTGCCAAGTAAGATCCAAAACATCGTCAACCGAAATAGACTCCTGTCTAGAGAGCATCTGGTACACACCACGAACTGAATACCCCCCACCAGAGTCAAGCTTCCACCTCCACTGATCAGGAACATTAGGCTGCAAAGAAATGTCAAGCAATAAAACTCTAAGCTCTGCCAACAGCTCCTCCTCCCACGCCCACAACCGTCTACGCCACTGCCAAGCCTCCCCTGCTACCCCCCACCCTAGGTCACACATATCTTCCATCGATATCGACTTGTTAACAGCTAAGTCAAAAAGACGGCCAAACCTCTCACACAACGGAACCCCACCAAGCCACGGGTCAGTCCAAAAAAACGACATAGAACCACACCCAACAGATCTATCTTATATGCAGATTAACCGAGAACATATTAAAAAAATGTGAGATTTAGTCCCTCGCTTATTTAATTAATAAAATAATCAAATCTTAGGATTTTAATTGGCTGACTCATTTAATAATAATCAAATCTTAGTATTTTAATCGGCTGACTCATCCTTGCTCAGTTTTTAGTGGATTGACATTACACATTTAGAGATTAAAAGGCGGTTTGCTCGTCTCTAAATATAATAAAAGGTTATTTGCTCGATTTCAAGAGAGCTTGAAGATTGGATTCTCAATGTGATTACATGACATAAATATTTGAGATTTCAAATTGTAACAACATACTTATCTTTTTAAATTACATCAACAATAATAATAAATATAGGGTTAAATATATTTTTGGTCCCTATAAATATATTGAATTTTTCGTTTTAGTCCCTCTAAAATTTTCCTTCGATTTTTAGTCCCTATACAATTTTCAATCACCACTTTTGGTCCCTATTTTTAAGTCAACTCATGTATTTTTTAATGAAAATGTGCAGAAATGTGTAGAATATTGTAAAAATCTCTCCAAAACAAAAGATTTTTTTTAATTAAATATGAATTTTTTATTTTTAGAGTTTAAAAATTGATATTTGATTCATGTTTTGTTAAAAAATTCTATTTGTTTTGGAGAGATTCTTATAATATTATAAACTTTTCTGCAAAAATTTATTCAAAAATATGAATTCTACATATGAGTTTACTTAGAAGGAGGGACCAAAAGTGAAAATGGAAAACTTTTGAGGGACTAAAAGTCGAAGAAAATTTTTAGAGGGACTAAAACGAAAAGTTAGTACATTTATAGGTACTAAAAACATATTTAACCCATAAATATAATATAAATTTTATCTTTTTCAATGACATCAACAAAATAGCATTATTATAGGACAAGTTGTTTAGGAGTATAATTAGAATAATAAAAATCTAACCCAAAATCTCCTATTTTCTTTATACATTGTTATGTTGAAACAAAATGGGTTTTGTACAATGCCTCTTAGGTTTTGATGAGAACACAGTATTAAAAGAACAATTGGATATGCTAACGTATGTTCAAGTGTGCAAGACATTAGACCTAAAATCAATGTATTAAACCTAGTTTTGGTACTGAAAGAACATATACAAGTGCATTTGAAATTTGAAGAGAAACTGAAGTGTTGGACCAGAATCTGAAGAACACCAAACTCTGTATAAGTTTAGCCTCTGGAGGATTAGACTTTGAAGACATGGACTCTGAAAAAGTAGCTTTTGAAGGACATCCGACTCTAAAGACTAAAGACTCTGAAGGACACGTCAGACTTTTTTGTCATACGAAGATGTCACTATCAGACTCAGATAGTACACTCTGTCTTCTTTTAATCGCGTGCATAAACAAACAAAGAACTTCAAGGACAAATGAAATGAAACTGATAATTCCTTTTGAAGCAAACGAATTTCAAATGTCTTTTCAACAACATTAGATAAATCAAGAAACATTCCAACGTCTATGATCAAGCTACTCAAAGACTCTAAATTATGCGCTGACACCACTTCAATGTCTCTCATATCCTTCTCTATATAAGGAGCCGAAGACCTAAAGAAACTTACAATACTCTTTACATTTTGAAATTGTCATTACTCTGTCAAAATTAAAGCGCATTTGAACTTTGAATTTCTTACAAACTTATTATCTTAGAAATTCTTAAGTTTTAGACTCTACTAAGTTTTCTAAATATTTACACCTCTGATTGTATATCAAGTGTAAAACTAAACAATCGTTTATTTGACTAAGTTAGATTGTGAGAAGTCTCTTTCAGTTGTGATTGAACATTAAAAGTCTCTTGTTTGTGTGCTTGAGCATTGGAAGTCTCTTGCTTGTGTGTTTGAGCATTTATAATCTTTAGTGATTATAGTGAAAATTCCTTGGAAGTGCAAGGAGACTAAACTACTCTCGATTTGTGAGAGAAACTAGTATAAAATGCTCTCTCTCTCTCTCTCACTCTCTTTCTCTCTCTCTCTCTCCCTCTCTCTCTCTCTCTCTGTACTTTTGAACTAGAAAAAGTTTTGAAAAAACCAACACAATTCAACTTTCACTTCTTGTGTGTTTTCGCACCTTCATGTTATAGATAATATTGTTCCTAGTGTAGTATTGTAGTGAGGTTATTCTTGTTTTATTGTGATTTAACTTTTTTAATTAATAATTTAAGTTATATTATAAAAAGGTAAAATAGTAAATAAAATACTTTAAATGAAGAGTAAAATTGAAAAGAAAAAAAGCCAATTCAAATCCATGCACTTTCTTTATATATATTATAGATATAAATTTTAATTTTAAATATTTAAACAAAAATATTAAAAGAGGCTTAAGTATAAAAATAATAAAGATATGAAATTATTAATCATTTTTTTGCTGCTTGTTCCTGAAGTAAAAAGAGTTTCATCTGTTCCAGAATAACTTCCTTCAGAAGGGCTTCCGCTTCCCCAATGAATGTCTTGGTAGAAGATATGATTTCTTTGAATTCAAGTTTATTTGTTTTTAAATACGCCTGTAGCTCAACTAGAAAATAATATGAGTTTTGAAAATTTTATCCTATCGACTTTCTCATATCGATACTGTAACACCCATATAAAGATTGCCTAGGATCTTATACGAGTATTAAAATTTCGTACTGGATGCATAAATTTACAATACATAAATTATTCTCCATAATATTACATCACATAAGTAGTAATACATCCAACTGTTATACATGTCCTTTCTGATTAATATACATCAAAATACAACATATGAATACAAAATAGCTGAAACAACAAGTAAACCAGAATGCTCAATCCAAAGCTTTTTCCTTACCCTTGCTGCGTGCAACCTGTGAACCTGCATAAGAAGGAATGGGATGAGACATAATGTCTCATTGAGCTCCAGCCCAACCTACTGTTGGCAACCTCAGGGAACCTAGGGTCGCCATGCCTACTTTGGCAATCTCGGGGATCCTATGATTGCCAAGCTTTAATCTTACCCATAAAGGGTTTTCACCTGATAACTGTATAACCATGAAATCTAGACTATATCCTGATAACTTAGTGATCGAGGGGACTCCTAAGATCACCATCTGATACATATAGCTGAGGTATATACTGCCTGATAACATAATAAAGTATGAACTGACAATATTATGTTAGATGTTAGCGTTGAACAAACATTATTATCTGAGTTCATTTTATGGAATGCCCCCGAGTGGAGTAACCACGAAGCACATTCTCCTGATAACCGGTGAAAATTCCTATAATAGGCTAATCACCGGACTCCTCTTGCCTGTATTGTGTGGGTTATCGTCGCGGAAAGTTCCTCCCATTCCAGCTATAACTGGAACCCCCTGTGCTCTCTAACTGCGAGAACACAGAAGTCACAATAATCTTTAAATAAACTTATGTGTGGGTTATCCTCGCGGAAGGTTCCTCCCATTCCAGTAATACTAGAACCCCATGTGCTCTCTAACTGTGAGATCACAGAAGTCACATAAATTTAGCCTGATAGTTAATTATTCCTGGTATATAAAATATACTTATCCTGATAATAACCTTGACCACTAACTAAGGTACGCTATAAACTGCCTGGTTAAGGGTTTTCCTGAAAGCAACCCTTAACATGCCTGATACAATCTTTACTTGAACCTTGAATGTAATAACACATTCCTAATATCCTTGTATTCTAAACCAAATACACCTCTATTCCTGTTTACCTAATATAGGTTCTTGACATATCGTTATCATATGTCACCCTTAAGAGTTACTAACTCAGTTGTATTAATTTCCTGTTCTCGGACCTTTGTTTTGTACCTCCCATATGTTACCTATTCCTTGCTCCTTTATGATTTTTGCCCGTTAAAGGCCCTTAGGATGAGTTGAAATGGTGTTCTTTGATTTCATAAAGTTTTTGGAGAAAACGGTTGCGAAAAACCTCGCTTACACGTACCAGATCACCTTAAACAGCTTAGCTGACAAATGTTGTTTCTGGTGAGCTCGCTATAGCGACGGGCTGGTCGCTATAGCGACCCTGTGCCGTAACAAAATGAAGCCTAGTCGCTGCAGCGACGGGCTGGTCGCTGTAACGACCATGACAGTACAGAAATTACTGAAAACTGTATTTTTCCACCACTTTAACTCAACCCAAGTTACCCAAGCTTCCCAACCATGTTAGGACTGATTTTCTATTACAAAATAACTAATTAAAACAAGGATTAGCAAGGAATTGATAATAATTAGGATTAGGGCGCAAAAACAATATCTTAGCATCAAATGAAATACTCATACAACTCACTCTAGGTGGGTTCTAATAACCCTAGGGAGCTCACCTAATACTGGTGATGATCTTGCTAAGCTTCAAATCCAAAACCCCAACTTGAGAAATCTTCCTTTTACTTGGTTTTCCTTAGCTTTCTCTTGTTCTAATCTTCCAAAGCTAGCTTGCTTATGATTCAATAAGTTTGGAAGGAAGGAAGATGATGATTGGCAGCACAAGAGAGGATGGCGCAAGCTTAGAGAGAGAGGGAGAGGAATTCAGCTTCTTAGAGAGAGAAAGGATGAGTGAAAATGACATAACTTGCCTTGCCATGCTTATCTAAAGCTTTATGCGTGAAATTACACTTATACCCTTACTACACGCAATCTCTCTAACACTGATAAAAGTTACGTCTAAGCGGGTATTACAGATACATAAAAATTTGCTTCTGCGGATATAAGCACATAAATTTCGCGACGAGTGTGGTGCAATCATTTGACAATGTTT